>NC_051168.1:184659301-185106801 GCF_013339725.1 Rhipicephalus microplus
ACTAAGGTGCAGTTTGTATTAGCCAAACGGCTCTATTTATGGCGTAGCTACGTCGCGGCAACACGCCAGGTCCGTGCCCGCCCCCTTCTCCCGAATTTTCTTTTTTTCACTGTGCCATACTCGACAAAAAAGCCCTTATCAAAAGGTGCCGTGCCCCCCCCCCCCCTAAAAAATCTGCCTATGCCCTTGCGGCCGACGTGTCATTAAGGGCTTAGGTCATGCTGATTTGGTAAAAGCGGAACAAGGTAATAATGTCGTTAAAAGCTAGAGGACTCTGAAGCTTCACTTTTAGGAGTTGAACGCGATAGCAATCTTCTGTTGCTAGTGCGTACTGCAAACACTTATTGCACGAAACCTTTTCGAACCAGCTATCCAACCTTTACATAGCCTTAACAAAACAGCACAGTAGTGTGTGTGTGTTTTGTAGATGGTTACCTGCTTTAAACCACGATGCCAATTTGATAATCACATCTTCTGAGCCTCATTTTCATGAGCGCTTGTAACACGCGTTGTTACTGATATATTTCATGTTACATTGTGAAGCATGTTTACAGGACGCGTGTGTTTGTTGTAGGGGTTCCGTCCTATGTACGGCTGACGCAGAAGCTTAGTTAATGTTTCAGCCGCACGCAGTCGTACCGCGCACGATTAACATCCCCTATCCGTAGCTAGTCTCATTGCAGCTACACGGGTTCGGGCGAATAAAGCAACAGGCTAGGTAAACAACCATACTTTATTTCTAGGCATTGGCAATAGCGCGCAAATGTCACGAGGAGATAGCACAAAAACAAGAGTAGCCGCTTACTCTTCGGTCGTTGACGTTTTCGGCTCGCAGGGGGTTGTGGGTTCGACCTCCTTCGTTCCTGGCCGGTGTCAGAGCGAGAGAGTGCGGCCGTATGCACGCTAGTTTTGTCCACTGACCCGATTTCTCTCTCCCTGACGAGAATAATACCTTTTCTTGCTGAGGCAGGGGAAACTCGTTCCGTCCGCCGAGAAAGGGGGAATCGCGAGCGCCGGCTGTGGGGGTGTTCCCGCAACTGGGCTTTCGTGCTGCCGTAAAAAGGGAGGCTGGGTGCACGTGCTCCCTCACATTGTAAAGCATGTGTCACTTTCCCTGCACTTTCAAGGAGAGGAAAATAATATGAATGTATTCACAAGCAGACGCTTGGCCGTGTGGTATAACATCCGCTTGACACTGAGGCGACGAGGGTTCAACATCCGTTCGGATCCAAACGACCGGCGTTCGATCCCCACTCTGAAGTAGGAGTTTTCGTTATTTATTCTATTTGCATTGTTATCAGTATTTCGTTGACGCATATGCGTTTTCGCTCACATCCAACGATGCGGAAGCCAATATCATTGCCGTAATTTCTGCGAAACGAGCTCTTACACGCTATTGCTTTGAAATGGGAGTTGATCAATAAAACAGATTAGTGAAACATTTACAGGCATAAGTTTATTCATTTTTTATTTATCCGAAGCCGTGGAACCCTAATTATAACATAGGACACATCGAGGACGAACGCAGTTGTCCTCGGTATTCTAGCTCCAATGCACACCGTTGAATAAAAGTCACATTGTATATTCATAAATGTCTGTGCCGCGCTTCTCCGTTTGTGTGATTGGATATGGTCCCACGACAGTGTCAACATATTCATTCATACCACGGCAGAAGCGGGAAGAAAAGCGGGCGCCACTGATGAATTGCCAAAAAATTCTTCGCCCTTGTGATCACTCCGGAAGAACTTGCACTAATACTTTTATTTCCATGTATCCACGCCTATAACTGAATTGAAACGATTGCCTGCAGGTATAAAAACAGCATTTCTACAAAGTAGAGCCTAATTACTAACAATTCGTTAGAATAATGGATGTGAAGTGGGGGTGTTTATGTTCACTGCGATACCGGCTGCCTCGGCGAACAGCCTTATTCGCTTCCACCTTTCCTGTACTCAGCGAGGGCACCAAAAAAGGCAACTGCATATGCGAACGTCGGACAGAAAAAAACGTGATAACATTTATGGCAAAAACTAATGACCTATGGCGACTTCGCCTGTTAAAAAACGGTGACAGTAACGGTGTACATACACGTAGATTTGCCGCTTTCAGGCGCCAGATATCGCGCGTTGCTGTGATGTACTCTTCACTAGCCAACATTGGCGTAGGCAGAGGAGGGGGTATTTCCACTCCTTTCAAAATTTCAAGGCTTTGTATGTGTAGACACACACATATACAAATGAACGCACGAGCATAAATGAACTATGTACAGATACCCTCCCCGTTTCTCTCACTGACTGGCGGACGTCAGCCACGAAGGCGGCGCGGACCAATTTGCGCGGAACAGACGGCGAAATGGTAGGCAAGGAGGTGCGGAAACGTGACAAAATATGACTGCTCGTAGTTGCCATATGAATGACAAAGATATCTTACATTGGCTTCTTCGCTGCTGGCTTGCGTTTCATTCCTTGAATTCTTGGCGCTCGTCACTTTTCTATCAAACAAAATAAAATGTTGTCTCACGTTGATAACATACTTTTAATTCGTGATTGAAAGTGTTGGAAGCGCGTCGACAATACAATTGAGAGTAATGCAAGATTAAAGGACCATTTTTGTGAGGCGAAAAAAACTCTATTTGAACACGTTCTTTCCTTAGTCTACTCTGCTTTCCTAATCAGCATAATCTTATCTGCAGTTTTATTTTCCGAAACCACGAGATGAATTTGAAAGACGCCGTAGTGGAGGGCTCCGGAAGTTTAGACCATCTGGTGTTTATTATTGTGCACTGATATTGCACAGTTTTTGCCCCGCTACCTTTTCGCCTGTATCGAAATGCGACCGCCCCGGCTGGGATCAAACCCACAACCTCTTGGTCAAAAGCCAAGCTCCATAACCACTGCTCCGATGCTGTGATCTCTTGATCGCCATATTTTCATCGGGAATATTCACCGATGGTACACTAGTTTCGTGGCCGCAATGGCACTTTACGCCGTTCAAAGAGTAATCTCTATATAAGATACGAAGGTCAGGCGTGACCACATGCATGTCGTCTTTACTGCTGTGTACCCGGAACAGGTACCAATGTCAGCACTATACAACAGAATGAATGAAAATAAGTAAAAAGAAAATTCAACGTACAGAAGCGCTTTTCACATTAATGTTTTGCCTATAGATTCAATGAACCAAGTGTTCGATGCTCACTAGACTGCCCTCCCCACAGTGTTCGTCAGCGAAACCCAACAATGGTTCATCAACTAAAAAACAGATCAAGCGCACATTGCTTGTTTGCCTCAAGGTTGGAACCTACATTCCGCTGCTCGCTAATCATTGGAAAGAGAAAAAAAAATAAATGCCAACGGTGCGTCGAAATCTGCCAGTGGTCTCGTATAACATTCGCACGTGGCGGCCGCTTTTTCGTCGATGTTTCTTTGTTTTTTTTTATACCGGTACCATTCTCCCATTGCTCATCGTTCAACTTAGTCACCGATAGCCTGTTCAAGCGACCTTTCTTCATTAACACTATTTGATAATTCCTTTAACCTGTGTTTGAGGACACTAAATACGCAGCGCATGAGGCAGCAGTAATGTCATAATGTTTCAATTTCACGAACTTTAAAACAAGGCTGGTGAAAATTAGGCAGTGAAGTTGTCTTAGCGCAGATTGTAAATTTTATTATTTCTGTCTGTTAAAGCGCTAAAAATTTTGTATTGAAGCTATTTTTCTAGAGTCATTGTTACAATGTTCATTAGGCATTTTTGTGAGTGGCTAAGCTTGACATCCTGGAAAAAATATTCTGACATGCGCTATATGGCGCAGAAACATACTGCACTAATTTGAGACATGTAAGCTCACAATTATTTTTTATTTATTTTAATTATACATACCGCTGTCACGATTTTGAGACATAACAGGAGGGCGGACATATTTTAGTACAAACAACATAAGAAATAAACCATAAAATTATACAAACAGATAAAGATATGATGTGCTTACATAGCTGTAGAACAAAATCTTTTATCAGGTGCGAGTACAGATGTTGATGGATATACAGAAAAAAGACAACCGCTAAGAAAATGCAATCAGATTAAAACAAGATGGGTATTCGTAGTTTCTCAACGAACTCATCATGAGACAATGCGCGAAGCGAACCATCCAAGTTGTTCCAGGTTTCAATAGTGAACGGAAAAAACAAAAATTTTAATCGTCAATATGTGTGCTGAAAGGAATAATGTTCAGTCTGTGGGTTTTTCTAGTGATATGTGTATTAGCGGGTGCAAAAAGGAAGGCAGCCTGAATACCAGATGTGGTGTGGACGATCTTGTGCAGTAGAATTACGCGTTCGCGTTTGCGCCTATGCTCCAAAGTCTGCAACGATAGGGCGTGAGCATGTGATGAAGGTGAGAAGCTGCGATCATAACGACGGAAGATGAATCTGATAGCTTTTTTCTGGATTGATTCTAGCTGCATTAAGTCGCACGTGAGGTTAGGAGATCATACAGTTGAAGCGTATTCTAGTATCGGACGAACTAGTGATTTGTAGGCAGTCAGCTTACATTCCAACGTTGCATTTTTTAAAGTACGCTTTCTGTAACCTAGTCTTCGAAGCGCTTTTGCAGAGATATTGTTGATATGAGCATGCCATTTTAGGTTGCGGAAAAAAATGACACCCAGATGTTTGAAATCACTAACTTGGGACAAGTAACTACCATTGACATTGTAAGAGTACTTCAACGGCTTTTTTTGTTACCGAAAGTCATGGCAACTCTTTTCGTAAAATTTATTTTCATTTGCCACCTATCACTCCATTCGCAGAACATTGAAAATACCTTGTTTAATTCTTGTTGATCACTAGCATCAGTAACAGTGCGGTAGAGGACACAGTCATCTGCATATAGGCGCAACTTGACGTTGGTGTTATTAATAACACATACTACATCAATAATGAAAATGACAAATAACAGAGGTCCGAGCACTGAACTCTGAGGCACTCCAGATGTGACTGTTACCGATGAAGAATGCGTGTGTATAAAAGTAACGAACTGAGACCTTAAGTGTAGATAGTCATTGATCCAGTCTATTATTTGAACCTTTTCAATATGGCTCGCTGTTTACATAGAAGCTTTTCCTGGCAGTTCATGTGAAAAGCTTTCGAATAATCAATGAAAATGGCATCTAGTTGATCGTGACGATTGAGTGCAGAAGCCATGTCGTGTGTAAACTCAATGAGTTGCGTGACGGTGGAGAAACCAGAGCGAAAGCCATTCTGGCTTTGTGAGAGAAGATTGTGGAAAGTTAAATGCTGTAAAATATGCTTGTGAATAATGTGCTCAAGAGGTTTACAGCAAGTCAAAATAAGAGATATTGGTCTATAATTTACTATAAGCTGCTTGTCACCAGATTTAAATACTGAAATGACGCTGGCAATTTTCGAAGCTTTCGGAACAATTGAAGTGTCCATAGATTTATTGAAGATCACTGTAAGATAATGGGCATTCGATTCTGAGTATCTCTTCAAAAACATGTTGGGTATGGCATGAGGTTTCGCACTTTTAGTCATGTCAACTTTAGCAACAGGTTAAGAACCCCAGCGTGAGTTGCCTCGAGACCCGGCAACGCATGCTCCGAGTTATGTATAAAAAGAGGATGAGAACCATCATCTTGGCTGAAGACAGAGTGAAACTATCTATTGAAGCCTTCAGAAATGGCGACAGGATCAGTGAAAGTTTGATCAGTGATAATGAATGCTGTAGAGTCATGAGAAGAGGGAAGTATTGTTTTCCAAAATTTTGATTGGTTATCCTTCTTGATTGTTGTTAACGTCGTGTTGTAATAAAAACTTTTCGCTTTTGTCATTTTGTCTTTAGCTCACACTTTAGCGAAAGAAGAGATGCATCGAGGTGGTTTCGCTTGCGTAGCGCTTAATGCGTCATATAAGATGGATTATGTCACGTGTGTACCAAGGATGCTTCGGGTTATGTTTTACACATTTATGAGGGACGAACTGCGCCACACAGGTGCGCACCAAATTATAAAACTGCTCTAACAATGCATCAACACTGCATGATGCACTTTTTGCGACGAAACTACCCAAAGTGCATTTCAACAATTCTACAATTGCACGATCGTTAGCATGCGCGAAATTAGTAACTGTGCTGAATCTCGGGTTACAAGGTACATGACTCACGTTAAGTTGCAATAACACACCCTTGTGATAGGATAAACCATCTATTACATCACACTCAAAGCCAATGTTGCAGCAGTTCTTCCTTAATGAACACAAGATCCAGAAGAGAGTTATCTCTGGTTGAGCGTTCAAGCAAGCACTTGCGTTAAGTCAAAAGAAATAGCCATGTTAATCAGGGAGTCGCATACTGTCTTTTCACGACCTGTCAAAGTTAGCAAGTCCAACTCAATACAAGGAGCATTGAAATCGCCTGTGATGATCATTTTGTAACTATTAATTTGGTTACGGGGTATTTATTCTGTAATTTGAAAGAATACATTTTCAACTGAGAGGACGATGAACAGCCCCAATTACCGTCACAAAACCAGAAAGTTATATACGACACCAAACAGACTCAGTATTCGGAAGTCGAGGTAGTACTGAAAACTCGATGTCTTTCCTAATAAAGACAGCAACACCACCACCTTTGCTAAGTTGTCTGTCATTTCTTATGACCTAATCGGCTGGCAGCAAACATTCAGAATTCAATATTGCGTTGTTCAGCCATGTCTCCGTAACACAAATAACTGGTGAGTGGTGACACTCTACTAGCCAGTTGAAATCCTGAACCTTGTTAAGCAGACTGCGAGCATTTATGTTCAAAAGGGTTTAGTTTCCGCTCACTGCTGAGTCACTATGTGTACCTATAAACGGTGGCACGAGGAGCTTGAACCATTCATAATGTTTCCATTACTTGAAGATGATGTGAACTATAGAAAGCAGTGCACCGCAATCAGACTCTATGCCCATCGAAAACAAGTTATAGGTGCGTGGTGGACAAAACACTGCAATTGGAATCGTATTACCAGAAACAAATATATGTTCCGTTAGACAAGAAACCGTGCATCTGTCTAATGAGATACTGCGAGAAGCCGCTTTCAATTTGTGAATTAAAAAGTACTCGTGCAGTTTGTGCTTATATTGTAAAGTGAATTCCACTGGCAATGCCGTCAGCCTAAATATTTCGAAGATGTGGCCATTTGTGGAAACGTGTCTACGTATCGGCTAATGAAGCATAGGGAAGAAATGCGCGTTGTGATTGAGCGGGTACCAAAACGTATTGTTGGTTTCTTCAAATCCTCTTTACATAAGTGATCAAACTTTCAAGTGGAATCTCTGGTACTCACGTAAGTTCGAGAACAAGATGTACTACTCGTGTCCTGCGTGTTTTTATCAAGGACAGTTTATAACAATCGCGAAAGTGACTAAACTATCTGTTGCTGCCGGCGCCGAGTGATGCCGACTCGTTTTCTGGTCTCCCCTTCTCGAGGTGCACTGAAGTATACGGGACGGAGCCAGTTTTATTTTTGGTATAGCTGGTGTCTTGTCATCACATCTGGAGGAGGAGGAGGAGGAGGAAAGAACTTTATTCAGAGTCCGGCGAGTAGATGGGGTGGGCGATTGGCCCCGCCTAGGTTACGGCCAGGAGTCCTTGAATCCTGGCGGCTTCCTCGGCCCGCTGGACGGCCCACATTTGGTCTTCGAGGACGGAACTGAGCATCGCGGCCTCCCAGCGCGCGCGAAGGCTGTCAGCAGAGGCCGCATACTGTTATGAGTACTAATCCCTCTACATTCCCATAACATATGCTCCAGAGTGGCTCTGGAGTCGCAACGCTTGCACCTGTCCGTTTTGTATATATCAGGATATAATGTGCGATAGTGCAGGATTCGGATATGTCCTAGTTTGTAACTGCCGCCATTCGACAGACTGTTTTTTTGTTAATTTTGGGTGAGGTGGCGGGAATATGCCCCTCTGTAATCTATAATGCTTTGTAATTTCATTGTATCTGGTCATTCTGTCTTCCCACTCCCACTCGTCTGCCACGCCGTAATCACCGGAGGAGGTTGGGGCGGCACTTGAGAGGGCAGCTCGGTCGGTGAGCCCTCGAGCTGCGTCATGTACAGCCCCATTGTTGCTGTCCCCCGCGATGGCATGAGCAGGTGTCCATATAATATATGTATTTCTGGGGCTTGTTCGACACCCTCCTTTGATAATACGTAGTGCCTCCGGGGAGATGCGGCCGTTGGCAAAGTTTCTCACTGCCGTTTGAGAGTCACTGACTATCACGGTTGCGTTTGTCTGAGCTACAGCGAGCGCTATGGCTACCTCTTCCGCTGTCTCGGTACTTGTGGTGCGTATCGTCGCGCATGTCATACAGCGTTTGTTGCTATCGATTACGGCTGCGGTAAACCCCCGTTTGCGCTTGTATCGAGCAGCGTCTACGAAAACTGCGTCCTTGTCATTACCGAACTTTTTTTGTATTTGTTTTGCTCTTGTCTCTCGTCTAGCTTTATTGTGTTCGGGGTGCATGTTTTTTGGCAAGGGTGGTATCATCATTGTTTCCCTGGTCTCTTTTGGAATGTCCACCTTAACGCCGTGTTGCGTGTGATACGTTATACCTAGTCGCTCTAGAATATGTCTTCCTGCTCGTGTCTTAGAGAGACGTTCATATTGCGCCGTACGCTGCGCCTCAATAAGCTCATCTATTGTATTGTGCAGGCCTAACTGTAACAGTTTGTCGGTGCTAGTGCTAATCGGTAGCCCTATAGCTAGTTTGAATATTTTTCGAATGAGGCAGTCTAGCTTGATCTTTTCCGCGACTTGCTATTTTAAGTATGGCGCTACGTATACTATTCTGCTAATCACGAATGCCTGTATCAACCTTATCGTGTTTTCCTCCCGCATGCCACTGTGCTTAGTTGCTATCCTTTTTATGAGTCTCATTATTTGGGCTACAGTTGCATCCAATCGCCTGAGGATTTCTCCATTGTTGCCCTTGGCTTCGATGAGCAGACCCAGTACTCTGATCCTGTCGACTATGGGTATGGTTTTTCCATCGGCTGTTCTTAACTGTATTCTTCTCTATGAGCAAGACCTTGCAGGCAGTTGCCTGGTTTGCGACCTCTACGAGTAGGTCTGTACAGCAACAGCTCTGATTTTTCCGCAGAGCAGGCTAGCCCAGTACCTTCCAGATACCGCTCGACCGTTTCGACTGCTGTTTGAAGCGTTTCCTCTATTTCGCCATCACTACCACTTCTCACCCATAGGGTGATGTCATCTGCATATATAGTAGGATTCAGTCCTTCGATTGCTTGGAGTTTGGTTGGCAGTCCAATTAGAGCCAGATTGAATAACATAGGTGATAATACCGAGCCTTGCGGCGTACCTGCACTGCCCATCTCAATTTCCTCTGAAACTAGGTCCCCTATCATGATCTTTGCCTTCCTTCTCGTCAGGAAATTACGCACGTAATTGTACGTCCGTTGTCCCAGATCTAGATCGTTTACCCTTTTTAGCACCATTGCATGGGTTACATTATCAAAGGCCTTCTTGAGGTCTAACCCTAGAATGGCCTTTGTCGCTGTTCCCGGATTTTCTATAATCTGATGTTTTAACTGTAGCATTGCGTCTTGCGTTGAGAGGTTCCTCCTGAACCCTATCATTGTGGGTGGAAGCGCATCCCGGTCCTCTAGATAGGTAGTTATCCTCTCCAGAATCACGTGCTCCATGAGTTTCCCCACGCAAGATGTGAGAGATATGGGCCTCAAGTCCGCAATCTGCACTCGCTTGCCTGGCTTGGGTATTAACACGATTTTTGCCGTCTTCTATTGTTGCGGAATCTGTCCTGCCTTCCATGATTTGTTAATGAATTCAGTTAACTTAGTATGGACTCGTCATCCAAATTGCGTAGCGTTTTGTTAGTTATGCCATCTGGTCCAGGTGCTGATCTAGTATTGAGTTTTTGCAAGACGGCCCTCACTTCTGCCTCCCCGATCTCGTTGTCTAAATCATCATTTGCTAGCCCTGTGTAATCAGGGTGTGTAACGGGAAGCGCTTGAGAGATGTATGTTTTCTTGATTTCATTCAGGAAATCCTGCTCTGTACCTTGATATCTTTGTATTAACCGATTAATATTGTGCCTTTCTGCCAACTTGTTTCCGTCCGGGTTTAACAATGTCTAAGGATGCTCCACGTTTTCGCCATTCCTATCTGGTTGTCCATGTCATTGCACTTTTCCTCCCACTGTTGTCTGCCACAGCTGCTGGGCGTATTGCTCTATATCTCTGTTCAATTTAGCTATCTTTCTACGAAGTGTCCGGTTGTGCCTTTGGTTTTTCCACCTCCGTTGTAAACCTTCCTTAGCTTCCCACATGTGGAGAAGCTTATTGTCTACATACTCTAGCTTCGCCTCCGGTGGCACCGTTTGCGTAGCGGCCTCCACGTCTCGTTTTAACTTTTCGGTCCATTCCTCAATACTCCGTATCATTTCGTCGGGCTCCTCTCTGATGTTTCGGAACTTGTCCCAATCGACAAGTTTAAGTTGTCTGCCTTTTGCCTTTCGCGGCCCTGCCCTCACCGTTATTTCAAGTATAAAATGATCGCTTCCCAAGTCATGTTGCGTATTGGTCCATTGCGTGTCCAGTATATTTTTGGTGAACGTCAAATCTGGCGTGGTATCCGCGCAAACGCTAGTACCTGTTCTTGTAGGAATGGATGGATCGGTCACGAGCGTCAGGCCCTCCTCCTGTGCGTCCAACCACAAGTTCCTGCCTTTCTGGGTTTCGATCCTGTATCCCCATGCACCGTGTGGGGCGTTGAAATCTCCTCCAATCACTAGCGCCCGGTTGCCTGTTATAGCGAGGGTTTTTCGAAACAGTGTGCGGAATTTGTGCTTTCTGCATTTAGGACTGCTGTAAATATTCAATACGAAAAGACTGTCCTCTGTTTTTCGCGTGGGTATGAGTTCGAGGAGAATGTGATTTATTGCCTTGATTTCCGTGTCATGTTGCACCACCGCGTGATTTCGCTTAACCAACGTTGCTAATACCTTTGTCTCCCCATCAGCACTGCCGAATGACTTATATCCCGACAGTTTGACCAGCCCGTGCGTTTCTTGCACCATTATAACATCCGGGGTGCTGGTGTCTTTAAGATGTTGTTGCAAAATGTATCGTTTTCGATTATATCCTCGACAATTCCATTGCCAAATCGTGTAGCTATTTTGTCTGTCCATGGCGGCGTTACAGGCTCTCTAATCCCTCGGTGGGCACCGAGGTCCTAGCGTACGGTTTAAAAGACGTCTTAACTGGGCCCCCACCACTTGACTGCGATCCCCATATTGCTAGCTTGGCGTCGAAATCAGCCACCATTTGCTGCACTTTCTGCAATATCGTCTTGCCTAGCTCCTCAATTTTGGCCTCTATGTTTGCCTCAAATCTAACTTCTTGTTGTTCGAGCTTAGTTTGCAATTTTTTTTCAATTTGTTCCATTTTGGCTTCCATGGTGTTTGCGAATTCCTCCGGTCTTTCTTGTGGCGTCGCCACTGCTTTTGGTTTCTTTACCACGCTTTTAATCGCAGCGTTCTCTGGTTACGTTAACAGGGGTGAGGGCTGCTACCTCTTCCTCCATTGCTGCGCCTTTTTCCTTCATTATAACTTGTGAGGTTTCCTCGTTGCGTGTGACCCCTCCGTTTTTCAGAAAATCATTTTCTTCCCTGAGTTTTCTAATCTCATTTATAAATGCAACATTGTTCTGCCTGATCTGCGCCAATTCGTTCTCTAGCGCCTTAATTTACATTGAAAAGCAGCCTCTGCCTCCGCGCGCGCCCCGGAGGCCACATCAGCCCAGCTCACCTGGAAGGGTCCCGCGGTGCCACGGACGCCGCTCGGTCCTTTTGAGCTTTGGGATCCTCCTCCCTCCTTTGATCGGGGAGACCCGGTGTTGCCGGTCTTGGGTCTAGACCTCGATCTGGACCTCGATCTGGACCTCGATCTGGACCTCGATCTGGATCTCGACATAGATGTGGTGGTAGTAAACGTAGAGCGGTTTTTGTTTTGTGCTTGAAGCTTGGTGAAGGCTTCTGGTACGGATGCGTCCCGCGTCCGATGTTCCGATCTTTGACCTGAGTCACCCCATCTTTGCCTGTGAAGTGCTTTCGCTTCCGTCTCGTAGTAAAGTGCTTCTTCTTCCTCCCGTCGGGCTCGTTCCCAGCGGCGTCGTTTCACCAGATACGGTACCTTAAATCTGGCCTTGCAATGGCGATCTGCCGTCGGGTGGTCTTTGCCACACAGCTGGCACTTCACTTCGCACTCGTGCTCCTGCGGTGGGTTCTTAGTGCCACACCCTCTGCATGTTCTGTTATTCGGGCTCGGGCAGACGTCAGCTCTGTGACCAAGGCGTCCACACTGGTAGCACACGTCTATTTTCTTGCAGTATAGTGAGCACTTGACCAGTGCTCTTCCGTAGCTCACATAACTTGGAACGCGATGCCCATCGAAGAGGACGATGACGTTTGTGGTGTTTCCCATCCTCTTGGCCATGAGGACTGTCGGATTTCTCGGGGTTACCAGCATTTCCACGATCTTTCTTGGAGACACGTCCTGCGTTACACCTCGGATCACCCCTTTAGATGTATCTTCCGGAGCTGACTCGTACGCATTGGCTTCGAATTCTTTGTCCCCAATCTTCAGTTTAGCGATGGTTCTGTATTTTTCGGCGCGCTCCTCTGATGGTGTGCTGACCACTAGAATGTTCTGTTTATAGTTGGCACATACCGTGTCTTCTTCCGATTCATTCCTGGGTATTTTAGCGGCGTTGGCGATGCAGCATTCTAGACGATTGATCCCGTAGTCAGTGACCTTGAAGCCGTCACGTGGGCGCACAATTATCTTGTAATCTTCCTTCGGCAGACGGGGCATCCTGCTCGCAGCCGCAATTTGTCTTGCTCTCTGTCCCTTCCTCCATCTATTACTGACCACGTTCTCGCTTGAGAAGTGCGTTTCTTGGTCCTTGGCTTCATGCGTTGTGGTTTCTTTGTTGGCTCGTCCTTTTCTGTTCACAAGGCGCCAACCTGCGTCGTTCTCATACTCTTGTTGCGTGATATCTTCGCCATCCACGCTCATCGTAGCCATCCTGTGGCATTAACCCGATAAGACGCCGCCTTGAAGGGGCTCAAGACGCCAGCGTCCGTGGGCTAGGCCAAGCGCTTTATGCACAGAAGCAGGAGGCAACGGCGTCGTGCGTTCGTCGGCGTTACATAAATGTGGTCAATGTGCCGAAAATTAAACGTCCACTTACTTGAGAGTGGTATCGCGGGGTTCCGTGGAACTTCCACTTTCTTCACTGTAAGAAGGCGTCCGTCAATTCTTCGATTTCACGCTGAGAATCACTGAAAATCTGCGGAGCCGACGCGACATGCGTGTCTGCACTCCGTGGCCCCCTGGCGGTCCAACCCATCACATCTGTTTATTTTTCTTTACATGGGGCTGCACCACCTTTTGATGATGATGATAATAATAATAATAATAATAATAATAATAATAATAATAATAATAATAATAATAATAATAATAATAATAATAATAATAATAATAAATACATTTATATAAGAATCTATAACAGTAATAGTAATATATTATTATTATTATTATTATTATTATTATTATTATTATTATTATTATTATTATTATTATTATTAATATTATTATTATTGTTATTGTAACCTATATGTGTGGCTCACGCTTACTCTTAGGGACTGTCCGAGAAACAAATTATTTATAAAAAAGTGTTCACATAACAATTGTATGAATAATGATTTATATAATATGTAAAATCAATAATGACGCTAGCTTAGATTGTATAGGTCAACGCCGTCCTGATTCATTAAAAAAAAATCCCTGTACATTGAAGGTCTCAGTGACATTGACGGTGAGGGGCTCCCAAGGATAGAATATTTGAAATGACGAAATGTAATCCGATTGAAATAAACACTGCTTTGGAAATTTTTCCACTCAGTAAATTGAAGATGATGCATGATAAAAAATAATTTTCAAGACTTGTTACAAGGCTAGCAAAAAGGAGCCAGACCATCTATGTGCGTATATACTGTAGTTGAATTTCGGAACGCGAGAGTATAATTTTATAAAAGTAACTATTATTTTTGTCATGTTGAACAATAATTGCTGCAGTAAGAAAACGGGAGGTGTTAATACTCGCTTAGGTGTGTGATAAATGACTTGACAGGGTCAAGTTATTGCTATTATTTTCAATCTGTCACAAATCATGAGGGCTGTTAGAATAATTCAGAATGTCGGACCACTAACAGCGCCTTTAGCCGGAGCGTCCGCTACTTCTTCATTCTAAATAATTTTTCACCCTGTGTGACCCGGTATCCAGAATAACTTCATTAGAGTTATGTGGGTAGGGAAGAAAGAAAAAAAAATGCAGATCCGCCATACAGTGGGAATTGATGATATGCGAAGCACGAATGAGAAATGTTGATACGTCACTTTAAATCAGCGCAACGTTATGAGGTGGAGGTAAATCATGCCGTACATGACTTCCGTGTCACGATTATGAGGTTTGGATGTGTCGTCTACCTTCGTCACTTATTCACGTCACGTGATACCGAATTCAGTACATGTGGAGCTAGCGAAACGGCCGCTAGCACGCTGTTAGCGTGGTATGTTGTCGTGTTCTTACATGACCCACATGTCAGGACTATCATGTTTTCACCAGTTATATATTTCGTCATTCATTGACGTCACGTAACACCAAATTTGGTATATTTGGAGCTAGCCATACGGCGCGAGCGCATCATGAAGGGCCCAAAATACTCCAGTGTAGCGTTGACGTGCGCGCGTGTTGGGCACATTGACACAACGTTAGCAAACCGCGATCACTCTATAGTCTGAGGCCAGGCGTGACCGGCACGACCAGCGTCCGTCGGCGTAGCCCGACGGATACCAGCGCGAAATTCGCGCCACTCCGTTACGCAGACAACACTGCGTCTCCCTCTTTTCGTGGCGGAGGGACGTCGAACGCGCTGAAACGCGCATGCGTCAAAGCAATGCTGCACGGCGTGCACCTGGGAGTTTATTGCAGGACCGGTGCTGGCGTGGCAACGCAGGCCTGAGCCGACGAATTGAACGCTGGCGAGCACGCGCAAGGCGTCACGTCGAAATGTATTGGCGCCCTGACTGTGGCTTGTAGTCATGTTTTCACACAACACGCATCTTATGCTTATCATGTTTGCAGCAGTCAAATACCTATGACATAAATTTACGTCATGTAATACCAAATATGACATATGTGAAGCTAACGAAACGGCCGCGATTGTATCATGAGTCTGGCATGTAGTCATGTTCTTACATGGCACACATGTCATGATTATTATGTTTGAATTTGCAATTTACCTATGCCATCCGTTCGCGTCGCCTAATACCGAGTTTGTACATGTGAAGCTAGCGCAACGGCTGCGAGCGCATCGTGAGCGTAGCATGTAGTCATGTTGGTACGTGACACGCATCTCATGTTTATCATGTTTGCACCTGTATCGTACCTTCGTCATCTATTCACGTCGCGTAATAACAAATTTGGCATAAGTGAAGTTGTCGAAACGGCCGCCAGCGCATCATGAGTGGGGCAGGTGGTCATGTTGTTACATGACAAGCATCTAATGATTATCAAGTTTGCACCAGCCACATACCTTCGTCATCGATTCACCTACCGAAATACCAGGTATATGGGACGCTATAAAAATGGCTGTGAGCGCATCATGAGCGTGACATATAGTCATGTTGTTACATGACATGCATGTCATGATTTTCTTGTTAGGGTCTGTCGTTTGTGTTCGCCACGCAATCATGTCATACCATACCAGTTTTGTCATGCGAACGAAACCACCACAAGAGCTGCAGGACCACGAAATGTAACCCATGTCTTGAATGTCATGAAGTTCATCATTTTCATGACATGACTTGTCAAATATGTTCTTGATTAGTCATGTTATGCCATACCAAGTTCGGTATCGATACCATGAACAGCCAGGAGAGCTTAAAGTCGTAGGTGGCTAGATAGATAGATAGATAGATAGATAGATAGATAGATAGATAGATAGATAGATAGATAGATAGATAGATAGATAGATAGATACGCTGAAAGTCGCTGAGGTTCACTAGGAAATGCTTCGCGTTTAAAAGTTTGAGAATAATAATAATAATAATAATAATGTGTAGGATTTTACGTCCCAAAGCTACATGGTCATTGAAAACCGCTATTTTTAACGAGTGCCGAACACACAGATTAAATATCTGTAACTATGACCACACTTGAGGTTGAAGGGCTAAGCTTTCGCAATGCCATTCCACCAAAGAAACTGATAAGAAATCGGGAAATCTTATTGAAAATGAGCAATTAAAAGTCTCAAAAAAAGTACCGATGCCAAATTTTTTTTCAGAGTGTGATGCATCCGTAGCTATGATATTTTTTACACACATCCGCCCTAAAAGCCTCTGCAGGAGCTAGTTTATATATAGTAAGGTGAAATTTTCACATAATTTGTATATATCTATCCTGGAAAACCTTTTTTTTAAGTTCCGTCTTTTATAACGTATGCAAGAAACTTCAGTCAGTTTAACATCTAATGGTCCAACAAGTGTTTCTACAAAGCCCAACCACGCTGTATGAAACCGAAGTCAATAAGATAGAAAGAAAGAACTAGCTCATACTGATGTATGCGTGAAAATATTTAGTGTGCCTAGAGAATTCCCATGGATCTCTGGGAGTTATTGCTCTGTTACTCTCCTAAATCTGCAGAAAAAAGAGCACAACCTCGTTTCTAAGTAGAGGATACTATTTATTGATATGTGGGGTTTAACGTTCCAAAATAGAGGATACTATTGACTGTGAATTTCGGTAATCCAAGGAATAAATTTGGGCCACGCTATTCAAGAGTACAAGAGCTCAAAATTTATAAGCCGGTGCACCAGAATATAAAATACATCCAAATTCCGATACGGGATATTAACTGGTGTGCTGAAATTCTCCATCTATGTAGATTTTGTAAAACATAATTACTGATTCTCTCCATTTCCCTGATAGACTGCTGCACAGTCTTCGTAGGACTCTCAGTGCCCGTGCTCCTTTCTTGGTCGTATGCCAAAAAAGGTGGTTTTCATAAGATATTACCAGATATTTTACCAAGTTCAACTGTGATATGTTCCGCAGGTTGCAAGTTATTCTATAAAAATGACTGGATTATATCCAAAAACAAAACTGTAATTGCGCTCTTTCATACAACGAGACGTCAATGAATAGCCAGCAACTGAATTATAAATGCTCGCTTATACATTTGTAAGCGAATATATAGTATTTGTATATCATTGCATACAGCAAAAAAAAATTGATATCTGCCTATACATGTCTGTATACTTCACAATGACTAGGATTAGTGCTTAGCAATATATAAAAACAAACAAAGAAATGCGCAGAACGTAAAAACAAACGAAGAACAACAAATACGCTTTTTGATGCACCAAAGGTGTGGTGTGTCTATGACGGCCAAACATTTCGTGCGGAATGCTGCGAGCTATCTGGCGCGCTATGCCAAGGAAAACTGTCAATTCACTGGCAGTCATCACCGTTGAGATAATGCCAATGCACAACACTCTTTTGTCTGTGCACTGAGGTGAAGCAGCAGTCACAGGGTGTGTGCATTTATAATATTTTATTCCTTGCTACGTCACTGCATATGTTATGGCGGCACTTTTGAATTATTTAAGGTCGACACGCCCCAGGGCGTTCGTTCATGCGAACTAAACCACTGGTTTCCAGAAAAGCTGGATGTGATTGCTGTGTAGTTTAAGGGTCCCAAATGTAACGTGGCTGTGGAACAGTTAGTTTGAAATCACATGTTTGCAGCAGTGAGCCGAAAAGCACGAATGCACAAAAGGTAAAAGCATGGCTGCTCCGTCTGTCATAGGAATCTCTAACACAAAAATGTGAAATGTGTCTCCGCAGATGTTGTTGAGTGTCTGTTCCGCATTACTTCAACAAAAGGCAAAAATCATTTCATTTATTTCTTTTATTTCATTTCATTTATTGGTACCCTCAGGACCGGGTGGTATTACAGAGGGGTATTAGCACAAAAAGAAGAAAAAAAGAAAAAAAAAGAATACAGAAATGCAGCAATAGATATGCAGTTTTTACAGTGGTGCGGCTCCTACTCATACAGTCTTAGCTAATGGCGTTTTTAAACAATTCATGATCTCGGATAGTTGCTATTGATGCGGGAAGGTGATTCCATTCGATGCTCGTGCGTGGTAGGAATGATGTGTGGCAGCCATTTGTTCTGCATAATGGAACTCCAACCTTGTGACGATAATCTAGACGAGGTGATACATAATCTGGTAGTGAAATAAGTTATTTATGTAATTGGGGATGGTGATATATTTTGTGAAAAAGACACAAACGAAGAATCTGACAGCGAGATGCTAAAGATGGTAGATTCAAGCTAGATTTCATTGCCGATATGCTTGCGGTGCAGTTATAGTTAGAAAGAATAAAGTGGGTGGAATTATTTTGAACCATTTCGACTGAGTGTATTAGATTGGCAGATACAGGACCCCAAACCGAGGCAGCATATCTTAATTTAGGGAGAATCAATGTTTTGTAGAGGGTGAGTTTTAAGGAAGAAGGAGCTTTAGCAAAGTTGCGACGTAGGTACCCAAGCATTCTGTTTGCTTTTGCAACTATGTGTTCAGTGTGGATTGCCCAATTTAGAGTGCTGGTTACGTGTAAGCCTAGATATTTATAGCTAGAAACGGTATCCAACGCAAGATCATTGAGAGAGTAGGTAGGAGGTAGATTAGTTGTTCTAGACACTCTCATAACCTTGCAATTGTTGACGTTGAGTTGCATTAACCATTTTTGACACCAAATTGAGACAGCAGTAAGGTCAGTTTGAAGAGCAGTTACGTCGGCATCGGAGCTTAATTCGCGGAATATTACACAGTCATCAGCAAATAAGTGCACATGAGAGGAAAGACACGCAGGTAAGTCGTTAACATAAATAAGAAAAAGAAGAGGACCAAGCACTTACCCTTGCGGTACTCCAGATTGAACAGCGGTGTGGCGGCTATTCACCCCGTTAGCAGCAACATACTGAGAACGATTGTTAAGAAAGAATTCAGTCCAAGTTAGTAATTTCCTGTCAAAGTTTAGTTGAAGTAATTTGTGCATTAATAAACTGTGGGAAACCTTGTCGAACGCTTTAGAAAAATCCAAAAATATGCAGTCGGCCTGAGAAGAGTGATCCAGTGTAACGTTCAGTTTATGTGTGAAAGATGCCAGTTGGGTCTCGCAGGAGTATGTTTTTCGGAAACCATGTTGTGCTAGGGTTAAGAATGAATTAGATTCAAGGAATTTTACAAGGTTCGAAAATAAGATGTGTTCTAATATTTTGTACGGTATACTGGTAAGTGATATAGGTCGGTAATTAAGGTGGGAATGGCGGTTACCAGCTTTGTGAAATGGAGTCACCTTCCCGATCTTCCATTCAGCGGGCAGGCAACCTTGGTCGAGTGACTGCTGAAAGATCATTGTTAGTATGACCGATGAAGAAGCACACGTACTCTTTAAGAATTTCGGGTCAATTCGGTCACAACCAGGAGCGGAAGACAATCTTAAGGACCTAATTATCGCTTCAACATCACTGCAATCAATACATATTGGAGGCATAGCGGGATGGGGAAAGGGTTCTGCGTTAGGTAATACATCATTTGCATCAACGGAAAAGTGAGAGGAAAAAACATCATTTAGAACGTTCGCACATAAGTCAAGAGGAATTTGATTTCCGCTAGCGTCTTCTAGGGTGATTGCGTCGTCGGGTTTAGGGTTTATTGTGGGCCAGAATTTTTTAATATCGTTCGTTAGCATGGATGGTAACACGTTTTGTAAGTAATAACTTTTGGCCTTTTTAGTGCTGTTACATAATTTTTAGACGCGAGCTTGTGGGCATTCCAGCGTTCTTCATTCCCGCATTTCTCGGCAGACCTGTATAATCGCTTTTTTTGTTCGATAGGCGCTTTAGGTGTGCGTTAAACCAGGGGGAATCTTGGGTCATTGTTATTGCGTGAACAGGAATGTGTTTGTTTGCCAAGTTGGCAACAGCAGCTGAATAAATTTCCCAATTTTCTTGCACACTGCGTTCGTGAAAGTTTTCCAAAAAAGTACTAAGAAATGAACCAAGTTCACTGTTAATGGCTTCAAAGTTTGCTTTTGAGTAGTTCTTAATCATTTTTATTTTTTCAGGCTTCTTGGAACGCTGAATATTTAGCTGGAATGTTAATAATGAATGATCACTTAAGCCAGGTGACAGTGTAATATCCGAGACAAGCTCCGGCCTCGACGTTAGTACGAGATCTTGGGTGTTCGAAGCAAATCGTGTTGGCTGAGTAATAAGTTGGGTGAGGGAAAAGACAGTGCATAAGTCTAGGAACTCTTGGCTAATAGTCGAGTAAGGCTGCATAATCGGTGTATCTGAGATCCATGATATGTTCGGCAGGTTAAAATCGCCAAGCAAAAACAGATGTAAATCGAGATGTCTTGATGAGACCAGATTAATTACGTCATGTAGTTCATTCGCGAAGTTGCCGGAAAAATTTGGTGGCCTGTAACAAACGCCGATAATAATATTTTTGAAAACTAAGTTTGGTTAGTGCCCATGTGATCTCTAAATCGCTGTTAGTATGAATGCACTGGGAAGGAAAATCTTTGGCAATTGCCAAGAGGATGCCACCACCTTTACGGGCAGTGCGGTCGCATCGGAAAATAGAAAATTTATCCGCGGGCAGAAAAAGTTCGTGTTCGTGAATTTGTGTGTGTAGCCAGGTTTCTGTGAGAGCAAGTATGTCAGCGTTACAAGTATCTATAGCAGAAGTTATTTGGTCTCGCTTGTTGATAACGCTTCGAATGTTAGTGAAGAGGATTGTGACGTGTGATAGTCGATGACCACTTCCCCTCGCGTTTACCTATGTACCAGCGCGTGACGATGCTGTGGCCCGATTGTTAGCAGTGGCGTGGTGTGGCACATGTTCCTTGATAGCTGCGCATGGCGATGCTGTTCCCTGATCGTTAGCAGTGACGTAGGGTGGCGCAAGCTCCTTAACGTATCTGTTGCCGAGTCGTAGCCTAATTGTGTTTTGTTAATCGTAAGTTTGTTGTAGCGTACTTTATATGCGGGGGTGTTAGGCTGGCTTTTTGCGAATTCAAGTACCTTTCTGCGAGCGTATCACGTAGCTGGGCAAAAGTCTTCGCTAATTGTGATGTTCTTTTCTTTTAACTTCTTGCAGGCAGCGAGTACGGAGTCTTTCAATTTGTAGCTTGAGAACTTGATGATAGGGCGGTACTTATTTAAACGGTATGCTCCTAACCGATGAGCTCGCTCAATGGCGTTTTGCAGGAGAGGGTCAACTACACCGCTGAGTGCCCCAACTATACTGGTTTCGGATTGCTCCCAGCTTTCGTGAGCGTCCGAAATGCCGTAAAAGAGTAGGTTTTCGCGCCGCGATGAATGCTATTGCGACAGATTGTAAGTTCATACGAAGAACTGCAAGCAGGTCGCATTCTGCAGCTCACGCCGCAAGTAGAACGATCGCATGAAAGTTGCATACACAGGATGAGCGCGAACTAGTAACTGTCACAGCTCGACACTTGAAGCGTGCTGCACAGACACGAATAAGAACCGACGAAACAAGCTCACAAGTATATACTGGACGAGCATGAACTTAGAATAATATCTGGGGCTTAACATCACACAACCACGACGAGATTATCAGAGATGCCGTGATAAAGGGCTCCGAGATTTTGACAACCTGGGGTTATAATTTTTCTCCTACACAGTAAAAATTTTTGCACCCAAAAGGGTGTAAAAAGGGTGCTTTTACGAGAAAGCACCTTTTGCTACACCCTTTAACACCCATAAATGGTCGATTGAAAAAAAAGCACCCCTTTGTTTGGGTGCTTGCCTCAATAGCACCCTAAAATAGGCTCTAAGGGTGCTTTTGTGCCTGAGAAGGGTGTAGGTGCCGATTCATCAGATGGAATATGCAGAATAAGAAGAACACATAAATATAATATTTGGGATTTTACGTCTCAAAAACCTCGATATGATTATGAGGGTCGTCGTAGTGGAAAGCTGCAGAGATTTTCACCATTTGGTGTTCTTTAATGAGCGCTCATATCGCACAGTGCAAAGGCTTCTACCTTTTCGCCTCCGCCTTAATTCAACTGCCACGGCCGGCATCGAACCCGCGACCTTCAGATTGGCGGCCGAGCAGCGCAGCTACAGCACGAATATGTGGACCTTGCGTTACATGACGGCCTAATTGACTAAGAATGTGTGAAGGTGCTCTCCGAATACAGCAGAATGTCAGCAGAGGCAAATCGCGTTTCATCTATAATGGCAATTAACTGCACTCCATGTTACGAAAGCTTTCCTTAGCGTTGGTTATAAGCTGCATGTTTGCTATGGATTGTATACACACAAATAATGTTCGCCCGAGTATGGGTGTGTGTGTGCGTGTAAGCGCGATTGTGTGTACACCCATGCATGTGTGCGTGCGCGTGTATGTGCGAGTCCGTGCTAGTGTTAAGCGTGCCTGTGCACATGTGTACGCCCATGCATGCGTGCGTTTACGGTCGCGTGTGTGTGTGGCCGTATGTGTGTATACGTGTATGTGTGTGCGCCTGTGAATAAGTATGCGTGTGTATCAGCCCGTGCGCCCTCGAATTTCGTGTGTGTGTGTGTGCGGGGGGGGAAGGCACTGCTTCTTCTTGTTTAAGGTCCCACACCTGTTTAGACTGGGAGTCTATATGGGAGGTGGCTTAAGAAATGGCGGTTGTCAACACACTGTACATGGACTATTCCGTACATGGAAAACAGCTGCACATTCTCGTACCTAATCGTTGCTTACGAACTTGCTGTGGTAGCTGCTTAGGTCCGCTGAGGTGCTTTTACGCTCGAAAACGTGGGTTATGACCAATTTCCACGGAAAGCTGTCACTGCACTTATGCACAACCATCGTTTATATTAACGTTTAACAAGAACGTGCCCTGCCTTTGCTACAGGTGCTTAGGTAGCTCATTGGGTAACCATATGGAATTATGTGCTGATCATGTGGTCAGGAAAAAGTTTTTTATAACAACCTTGGCACGTTTCGTGGTGCGTGACAAGCCTTCTAAACATCCGCGACTGTGGATTAATTTGTTCCAGCTTCGACTACGCATTCAGTGTTTGCGGTACCATACGCGGAAATGCCAGACACAGACAATGCAAAAAGAAATTCCTCTGGAAAAAGGTGTAGCGATGCTCTCTCGCTAATGCCACCGAGGACGAAATAATTATTGTTTCTGGCCATTCCATGGTGCACTTTGTTTTCCGCTAGTTTTGCTTCACTATTTTTCGCCCACTGCAATCGCATTCCGTCAAAATACTCAAAGAACCCGAGGCTGGTAAATAACCTGCGTCGCTGTGCGACTGGCTTGAAGGATAGTTGCCATTTACAAGGAGTCATTCCGCGACGAACGGCCGTCCGCCGTATGCGCCATAGCGTTTGCCTTTCGGCGCCGTCCTGGCGGGTTTCCCGCTCCTCCCCCCCCCCGCTCACCCCGGCCAGCGTTGCTCCCACAACGGCGGCGTAGATACGCGAATAGTTGCGTCACTGAACACGGCACCGCCGCCAGTGCCTCCTCCTTCTCTCTCTCAACGTCGCTCTCTCTGTCTCATCGTCTTTCAAATGCGTTGCGTTGGTCTGGGGTCTTGGTCGCTGTGTGTGTTCTAGCGAACAGGCGCAAATTCAATGGTGGTCACGCATGACACCCTGTTTGAAGTGACGCTCGGATTAAGGAATATTCATGGAGTGGTGGACACGGACAACGTGGGCCTGTTAACGGTGAGTGTACTGTTTTCGTAAATAGTAATCATACAGCGCTAGCTGGCCGCCTGCAGCAGCTCTGCCGAAGTAGGCTGCCAGCCATTTACAACAGCATGCGTTCGCAGGCCAGTTGCAGATGCCCGATTAAACGTGTGGCTTAGCGAGTTCACACTGCTATGCGCGATGTTCTGTGAGTGCCTGCATCACTCATACAGTGAGTGATGTGATCACTTAACAAGGGCGGGATTAGTTGCTGATCGCACATTGTCTCTACACTGCACAAAGTGATTGATATTGTTTTTAGATGTGCTTTGGGTTACATTGTAATAGCCTTTCTATTAATTAATACTAATTTTTGCAACGTGCTTTTGTAGGTATAAGCGCAAAAAAGAAAGAAAAAGCAAGAATTATGTACAGAGGCGCACTGTACGAAATGGCTTTTTTTTGCTTAAAGACGGTATAGTTGGTTGTGCTGATATGCCGCGATGCTCCCAGCACGTGCGCCTCGGTATTTTAAGCTATTTAGGACAAGTGCCACCAGCAACAGGGAAAGATCTAGCGGACTTCTAAAGGCGCGTTGTTGTGGCCATCGCCGTGCGTTGTTTTCCCTCGTTTCTGTTTGCTGTTTTCGTGCTTCGCTTTCATCTGCGATAATGTTCGGCGTTATAACAGAATCGAGAAAGTATACGTGACTGTAGGAGCTATGTGCGGTAGCTCTAGCATAAGCCATGGCTGCTGCAACGTAGTCGGCGTCCGCGCGCGTTGGTGTCGTTCGAGCGCTCTTACTTGCGTGATTGTGTTTAACTGAGTATTTAGGCAGGGGTTACGTTTGTGAATCCCGTAGTCAATAATCGCTAATAGCGTGCCCCTGATTGCCATCAGAGGATGGGCTTGGTTGTCGAAATATGCCAGACGCTTATTCTGAAAGCAAGCTTTGAATTTTTTTTTAAAAAAGAAGTACTTTCATACGTGCAAGGCAGTGCCTATTGCAGGCCCGCAACTCTTTAAAAACTGGACGAGCTATCGCATCTTTTATCAAATTACAATGAATTAAGATGATTGAATTATAGATGACGAATTTCCGTGCTAGATTAGGTGCACAAAACACATGTTCGCAGCCTTACGTCTAGAAAGCAGGCAAATAGGAAGCAAAGCGTCAAATTTGGATTAGATTCCATTGACGGAGCGTCTTGTGAGAGTAGAAAGAACGAGAAAATTGTTCATTTTTGATGCCCTTATAGAGGCAGTCAGAATCGCACTGATTGGTGACTTGTAACAATTCCTCAGATTGTTAGAGGCGTGATTAAAGTCAGTAAATCTTTTTCTTTTTTTCTGCAGACCTCTTCGCTAGTGCCACGCCCAAGATCATTTCTTCTCATGTAAAAGAGAAAGCCAAGATGTCTCCCCTGTTTGTACATGAAGAGGTAAGTTTCTTGTGCATTTCGATTAATGTTACATGTTCTGAAAGTTGTTCTTTAGGAATTGTTTTTCACACTGGCTCACTACCCTAGAAGGAATTTGATTCTTAGGTGAGTTCAGGCTTTCGTAAGTGCCATTTTTGAGCTGTCGTCTTACACTTCACCTCATTTCGGGAATTTGCTGTATGCTGGAAAACTCTTATCTTTATCATACGAAATTATTGGAATGTATGGGTTGTATGCTTCGAGTTCAGTGTAATGTCAATTACACGCCGTTTCGAAGGATACACACTACACATTCTTTATATATGGTGTTGCCAAAACAGCACGAACATCCTTTTATGAGAAGTCATATTTGCTCTTATTACAGGATGAGAGGGTGCCGCTGACGTCCTGCGTAGTCTACCCCCCGGCCCCAGCCTAGAGCAAGCCTACTTCCTGAACCTCCACATGGATAACCAAAAAATCTTCCGTGTCAGTAATGACGAAGAAGGAGTGACAGCACTGATGAGTTGATTTTTTTTATTTTCAACATTGTCTACGGCCGCAAGGCCTTTAACATCCACCGTGATTGAGCGGCTTTTTCTCGGCGTGAGTTTAGAGTTTATCAAAGAAGTTGTTCAGGCAGTACGACGCTGAAAATTTAGTGGCACAATGCCTGAACAACTATTTCTAGTGTGGTCATGGTAGATGAACAAACATTGTTATTTGTGTAAATTATTTTGCTTAAATATAGCTGGACCATTCCATGCCAAACGTCCCAGCCACTTTGGCGACCATCTGAATTGTATTTGAAAAAAAGTGCTGACTTACTGCGTTGAAAACAGTGAACTGCTATAATATTTCAGCGAGAAAAAAAGTTTTGTTCATGTGGCTGGCTTATAACTTCCTGGAATAATGCCGTCTGTGTGCTGTTTGTGGAAAATTTCGTTTTAAAACTACCGCTTATTTTTTCTAAAGCAAATTTGGTCTACCTGTTAAGTAACTGTAAGGTATTTGAAGCTCAATAATATTCGTGCAATTTTTTTGCCACATCCGCTTCCAAGAATAAAGCCAAAATGTGTTATGTTTGCATTTTTATTGCAATATTGCACTTTGTATGAATATCTGAGCAGTGAATACTTACTCCACAGAAGGTATATTTTGAGGAAAAAATATCTTTAAACCTCTCAAGCTGCTGAAATATACGAGAAAATATCACAAATTTCACGAAATTGTGATTTTTGTACGTATCGAGATGCAATTTGCTCCATGTTGTGATACAATGAAAACTCATCATTATACCTAAATTGTAAGAAAATGAAATTTTTTCTGTAATAAAACTCTTATCGCAAAAAGGACAGGAAAGAGCGCTGTCAACTGAATGTCATTGAAGGTGCTACGAGCGTTTTTATACTGAGCACAAGACCAGGACTCATCTGCAACAACACATGTGTGACCATGATAAAATAGTTTTAACCAAGAAAAGAATACTCCTTTCCGGAAAAGATAAGTGAAGGTGTACTGATGCATTGATCCTTGGCCTTCCTGATAAAGAGTTCTAAAATCTCTCATTTTTCTGCTTGCTTTTTTTTCAAAAACCGTGTTTTATGAAACCTAGGACTACACTTACATTCTTTACGGTGCCCGGCCATGAGACTACTATAGCCCTTCTTAACATTTAAAGCATGCTGTCTTGCTTGATCATTGAAGCATTGCCAAGTTTGTCCTATGTTTACTTTTCCACATGTTAGCGGTATATCATAGACATTAAATTAGCATTCAGTAAACCTATTCTAATGACGAATGATGCAAGATTGACTATTCCTGTAGCTGTAAGTACATGCAGTTTTGAAAGCTTGCAAGGGGAGGAAAACAACAATGTCATATCGGCTGGCTCTTTTCCTAAAATTGTGAGACACCTTATGTACGTAGTACCGTGTGACATGCAAAGGTGATGCTGTTGGGGGTATTGCTGGTGCTATCAGCCCCAGGAGTGCTAAGACTGTTCTGCTTTTTCATCGGTGGGCATTCAAAATTAGTACAAAGAGGAATTGATGACCACATGTACTCAGGCCCCCCTTCAGAAGTCATGTTAGCACAAGGGTGAGTTCAGGTTTAAAAACCAGATTAAAAGACTACAAGATGCTGGGTTATCCAACAGAATCCTCACACCCGTTGCCAAAACTCTCCTGCAGAAAGTAAAGTTAAAGAAGACAGGACCAAACAAAAAACAATGACCGAAACCTTTGCATGGTATACCACATCAAGTGTCTCACAATTAAAACATAGCCAGCAGATATGATATTAGCGTGTTGTTTTCCACCCTTGCAAGCTTTCAAAAGTGTGTGTACGTAAACAGCAACAGGAATAGTCAATCTTGCCCCATTCGTCACGAGAATATGTTTACGTAATGCCAATTTAACGTTTGTAGAAGTATTTTTTATCAGGTAAACCAATGATCAGTGCATCACCTACACGTTTATTATCATTTCCGAGAGGGAAGTATAGTTTTTTCACAGTTAAGATATTTTGTAGGCTCACACGTGGCGTCGCGCATGAACAACGGTTCTTGTACTCCGTATAAAAGCGCTCGTAGCACATTCATTAAATTCAGTTGACAGTCGGTGCTCTTTCCTGTCCTTTCTCTCTCTTCCTAAAGTTGTCGCGCTGTGACTAGCACACAACCACGATGAACCAACTCTCCCAAATTAAGCTCTTGTTACGTAACACATAGACAAGTTTCGTAAGGAAAAAAGGAGCGGTGCATTTAAAATAAAATTTTTCACATACAACACCTAGACGGCATTCCAGGAAGTTCAGAGGGCAGCCACGTGACCAAATATTTTTCCTCTCCTAAATGTTCCAGCAGTTCACTATTTTCAATGCAGCACGAGTTTTTTGAATACATTCGAGATGGTTGCCAAAATGGCTGGGACATTTGGCATAAAGTGACCCAGCTGTGTCATTAGCCATAATTACGCATTACCTCTTTTGTTTTTGTGTGTTTTGACTCAGTTTTGTGTTGGTTTTTAGCTTATTGTGTTTCTGATCATTGTATTGGTTTCTTAAGTATTCGCTAAAGTTATATGTGCGAAAACCCGTATATGTTTGCATGTACATCATTTCTAATAACCAATTGTTATACATCCAGGAATACAAAGCTTAATCCACTGTGATTGTATACATTTGAAAACACTATCCATATATATTTTTGTGTGCATCAATTCTTGGGAACGATTGTGTACATGAAGGCGTATATAGTGAAATCATGGTGATTGTATATATTTAAAAGAGTCATAAGTATATATTTGCCTGTATTTCATTCCTATTAACCGATTGTGTACATGAAGGAGTATTAAACTGGAAACCACTGGGATTGTAGACACTTGAAAGAATTTTAGGGACATATTAGCGTATATTTCATTTGTAGTCTCTATGTACTTGAAGCAGTATACTAAACTGAAACCAGTGTAATTGTATGTTGCAAAGAATTGTCAATGAAGTGAAACTGAATAAATATAATAAACATTTGAGGTGTTGCATGTGTAGTGTACGTATACGTGAACGTATATCTGGTGAAAAAGTTGTGTGGCAGAAGAAAAATTTATGTTTTATTTGCCTATTAAATAAACGCAATATGCAAGGGCAGCAAGGCTTCATTTTCTGTAACGCGCTTTATGCATATACTGTGAAGTATATATAGATCCATCACAAGTTCATACACGATGGTACGCGTTTATATTTTTGCTTGGACGCAATGAATGGAGCTCGACAGGTGGCGCACCATTGATAATCAGGACCACTTTCTTCAAGTAGTGTGTAATCAGTGCATGCTGATATCTATTAGTACAGTCTAAAAGAATACTGGCACCCCTGCCATGGGCACTCAACACCCTTGTGCACCCTTCTCGCACCCTCCTCAGAGGGTTCTAAAAAAGTGATGGACATCGAAGGCACCCTTCCTTAAAGGTGTTTTTGTAACACCCTACAGTTTTTTTACATGTACACCCTATTCTAAGGGTGCATGAAAAAGCACCCTTTTTGGAAGGTGCTGAATTAACTCCCTTAGGGTGTCGTCTACGGGACAAGCTCATTTACACCCTTCTAGGTGTAAAAATTTTTACTGTGTAACTGCAACTACACGGGTGAGCACTAACTATCAACTGCTACAGTTACTTAATTCCGACTAAACAGTGCACTTCTTCTGCAGACGCTGCTGCTCCGACGAGTGAAGTGGCCCCCTGCTCTTTGGAACTTCAACGCCAGCGCAAGACGCACAATCACCTTCGACCAGAAATAAGCGCGCACGCATTGCAACTCGCG
The DNA here is from genome assembly GCF_013339725.1 of Rhipicephalus microplus. Lineage (NCBI taxonomy): Eukaryota > Metazoa > Arthropoda > Arachnida > Ixodida > Ixodidae > Rhipicephalus > Rhipicephalus microplus. The sequence continues at coordinate 184,688,961 of NC_051168.1, forward strand.
CAGCTATCACTTTTGAAGTACATCGTCGCGCCATCTCACCCGACAAAAAGAAAATACGCTGAAGTCACCGATCACCTAGTGCTACCGACAGTAAATGGTTTTTATAAATAGCTCACCGTACGGTGGGTGACCCAGCCGCGGCACACCGTGCACCTGCGGTGGAGGAAGAGGTCGCACGTTCCTCTTTCCGGCGACAAAACTTCTTGTTTGAGTCTGTTATTTGTCATCTGATAGCGTATATTCAGAAACGTGATTCATGTGACGTAAATACGTCAGAGGAGCTGTGGTGGACCCGGGCACAAAACACTTGTGCTAAAACTTTGTTTTTAGAGTGTGCAATAGGAGGTCAAGGAAAAGTGTAAAAGAATTTATAGGTATAGCTCTGCACTCACTGTGTGTCGAAGCATTCACAAAATATTCTTTTTTATTTAAAATTGTTCATCTTGAGGACAGAGATACACATGCGAATTCTCATCTTCGTGTTAAAAGATAAAAAACTGGGCTAGCAGGACTGCCTAAAGAATGACAGTGCAAAAGTACGCGAAAGAAAGAGGAGACCAGGTACTCCCACGTTACGGGTATCCTATTGCGCACAGGATAACCATGACGTTTGGGCATGAGTATGTGGGTCAGACCGGCAGGCGTGAGAATACTAGAATTAGAAAAGACATGGCCAATTTTAAAGGACGCCGTATCACACACCTCAACCTTCACGGCAACATATGTGAGTGCACCACCTGGTGGATAACCGCTGGCACTCTTTTTAAATAATATAAACATCCAAGAAAATCATGTAGGAGCATTTTTTTTCACTTCAAATTGCCAAGATTACTCTTAAAGTCATTCTTACATTTCTATGTCAAGCTAAAAGACATCCTACTAATCTGCTTTTTTGTGACTGTTCAGCTATTTCGCGCATTTCACAGTTGCGGGGATGTGGTCAAGTGGCTTGCGCAGTTGTTTTTTATGGGTCTGAGTTTCCAGTAATAAATAAAGTATTTGCATCTTCTTTGTCCTTGTGTTTTTTGCGCTAACTAAAGATGAGCTATTTCCAATTAGGACGAATTGCTTTAATACAAGCACATGTATCGTCTGCTGCCTATTTTCGTTGGACATTTTTGAGCTGTCAATGACGCTTGTGTGAAAGATAGGCAGCAAAAACGAGAGAATGCCTCAGAACTTGTATTTTGTCTGACGTAAGGAAGTTTTATATTATGAGCAGACAGGAATCATGTTTTCACAGCCGAGTGCATGCACATAAAATTTAAAAAAAACATAACACAGGATGTGTCATGAAATTAAGAAGGAATAAATCATTTTAGTCACCACTGTAGATATCCTGTTTATGAACTAGTGATTCGAGGCATTCGTTAGAATCATATCTGACGTATATAAGACAGCCTTTTCACTGAATAATGTTTTTTTTTCATTGTGTCTTTCCAGTTACTGGTAAAGAGATTGATGGTAATTACCAACAATAAAATCTTCATACTCAAATATGTCACATAACTCAAAGCCATGGCAACCAGAAAAACACGTTCACGGTCTAACTAACAGTCGAACTAACAAAGAACAACACTCACGTGGCCCGGAAAATTTTTGGTATAACCAATAATTGCTATAAATTGGTTGCACGAATTAAAATTGAGTAGATCCGATGTAACTCGGAATCGGCGTTGTGCGAAGCATGCGGAGGGAAGGTGGCCGTGTTGCAAATTTAATGCTTTCTTGGAGACCTTCGACGCAAAAATTTTGGTCTGTCTGTCTGTCTGTCTGTCTGTACATTTGTTTCTTTGTCCACTCTTAACGGTACTGGGTACCTTAAACAGTACCTGACGATACTCCAAACAGCCTACCCTATCCGCCTGGCCTACCAATACTGCTAAAAATTCTGCGTTCACAATTGTGTGATTGTCAATTAAAAAGCGATTATTGCGCATATCTGAGGCATCATGAAAACGAGCATATATTCTGTATGCGTGGCTTTTACTGGAAAAGGCATCCATAAATAATTCTAAGGACCGTAGCATTCATCACGCTCCGCTGATCATGTAATGCTTGCACGAAAAGGCAAGTGTTCCCAACGCTTTGCTAAATCGACACGGCGGTGGCAGCTACACGTCGCCTTGCGTTTTACACCTTATTACTTAAGAGACGGGCGCGCACGCCCGTCTCAGAGCGACGTGCTTCATTTTCTAGATAACTCCCAGGTAGCGCTCACGTCTCACGTGTGACGTGACTTGATGCGCTCGTTCGCCACCGGTGCATGCTCGAGGCACTCTAACGCAGCGCCTCCAGAATATCATTCACCGATTCTCTCGCACAGGACATCAAATAAATGTTTTGTTCACTCTCTCCAGATGCAAGACTATCGTCTTTCGACGACATTAGCTGATTACCATGCAGACACGTAGCTAACTTTTTAATTGAGCGACACGTCATAAATTGACGCTAAATATGTGAACTCATGTTCTACGCACAGACATATATTGAAGAGTTGTAGATGTTCATAAAACCAGTTTTTATCACTTTCACAATGATGAACTGATGCAACTAATACAACAGTGTATTACCAGCACCACAAGCCGATATGGCGCGCTGATGCCCGCGAGGACGCTGGCCTTTGACACTGCTAGATAAATCAACTTCTGCGCATGGCAACTAGCCACAATTGACGTTAACCCGATGTGACGGCAGTATCAAGGAGTATATATGTAATGTTTATCAAATCGGGTAGACAACAATGCAACCATTATTGACGTATCACGAAGATTAGCGTTTCTGTGAAAAATAGTTCCGGGGCTTTGCGTAACTCTGTCGTAAAATGCAATATTGCCACGCAGAACACTTGGGTTTGATTCAAGCTGGAACACTGCCTTTGTTTTTTTGCATTCGCTTGGTCGGCACCTCCGATGCCAGGTAATTCTCAGCGGTAGCGCGTTCAAATTGCCCATGTGTGTTCTCGTTGTTCCTGGGTAGATTCTCAGTGTCAATCAGCTGTAGCACATACCCGCATAGCAGCGGCACATACCCGCCCGGGGGTATGGGCCAGTGTTTGGCGGGAAGTATTTGACGACGTACGTGACGGTATTATGACAATATTCTTGGCATGAACACCACGTCATATTCGTCAAACATTCTCACCCTCCAAAGCTAGTTTTGGTCCACGCTAAGTTAAGCGGGCAACCACGAGAGCACATAAACGTAAGCGGCTAGATAGATACGCTCAAATTTGCTGAAGTTCGCTAATAAATTCTTCGCATTTAAAAGCCAAATATAGTGTCGGGCATCGACGTTTCAAATAGCATGGTGAAGCCCTGGGGAATTTTCGCGTTGTACTTGCTAATAGCTTTAGGGAAAGATGACTGCTATCTGTCTGAAAGCAGTGTGGCGAAGTGATTACTGGAAGCAAGTGCAAAATTTCTGACGTGCGTTCGTGGGGCTTCTATCGTAATGTGAGTCTGCATTGGATGGTTAAGAGCAATCTAAATAATTGCCTCTGTTGAAAAAGTTCTGGTTCAACCAAGGCACACTCTAAGTGCTTGCACCTGTACTGCCTGCAGAACTCTAATATTTGTTTTGCACGTATTGCTCAGCATTGGCAGTCTATATCTATATAGAACAGACAGTATATGTAAGCAAACACTTGAAACGTGGTGAAGTACAATTAGAGAAGAGAAGTAGACATTGGAAGTGGCAAAATACAAATACAGGTACATAAACATCGAGAAAAAAAGCGTATCATCATGAATGAAAAAGCAGTATTACGATCTTTTTAAAATATTACACAGATCTGTTCATCTATGATAACTCAACAAAAGAACGAAAACTGGTACATATGTCTACTATTTGATGGTCAAGTGATTGCGTGCCATAATTTGTCCTAGATCTAGTTGATCTAGGACCATTGAACCTCTTTCCTCTTGAATATGTCTTAATACTACTCCAGGCCGGGTAGGGTGCATTGAAATATCCTATGATTACCCATGGTGCAGGGAAAACCGTCAAGATATCTCCTACGGTTCTTGAATCGAAGTTGCTTGACGAGGTTATATACGCCCCTATGAGAGTACACATGAGTCTGGTATTTTTAACAGTGATGCATGCATACTGATTGCCATCGATGGGCGCAATTGTTTATACAACAGAGGCGAGCTCGCTATGATCGAAAACGATGATTTCGCCACACGCGAAATTTGTTTAGGACAATATAGCTTCGTACCCTGACGATCCCTATAGGTTTTACAATTGGACTCACACATGACGATGAGCTTAAACACGTTAGTATACACAAACTGACGCAAATCTGAAAGGCGTGAATGTGGCCCAGTGGCATTTCACTAGATCACCGACGCTGCCTTGACTTCTTTACGGAAGGATAAGTGATTGGTTGCCATTTTTTATTGATTCAAGCACTGGGCTTAGATCGTCTAATACTTCATGTGTGCTTCTATCAGAAGCCGTGTTCATGCCCACATATATCGCTCGGATGACTTCCAAAAGCGAAGGCAGCACCGAGATCACTTGGCAGTCTGTTTTCGGTGTATCATCCATCGCCGGATAAGGCACGAATTGGGCCATGACCTGCGGAGGTTCCTTGGAAAGGATGCGTGTAGGAAGCAGGGGCTGTTCCTCTGGAGAGGTATTCTTGCTTGCTTCCTTCGTGGAAGTTTGTAGATTGAAATATAGGCGTTGTGTACAGCATTTCCATATCATGTGGTCGATCCTTCATCGGCCGGACCTTTTAGAAAGCTGAAGTATATGCCTGATTTTCATTTTAGTGGGCTAGAGATCGCATCTACAATTGCCTATCCTTGCATAAAAGCGGTATTTAACGAGCTGTAACTTCAAGTGAAACAACAATATGACGATGAGATTAGAAAGTTTGCGAGTATAAAGTGGCTGCCCCAAGCACAGTAGCGAGCTGACTGGCGTAACAAGGGAGAGGCCTCATTTCTGCAGTGAACGTAGTCAGGTTCATTATGACGTGGAACATGCTTTTATGCAATGCGAAATCTGCTGTGCAACAGAATAAGTGGAAAAAGGTTAATATATAAAACAGTCAGTTTTTATTTTTCTTAAAAATTCTCCTTACATTCTGTTTTCTTCCAGTCAGCGTGATTGTATGTTTTCATTGAAAAGTCTGAACAATATAGTCTTTGACAGTTTCAAAAATGGGCATGCTGAAAAAAATATTGCACAATTTCCGATGCTCTATCGAAGGTTTTTTTTTTTATTAAAGGCATGGAGAACAGGCAAAAAAGTTTCCTAGGTTAAATTTCAAATTTTTTAAAAGTGTGTGCACTTTCCAAAAAAAAGCGAAGAAAAAACTGAATATAGACACATCTATGCATATATTTATTGAAACAAAGTTGAATACATAGCTTTTCTATGTTTTTTTGTATTTCATCACCACATTTGAAAAAAAAAAAACAGCTGAGCCGGTAAGCCCAAAGCTCTTTCTCTTCGTCATTATTCATTTGCTGTGCTTAAAAAAACAAATTGCGGATCTCTTTATTCCCCTCATCAACCACCAATATACCAACTTTTAAAAGAAATTTAAGAGGTCGACCAGCCATGCTTTGTTCGATCTAACGTGGATTCACCCGCAGCACCATTTAAAAGCAAATGATTCTGTGTCTACAGTTTCATGTATCCTTGCGAGTAAACAAAAAAGCCTGTTCCCAAAAATTCTGGATGTTACGCCTTCAGCGTTTTCAGGAGCCTCATGGCTTTGCCCCAGAATTTATAGTATTTTCAAAACAATTTATCTTGATTTATGAGCCTAGTTCGAAGGGCTTTCATGTAGCAGCAGCGGAGGACTACAGTCAACAAACAACACATTTAACAACAAAACTTGGCCGTATATGCACCACTTAGTCACAATACTGGTCGGTCGGTCGGTCGGTCGGTCGGTCGGTTCAAATATCAGTTATTGCAGTGGCTGATGATGATGAGGAATCATGGCTGAAGTGGGTATGTGCCACAGTTAATGGGGGAACAAGAACAATCTTCTGTGATTGATGGGAGCATTAAACGGCCCGCTCGTTACGCTGTTCGCATTGTGCGACGACTGGTTGTTCTTTGCATAGCACCACAGTGGTGCATAGCAGTGCAACATAGCACCACTGTGCCAACGGTGCTATGTTTTCTTTTCTAATTTCACGCGATGTGGTTAGGCACATTGGTGGCAGCGACGATGGACAACTTTGCATGATTAGAGTTGTGATCTCATGACAGCTTTCGCTGTAAAAGCAATACAGCAATTCGGACATATATATACTAAATAGTAAAACAATTTGTGTTATGGAGTAGAATACCATTTGATGAAGTTAAAATCAGACAGAATCTATAAGATAGTAGTTGATTGTCTCCAGGAAAGGTGTATGGCATTAAGAGCTGTTTAAGCACTTTTGAATATCAGCATTTATTTTTTCAGCTATGCATCTCGGCAGTTGTTTTCATTTCTGGATCTCGAAATGAACAAAAAAAACGAAGTAGATCAGTACAGTTGTATGGTTGAAGAACATTAAGGGAATGGTCCCACCGTGGAAGTTTCGCCTTTGCCATCGTTATAAAGTAGTTTGTAAAAGGTGAATGGTTGTAATGTAGCCCATGGAATAATAGTAAAGGAGACACCTTCCGTCTGCATTATAGTGCTGCAAGGTCAAGGTTCTTTTTGGTTTTGGATACACTTGACTGGGAAGGATAATTTTTGGCGATGAACTTTACAGGTGTGTTTTGTAATGCTTCTAGCCTCCTACTGAGTTATGATTGCTGTGGGCGACAAATAGTTGCAGAGTTCTCAAGTTGAGATCTGACTATTCAGTTGTAGGCAAGAAGTTTTGTGTCTTTAATAGCTCTGTGGAGTATGTGCCGGATGAAACGAAGAGTTCGGAATGATTTACGCAATGTCCATTCAATATTTGTGTTGCAGGTCAAATTTGAAGGTAAATAAACACTTATGAACCTAAATAACTCAACTGTATCAATTTCTCAACATTTAGTGTGTAAGTGTGCAGCACTAAGTGAATGCTAGTAGTAAACCGCATTAGTTTTGTTATGTTATTCTTAATACACATCTGCCAGTTATTAAACCACTCACCCTGTTTCAGCAGGTCATTATCTGGTTCTTCACAATTATATTAGCCAGCAACAACAATTTACAGCCGATCTAGAAAAATACGAAGAGCTACTTTTCCTGAACGTCTTTATCAAACGTGACCAGCGCAGTCTCCCCTTTTGCGCACAGAAAGGGCACTCAAACAACAGATAGCTGCACCACGATTCGGTGCACATGACAACTCAGAAGATAATGGTGGTCCTCGTTCGTCACCACAACAAACCACAGCAGCACAACTACAAGTAGCGGGGCTTCTGACCTGCAGCAGGCTTTCCGAAATGTCTGGGCATGTGGTTACCCGACATCTTTGTTTCTTTCGGTGGAATGCCAGCGTTCTCAGACGCCAAGATCTCACTGTGTGTTCCTAAGAAAATATGCTGACGCGCCAGATGCAATTGAGGCTGTGGCCCGTGTGCTACGCTATTAGGACATTCTTACACATTTTCCTACGCGAAAATTACGTCATAGGTTCGTGAAAGTGTAAGTCGAGCTTTCAAAAGAAAAGTTTCTTGGTGTCGTTTACCAGATCCTATGTGAAAAGGCATAGCTTATATATCGGCGAGACAAAACGTTTTGAACAGTGTGTCAGCCAGTATGGCAACGGTGTCAAGAAGCAAGTGTCTTTGAATGCCATTCTAGAGCAGGCCGAAATCTTGAGCCATTATAAAGTTTGGCATTGTCCAGTCACCATATGTGGGCTCACATATAGAGAACAGCTCACTGCTCGCCATATGTGAGTAGTCAGCCTTGTCTAGTCACCATGTGTCACGGCCATATTATTGGGTCAACGCTAGGGTAACGTAGGGAGGCCAAAAGTGATTCAACAATCGAATAAAAATAATCATGATCGTGGCGAAACAGTAAGAAATGCAAGCACAAATACATCATACTAGTCGGTGACTTGATTGTCGTATATGTGTATATTAGAGCGTTGCAGAGCACACGTTCTGTTTCTAGCATAGGTGGAAATGAACGTGAACGCACTATCGCCCCTAAAAGGCAACGTCGACGCCGACAACCAGCTATCTTGGAAATGAACAAGCAGCAAGCGGCGGCTCAATGACAACGACGACAGCAAGGCACTCCGGAAGTAGAGCGCGGGAAGCACCGATAAAAGTGGTCTGTCTGTCTGTGTCTGTCTGTCTGTCTGTGTCTGTCTGTCTGTCTGTCTGTCTGTCTGTCTGTCTGTCTGTCTGTCTGTCTGTGTCATTCCATCCAACCATTCGTACATCCAACTGCCGGTGTGTCTGTGAGTGCTATACGTCCATAGCTCACACTACGTATATCCTGCCATAGCCGAGCTAAGCCACTTCTATTGTTTTTTTTTTGGCGGCGTGGTTTCATTTTATCACTTCTTTCGCATGTGTCTCTCGTGCTGTTGAACCTTGCAGAAAAAAAAAACCAGGTTCGATGGAAATTTGACCAGCAAGCAAGTGTTTTATGATATTAAGATTGCCGTGCTTGAAAACCCTTTAGCATCATGCATGAAAAGAACTTTTTAACACTTACACCATTGAGTGAAAGGACAGTGATATAGCACCTTGTGAATTTCGCAACAAGCGGGTGAATTTCAAGTTCCTCAGCCTATACAAAAGACTCAGCCATAATTCCACTCTCATCATTATCGCCCAGCGTTGGTTATCGATTTCTGAGCTGCAGTTGAAAGACACGACCTCTCAGCCGACTCCTAGATGGAAATCAAGCGCGATAATTCGAAAGAACTGAATAGAGCTATTTCCTCAGTCACACTCACCATCACCAGCTATAGAGTAACGACAAAACGCGCAGCTACAACATGATACGTTGTCGGGTTAGATGGTTCAAATAAATGAAGATTGGACTGAGTACTTTGTCACGTCGTGTGTTTGTGTTGTTTCGTGCTTAAAAAACATTATAGGCGCTGCTACGCATGTGCGTGAGTTGTCTTGCAGATGCTGCTGAGTAAACAGATGATGATTTATGACGCACTGGCTACCTCTCAACACCATTTTGGTAAGCTTTCAGCGGTTTGTGTGATTGCCGCTCTTTCAGTATACGCCATGACATCAATGTACGTTACGAAGAGGCCTGGAGCTGTCAATAACACCGCTAAGCGCTAAGGTTTACTGAGCGGAAGTTCATAACAGCAATTCTGTACCTGCTACATCACGTTGTCAACATCTTCAACAAAAGTTCCTGGTTCAGTTTGAAGATCACTGAGAGATAATACGGAGACTATAAAAGGAAAACGTTCAAAGTTTTCCAAGTAGCGGCGATAATCGCAGGGCATATTACTGCTTCGTTCAACTGGCGAATGATAACTAAAAACTGTTGGTAGAGTTTTCAAGCAGCTTACACTGTGCAGAAGCTTTGCGTAATGAAAATTTACCGGAAACATTTCTTAACCTGGTAAACTTTGTCTTGTATGCGAAATCGAGCAGCTAAAAAAAGCGAAATCACCATGGATTGCTTGGTTACTCAACAGCAGTATTTTGTATTGTGAAAGCGTAAAATAAATTAAGAGCATAAGCGGCAGTGTTCGCAACGCACAAATAAAACGCGTATGATGGATCCTTTATTTCTTTGCTAGTAGTGGCCGCTGGGTTAGGGCATACAGGTGGGCAAACCACGTGTTTAGACGCAGCAGTACTGGTATAGCGTCCATAAAACATGAAGGTGTTCACAGCCAGCAACAACGTTCCGATGGCGTAGTTGATACGGTAGAACCTTGTGTGCGGCACGTCATTGGAGCCGTTGATGATGGTCAGGAGGAGAATGGCCGCGGACGTGGCGAAAGCGAAAATGGTCATAGTCAGGCTCACGTCACCATGCTGCATCTCGAACAGACCGGACATGTCGTTGAAGGACCGCGAGCTGAGCAACACCAAAGAAGGCACGGCGAATGCGATCTCCATCATCTTGAGCAGGCCGCCGAGGGTGAGAAGGTAGAATGGGGGGCTCTTCATCGTCACTCGGTCAGCACTCAAGTTGTTAGGTTGCTATTCGAACTGTTCTCGCTCACAGTAAGGCTTGCTTACTTGCTTGTTCCTGTAGGCATTGGTTTGTACCCACTGCGGTTATTAAACCAGTGGCTATTCTGATGAGGAAAAAGTAATTAGGAATTTTGATAAATCAAGAATAACTATTCAGTCATCTAGGCAATACTAGAGTTGACAATAATTAAGTTCATTCGCAACACAAAAAGGCAAACCTCTGTTTCTTTCTTCTTTTCATTGACCCTGACGTGGCACATGCCCATTGGAGGGGATTGACTATGTAAAAGGTGAATTATTCCTATCAATAAAGTATTAGGTTATTCTTAGGTTTACTATTTGATAACTGTAACTAGTTGCCAATTTGTGGTGTCAATCACTCCTTGAATTGAATTCTTCTCTGATGTTCGCACGCACTTTTTTTATTTTATCACACTTAAGCGCTACTGAACTAAGACATGAAGCTCACAAGGTGGCTGTGTATTTGCCTTGCTTATTATTAGAGAAGAAGGAAAATCACACAAAATTCACACGAGAAGAAGACAATTAGACAAATGGTGGTGGTTGTGTGGCCTTCCGCGCTTATCTGATTCCGTGTTTGTTTACCTTCTTGTGTCATAAAACCTTAAAAACTAGTTGATATTTATGACATACTACATCCGTTCATAACGACGAAGGTCTTAGACGTTTATCAAACCCCAAAAGTTGCTGTAGGCAACGGCAGCGTCAGCGTGTTGGAATAAAACATCGCCATTTACAAATGACGTCCCCAGATGAGGTCGTCATGGCGTCACATAAAAGCAAATTTGTTTCACTATTAAGACGTCGTAACCACATGTCATTGTCACTAGCTCAAATCTTGAATCTTCGTAAAATTAGCCAGAGTTTACTTTGGCAATGCGATCGTTCAGCTACCATGGGAATGAGGGGTAGCACACGGCCTTGGCCTCAGCCGTCATAGATTTTTGTTGTGCCTTTTTTATTGTTGTGTTTTGGTCCCGTTTCGAAAAAAAATGCCAGGCCTGCGCGAAAAGCGCAGCAAAGTCACAGTGAAAGCTAGAGGGGTGGCCTCTCAGAGCCTTTCCTAAACACTCATTGTGTAACTGCTGCAAGCACACTTGTTTGATGCCCACTATGGCATTATTATTTAAAAATTTAGGGTAGTAGGCCGGCATTCGCTATGCTTTTTTTGGTCATTCTTGTGAGAAGCGTTATATCCGCAAAACTTTGTCGAGGAATTTTGTGCCAATCGTTCATGCAGTGGCTGACGACAATTAGAAAGTATGCCAAAAGGTGAGGTGCTCGTGGGGCAAAGCGAGAACATCCAGCGCTGGTTCACGTGATCAAGCTTTCGATTGCACGTCCTCTTAGAGCGAATTGGCCACACTTATGACCTTTGTTTCTTTATCTGCAGCTGAATTTCTTTTTGCTGATTTTTCAGGAGCTGTCAATGCCAGTTTCCAGTCCCGGCCAGGGCCCGCCCTGTTCGGCCAGACGCTTTGCTGCATCGGTACCACTGGGAGTTTTGTCAAGAACGGCGTAAGCAGTTTGCCTGTCGCGCTTGTGCCCATTGAGGATTGAGTTATTCGGTTGAGTGAACGGAAATTTTTCAAGAAGAGCTAGGCAACATAACAGGACATTTTCTGGACATCTCAGAGGCAAGGCGTTTCAGCAAGACTGGCATACTATGCAGGTCTTCAAATACTCAATGCTTAACGGACTTATAGGCCACCACGAGATTTGCGTTTTTTGCTGTTCGCACTTTTATCCCCCCTCATCTTGCTTGCGTGAAGCGTGTGGTGTTGTGACATCATCCTTGAGAAAAATGCGCACTGTGTGTCGTGTGGTTGTTTGCTTTATATATAGGTGTCATTGCAGACCGGTACACGTGATTGTCAGTAGCCAATTACGTGTGTACGCGTCGCTCCGTGCTATGGATTTAATAAACGGCTGCTAGTCAGTCCGGTCGTTGTTGGGCTTCCGTGGATTTCGTTTGACTCACTTGTGTCGGTCGGCCGATTTCCCGCACCCGCCGAGCTCCGCGTTCAGTCGCCGGGCCCCTTGCCGTCGTTCGGACGCCGCCCGCCGATACAACAACATGGCGACGGGGATGTGGAATTTGTTCTCCGTTACCATCCATAAATCGAGAGTGAGTTTTCGTACTGCCCGTTTTGCGTTCTGCTTGGACTGACACCTCTAGCGTTCGCGAGGAGTGCTAAACTTTGTGCACTCTGTGTGCAGACCTCTCGTTTTAGGCCTTTGCCCTCGTTCCGTTCTGCGACCCCGTTGCCTCTCCTATCAGCATGGCTCTTTTCAAACGCCTTCACGCGTTCCTTGATCTGCCGGGGCCACCCCCGATTCTATGGCCTGGTTGGAAAAAATGTTTCAGGCCCATTTCGAGGCGACCGGCGGCAGCGTCCTTGCGCGACGCGCGTCGGCACTGGTTAGTCTACTAGGAAGGGAGGGATAGAGAAGATATTTCGCGGCAGCAGAACAAGATGAAGCCCAAAACTCTCGGGGAAATGCGGCGTCGATTACGTAAAGTGACGAGGCACCCGCGTCGGCGTCTCAAAGAGGTTATTCGTTTACGGCCGGATTGAATTACAAACGCTCGTGGAACAACTCGATCGTCTTTTTGCCGCGTCTCTCAACGCATTGGTAGAACATCACGAATTCACAAGTCGGCGGCAACTGCCCGGGGAAAATTTCTTGGAATATGTGACAGTTCTTGAAAAAAGGGCCGTGAGATGTATATTTGGCGTAACGTACGCGGAACGCGTCCGCGACCTAATCATTCATGGTACCTCCAAGCCGCGGGTTCGGAACAAATCGCTTGCGTATGGGAAAGAGTTGTCATTAGGCAAGGCCGAAGCAATTGGGCCGACCTTAGGAGTGCTGTCCGTGGCTAATTGAGCGTTTGTTTCGGGTAAACCAGGAAGCGTTCAAGTGATCGGACATGGGGCGCAAGATGGCGGTGCGAAAAACGAAAATGGCAGTAATGACCGAAGCAACTGGGGAAGACGCGACGTTTCCGGAACGTATCTGGGAGGACGTGACGTCACAGAAGTTTCGAAAAGAACAGATGATTACTTTACACCACAGTCATTGTCGAAGTCCCGGACTGAAGTTCAGAATGAAAAGTTTCGAGGTGACTTACCGCTTCAAGCGTGTGGCCGATGCGGAAGCAGATACCATTGTTCGTTTTTTCCGAAATTATTCAGCAAAGAATCGGCGTTGTCGCAAGTGTATTACTCTGGGACATTTCGAGAAGATCTGTCGCAAGACGTACTAGGTCCACAATGTGTCTGCCGGGGAAATTGTCGGCGTCGTGCCGAAATGCCAGGCTCATAAACAAGCGTCAAGTTCGGCAGTGTTATCTTCGTATCATCCTGCGACGTACGTGCTTACAGTTGGTGTTGCATCTAGAAGAGGCTTAGTCGTCCACAAGGTGGTCGGTAGTGTCAATCTGCAACTGTTGTTAAATACTGGAGCCTCTGTATCTCTGATGACTGTCGAAGACTTCCAGCACCACTTCAGCAAACAACATGTCCTGTCCAAGGCTGTCGTAGACCTGCAGAATTTCTCAAAACAGAGCATTAGAGATATCGGCTCTTTTCAAGTTCTAGTGACGGTGTTACAGCTGTCCTGCATTATTGTTTTCTACGTCTCTGACAAAGGCACAACGCTCTTGAGGCTGGATACCATCCAGCGACTGAGCATCCAGATTGACAGCGCGACCTTAACGTGTCGTCTAGCATCATGTGCAGTGAAATGTCCCTCCAAGGTGCTTTCCCGCCTCGAGTATCTCTTCAGCAATGAGTTGGGTCTCGTCCAAGGCTTCATTCATAAAATTAAACGGTGGCCACATGTGACTCCGGTTGCATTCAAATTGCGACAGTTGCCTCTAACTCTTCGGGACCAGGTGTCTACCAAGCTACAACGACTCGAGGACTGTGATATCATCAAACCTGTTGACGCATCGAAGTTGGTCCCACCGCTAGTCGTCGTCCGCAAGAAGAATAGGAGCATCCGGTTGTGTGTGGATCTCCGAGAACTCAATAAGGCTAATGTCATCGATGGGTATCATATACCGCAGGTTGAAGAGTAATTACAAATGTTTCATGGAGCTACTTATTTTTTCAAGTTAGGCTTAGCGTTTGCATATAATAAGTTGTTCTTGGAAGAGAACAGTGGGGATTGTCAACGTTCAAAACTTGTGATCGTTGTTCAGGTTTAGGCGTAGGAGCTTTGGCCTGGCGTACGCGCCTGCAGTTTTTCAAAAATGATGTCACAGGTCTTAAAGAATTACAAAAATGTAGTTTGCTATTTTGATGATATTATTGTGTGGGGGAAGACTCAGTCTGGGCAGGACGTGAGCCTCATTGCTGTTTTGACTTGTATAGCAAACAGTGGCATGAGGTTAAATGATAAATGTAAACATGCATGTTTACGAAAAGGCAAGAAGCGTTGAACCTAAATTTATTATGGTGGCATGTGCCATGAAAATATGTATGATAGATGCAACTTTATGATTGGCGAAAAAAAAACAGCAGAGTGAGTGAGAGAACAGATGAGTGATAAGAATATCTTAGATTTAAAACATCATGGCTGGTAACAGAAGGCAAGCGCGAAAATGAGAGGCAGAAAGATAACTGAGCAAATGAGATTCATAAGTTTCCAAGGTTTACGTAGACGCAGTATGTAGAAGACTGGGCTGATTAGAGTAATATGAAACTGGCACGTACCCTACAACTAGATTAGCCAGGTTGCTCTAGATAGTAATGAGGACCCCCCAAGTGTGACTCTACAATGCACAAGTATGATTAAATGAGTGGTGCACAGCTGCAATTCTTTTTTTATTAACCGTATCAGTACTGCAACAAAAAGCCTGTCAAGAGGCAAAACATTACATTTAGCGTTTTTCGTGTGTGTAACAGGTTATTAGGTTTCCAGCATTCATTCATTTATGTCAGATGCACTCACTCGCCCTAGCATTCGAGAGGGGATCGGAGTAATTGTCTGGAACAAAAAGAAAAATAAGAATGTTTCAGCGAACACTTTCAATCCTAATCAAATGTTGCCTGCCGGATATTGTACAATTTCTGCCCGTGAGCTGGTATATTGAATTGCCGCTAGTAACATAAATAATATATTTACCGCTTCCAATTCGATTAGAAAAGTTTAGCCGTGAGTTTCGCAAGATGAATCCGCCTAAAAATTCCCTGGGGCCACCACTTTCGAGATATTAATCTGTGCACATCACAGAGAAACGCAATATCATTCAATCTTTTTTCTTAACGAAACATCTGTTCACCTATTGACGCCGAAATTGAGTTACGACAATGTTCAACACGGTTTCACACCGACCTCGAGCAGCCAATTGGCTTCACCTGTTGAAATAGTGAAAAAAAGGGTAAAAATTTGGCAGATCCCACGTACAGTGGGAATCGATTATATGCGAAGCACGAATGAGAAATGTTGATATGACACTTCAAAATCACCACAACGTAACGAGGTGGAGGCAATGAGGCTGTACATGACTTCTGTGCCATGATTATCATGTTTGGATGCGTCGTTAACCTTCATCATTTATTCACGTCACGTGATACCAAATTTAGTGCATCTGGAGCTAGTGAAACAGACGTGAGCACACTATGAGCGGGGTATGTTGTCATGTTCTTACAATTACACGCGTGTCAGGATTATCATGTTTGCATCAGCCATATAGTTCGTCATCCAATGTAGTCACGTGACACCAAGTTTGGTATATGTGGAGCCAGCAAAACGGCCACGAACGCATTATGAAGGACCCAGTTTACTTCAATGTAACGTTGACGCGCACCCACGCTAGGCACAGCGACGCTACGTTAGCAGAACGTGAGCACTCTATAGTCTGACGCCAGGCGTGACCAGCGTCCGTCAGCACGGCCTGACAGCAACCGGTGCAAAATCCGACATGCTGCATTTCGCACCTATGCGTTACCCGGACAACATTGCGTCTCCCTCTTTTCGCGACGGAGGGACACCGGACGCGCTGAAACGCGCATGCGTCAAAGCAACGCAGCGCGGCGCGCGCCTGCGAGTATACGGCAAGAACGGCGCCTGGCATGGCAACGCCGTCGTGACGCTACGGAATGAACGCCGGCGAGCACGCGCATCACGTCACGTCGAAATTTATTGGTGCCTTGGCTGTGGCATGTAGTCATGTTTTCAAATGACACGCATCTCATGAATATCATGTTTGCGCCAGTCACATACCTTCATCAATCAGTGGCGGGACGTAATACCAAATTTGGCATATGTGAAAATAGCGAAATGGCGGCGAGCACATCATAAGTGTGGCATGTAGTCATGTTGCTACATGACACGCATCTCGTGTTTATCATGTTTGCACCAGTATCATACATTCATTATTCATTCATGTTCCACAACACAAATTTAGTATAAATGAAGCCAGCGAAACGACCACCAGCACTTCATGAGTGTGTAGTCATGCTGTTACATGACACGCATCTCAAGAATTTCATGTTAGGGTCTGTCACTTATGTTCACCATGCAATAATGCGATACCATACCAGTTTCGAAACATGCAAGTGAACGAAAAAGCGCAAGAGTTGCAGGACCACGAAATGTAAATTATGGCATTCATGACATACGTGTCATGATTTTCATGTTATGAATACTCAAATATGCTCTTCATACAGTCATGTTATGCCATAACAACTTTGGTATTGATACCGTTATCGAAACGGCTAGGAGAGTTAAAAGTCGTAGGTGGCTAGATAGATAGATAGATAGATAGATAGATAGATAGATAGATAGATAGATAGATAGATAGATAGATAGATAGATAGATAGATAGATAGATAGATAGATAGATAGATAGATAGATAGATAGATAGATAGATAGATAGATAGATAGATAGATAGATACGCTTAAAGTCGCTGAAGTTCGCTAAGAAATGCTTCGCATTTAAAAGAAAGAAGGAAAGAAATAGAAACGAAGGAACGAAAGGGACGGCACAATGAACCACGTTTCGCGTGGTCTATGGCTTTCTGAACAAGGTCACTCGTAGGGACATCTTTCCTATACTCGTATAGATGACGCCACGATCACAAGAGCAAAAGATGTAGTCTTTGTCTATTCGTTAGACCTGCGCTTCGACTACTGGCAGTCTCGATGGCTGAACTTGACCACTTAACGACCGTCTTGGTTATAGTCAATGGCTTGATGATTTCAGTGACGCGTTATTCGGGCAGTGCAACACACTTGCACCGTTTGGTCTCGTCATCAATATATGCTTGGCCACTTCAAGCGGCAGGTAAATCTTTGCTACCTGAATAGTACTCTGATGTTTTCAGATGAATTTGTGGTCCAGACAAAAGGTGGAAGCTATCGTCAGCAGCCTCAGCTCCACTGATCTTGGCACACGAAAGCTGTTCATTCTGGCCCTGTCTTCGTCCGAGTTGGCGCACTTAGGGATCACAGGACACTTAGTCCTATTGCTGCATTTCTTAAACGGACCATAGTATGCGTTCGCAACCTTCTGTGCTTGTCGTTTTATTTTATTCGTTTGATTCGCAGCTTATCAACTACGAAAGCGCGTTTGACTGACCTGCGCATCGGCAAGACGTTTGAGAGCGGTTGTCACTACTGGCCCAATTCTCACGTACTAAAAAGGTGTGTTTTAGGCACCAAGGACAGGCAGGTAAAACACAGGTTTATGCCTTTAAAATCATAAATATAGACACAATACATTTCTACAACAATTGAAATATTTAAAACAAAGACGTCGGCAACTTGTATTAACAGCAAGAAACAAAACAAAATGATATTGTATTGAGGTAGCATCAAGGCCACAACGGTTGAACATAGACATGCATTTCCCACGTGATTCACAGATCATGGACTTTCGTTTTGTTGTCCAGCGTTGTGAGTAAGCTTTGCTTCATTCAATCACCACTTTCCTGGGTCTTTTTCGTTTAGTCGCGACTGAGAAGTATAGTGCAGGAGCGAATAACCAAACTACTGATATCTAGAAGGGAGGAATGCCAGGCATAGTCACGTAGAATCAATTTTTCCTTTGTCAGTGAACACCTCAGATGGCCCCTCACTAGGTTTGGACATTTAGAACTGAGAAGCGTAATAGATGCACTGGGCACCCAGAATCATGCCTGTTAACTTTCACAACTTTACGTGTCGCGGAAAAACGCTAAACTTCTGCTGAGTTCCACTTGCTCTTCTGGCCGGCGCTCCAACCAAGGTGCAGGGAGTGACGCACAGCAAAGAATGGTCCTGTTTTTACGTTAGTCTTTAACATTGAAATTGGTGCTTTGACGTCGCTCATCATACACTTTTCATCAGAACTTGGTTAAATGCTAGCTATGTCTAGAAAAAAAAATAGACGAAGAATGTCCCATCTCCTGAATATACTCTGCATTTTGAATGGTACCTTATTAAAAGCATTGCACGTGACATTCTGTTTGGCGTGTGTAATTAGTGTTGTGTTGTGTAGTAAGAATGAGGAGTGCTTTGGTTTGGGCTAGCTGCTTCATATCATTTTTAAAGGGAAGCGCAATGGCAATTGGAAAAGAAAGACAGCGCTCTTTGTCTCTATGTCTTTCTTTTACATGTGTCTCCACGCTGCCCTTTCGAAATGGCTCTAGTGAATGAAAGCTGAGAAAAATAACAATAAAACACGCAAAGGGAATGTCAGCTTGTTAATATTTTTATTTTCATTTACATTGGCCGAGAGATGCTCTACACAAATCAGCCCTCGTTTCGCGTTCCTCTCGGTGGGCCAGTGACTAGGGTGCTCCACTGCTGACCCAAATGTCGTGGGTGCGATTCCGGCCGTTTCAGTCGCATCTAGAAGGAGGCAAAAAGGTGCGATGTCAGTGAACATTGAAGAACACCACATGGTAAAAAATTCCGGAGACCTCCACTGCGGCATCCTTCACATTCTTATCGTGGTTTTTTCACGAGAAACCACACATACTACCACTACTACTACTACTACTAGTAGTGTTAGTAGTAGTAGTAGTAGTAGTACAACTACTACTGCATGAGGCGAGAGATTCAAGTTGCCTCTTTTGCATCTTGCTTTTGTGCCTTGTAGCAAACCAATTTAAAAAATCACCTGTGGTAGAACGCTTTTCATTGGGCACGCGAGTACTTCTAGTGTCCAAGTACAAGTTTTTAAGTCACCTAGAGAGGGTAGCCCAAAGAAGTAAATTACAAACAAAACAAAAGCTGCGTGCACATCACATTTATTACCCGAAGGCTATGCAGCAGATGGGTTACAATGTCAAATAAAACACGCCTTCATTGATACAGCACACTTGTTATTTTTATAAGCCATTTCATTTCGTCGTAAAACTAACGAAAACGAATCATTGAAAAATAGGTCTAATACGACAATCTAAAGTCTTGAAACAAAAAATAATGCGCAAAGAAATTTGTTTATATACGATCAATTTCAAATGCAAGTTTTACAATAAATGCTAGACATGCGAGGTTTAATCACAGGTTATTTCGACGCAGTGATTGTGATTTTCATCTTTGTCCACTTTTCACAGTGGTACAGCTTTCATTTTTTTTTAGTAATGGCTTATGGCAAACCTTGCAGCCCTGTTGTTACTCCTAGGAATCTATAACGAACGTCTTTGCCTCTGCAAAGGCAAAGACGTTCGGTATAGATTCCAGGCATTCTGTGTCAAGGACAGCGAGCGAGCCCACCTGACGCCATCACTCCAACGACGTCATCTAACCTGGCGGCGCCGGTGTGGCTTATGCAATGTACGGCAATCTCTCTCAGCCTACGGGCCCGGCAGCAGCTCGATGATGTAATCGGTGCCATCCAGTGTAACGAGTCTTACGCAATGCGTGGCAACATCACTCCTCCATATGTGCAACTCAGTGACGGTTCCTGACTGGAGGATTCTTACGCCATGGCCAAAGGCGATTTGGCAGGACGTTGCTGACGTTAGACCTGGGGCCCATAAAAAAGGCAAGCGGTGCGTCGCCAAGCGGCCCACCTATGCGTCAGAGTGAAGACGACAGCTTAAGAGCATCTGAAGGCATCTCGGCTTTTCTGAGTTCCTAAGCTGTCAGCCCTAGTGCCGATAACGCAACGCCTCTATTCTACGCTGTACATAAATCTGGCCTTAAATCACCGTCGTCTTGTCTACTCGTCTTTCAGCTCTGCGAAGAAGCAGCCGCGAGATGAGAGACGCGCTACTGAGCAACCTTGGCGGCCCGTGACCTCGGCGCACTACGCAACAGTCTTGGCGGCAGTGCGAGTCATTACACTATTCTGTGTTTTTCATGTTTGTCACCTAAATACACATGCCAAGAGATGTCATTGGGTGCAAGCGTAATTGAGTATAGGGTAAGTGTAGGCTAATAGATCGCTGATTGTAAACATGCCGGTGCCTGTCTCAGGCTTCGCTGTATAAAATATAATAATTTGGGGGTCTTCGTCTTCCCTGAATCAACATGAGCATTTAATGAGTGGCCCTGCATGGTTTGTTCAATCATTCTCTACCTACTAGCGGTGGCACAGAAAAACCTGCTGTTCTTTTCCCACCGCAACGTTTAGGTTTTCAGGGTGGTTCTTCAGTTCTTTCGGGACACTAGACAGCTGTCTGTAGGCAGCTGTTTTGACAGCGTCCTCGGCCATACATGCCACTCTAATTTTTTTATCACATCTTTAATTATCTTACCTCATTCCCCTGGAGACACTGAGACGTGCTTCTACTTAGCGCTACAAAAATACCGACTTTTGCACTCCTCATCCTTTAATCGGTCGCATCATGCTAGCTCAGTGTCTTATGGTGGCCAGCGAGCGCCATTTTACTGTTGTTAGCGGATTTTTCGAGGATGTTGCTAGAACTAGAGGAGTTCTTCAAACCTCGGAGTGTTTGGAAATTTCAGTGTTGCTTTATTCATAAACAACGATTTCAAACAAAGTTTGAGCTTTAACAGCGCTCATATAGGCGCTTATTTGAAGAAAATAGGCATTTATAGACCAAACATAGGCGCTTATAGGCACTATAAAAACTATAAAAGGCCTTCTTAAGCTGTAACTCATGCTCTTATATCAAAATGGCATGATAGAAATGTTAGAAACAAAATAGGCATTTGCCTATAATCCGGTCGCCAGTCATCACATTTCGCGATGCATTTAGAAAACTCCGCCTTATTCTCCCAACGCCATCAGTGTTGCGAATTCTCGATCTGCTCGCCTTTAGTGAGAGACTGAGAGATTGAAATTTATCTTGACAGCAAAGCTGAGAGCGCCTCGAATGAAACAAGAACACTGGCGGTTTCGGCTTCAGCGCTGTGTTTGCCCAGCGCAAACGTGAGTTTGAAGAGGCAGTCGTTGCTTATTCCACACCTACAAAAGCACGTGCGAAAATACATGTGTGGCTGAGCCACGAGCGCTACTTCTACCACTCTCCTCGACCGAAAAAATAGTTCCAACTAGGGTGCTCATGTGCTATCAACAGCAAAAGTTTGCGGGAGGTTGTACCCACAACAAATGCAAGGTTCTGCTACACGAGTGTTTAAATGCTTGTAACCATGCTGGTGACTGTGTAGGCCGGAATTTCTACTGCAGTATGAAACAGTTATTTTGAAAAAAATATTCCCAGACAAAGGGCGAATTCAGCTTTGTCGAGCATCTCGCGTCCCGCAAACTTTTTTTGTTGGTATAGTACATGCACGGCACGTTCCCACTCACCTTCACTTACGTGACCATGAGCGAAGCACCAATGCCTGCATTTCTTTCCTGTGGACCTATTGCGTGAAGCAACGTAATACCACCCTTAAAGAAGGAGGCCAACTAAGACGCTATTTCGATCTTCGTGACAGTTGCACTAGCGTCGCAACTTCCACTGTGACGGATGCAAACGACTCTTATTACGTGCCATCCATATTAAGGCATATGCGCGCCCTCAACGCTCACTCACAGTGTGCACATATCGAAGGAGTGAAGACCTACTTTCCTCTAGCTCTGCCAACTTTGAATGTCCCGTTGTGTGCACCAGTGGCGGAGCCAGGGGGGGGGGGGAGGTTTCATACCTCTTCTTCACTCCAAAGTGTTTCAATTTTGCTTGCGTTTAAATACAGGCACGCATGCAAACGCACGCACAAACATACATAACGTATGGTTGAAGTTCTCCTCACTCCCGAAAGAAATTGTTGTTGCACCCCTGTTCTGTTCTCCACCGCTACAACTTTTGCGTCGCACGCAGCCGGGCAAGCATCCTCTTTGCCACTTTCTTGCTCCGTAACAACCACTGGCTTGACCTGTAAGCCCTTTGGACTAGAACGACAATAATTTTTATCCTTCTGAATGTGCATGCTACAAAGCGATAGATAATTGTCGTTGATCACACGTGAAGGTCAGTCATAGGTGCTTTAATTGTGGGAAAGCTTTGAATAACACGTATAAAATAAATCAAAAGCACAGAAAGCTGCGAACGCATTTCATTGTCATAAGCAGAGACTTCACCATTGCCATCTGCATGGGCTAGCAATGTGACCTCTCATTTCACGCCACTATATAGGCATGCGCAGGGTTCCCGTTCAAGAAGAGGGGTGATGTTTCAATGCAGAAACCATCTATAATAAAACAATGTAAGGGGCAGATTTTGCACCCCCTTTGAGAGACAAGGAGGGCGCCCAGCCCCCTAGTCAATATATGGAGCAGATTTTGTGCCCTACCCATAGAGGACTAAGGGAAGGGGCGGCCATTGTACATCGCTACTGATTACTGAGACTGGGACTGTGTGACTCTGCTCATGGCGTATACGCCAAACACTGCTACGCAGACCACAACTGCACTTTTTTCTGCATTCTACTCCTGAAGACTACTCCTAAGGACTCGAGCCCTCCAGTACATATGCGCAATACCTCCTTACCACACATACCCTCGCCGCGGTGGTCTTGTGTTTAAGGCACTCGGCTGCTGACTTGCAGGTCGTGGCATCAAATCTCGCCTGCGGCGGCTGCATTCTCGATGGAGAAGAAAATGCTGTAGACCGGTGTGCTCAGATTTTGGTGCAATTAAAAGAACCTCAGTTGGCTGAATTTTCTGGAGCTCTTCACTAAGGTGTTGCCTATAATCTTAAGGTGGTTTTGGGACGTTAAACCCCACATACTTCTAATATTATTCTTTCCACGCTTACGTGACTGAGTCAACACCCGTTTCCAAAGCTTCTAAGTGCTGAAGAAGGTCGCAAGAGAGCGCAATTTCATGCCACTGCTGAAAAGCAGCGTCAAATACACCGTGGACATGTCTTTAGGCCTTTTAGCATTCAATGCCTTTGACTGAGTTATATGACTTTGGACTCCTTGACCTAGCCGAGGTCATTAAGACACTTCAGCTTTCTTCTATTTTAGTAATAATATCGAGACATGAGATAGCTCATACGGAACTACTAAAGCCTTATCGTCATACATTGTGCCGTGGTAAAAGTACATTTACAGGATGGCTCTGTTTCGGAAGAAAGAAGCGCCACTATTTGCGAAGCAGAGAACGCTACTCATTGAAAAAAGAAAAGACGATACAGGAACACAAGCTTTGCGCTGGTTCTGCCATTGCTCGTCCAGCTATAATATTACAGCGCGTGTTTAAAACGTCTATCTATAATATAAAAGGCTTAGCTTATGCGTTCCTTCAATTCAAGATAAGCTGCTTTATAGATCTTGCAGTTACCTAAAAAACCTTTTGCTTTCTTTCCTTTGTTGTTTAGATAAAGCGTAGCGTATTAAAAAAGTCGGAGATTTGCTGCAAAGGCGAAGCGTTGAATGTGATCGCAAAAGATAGGAAGGTCTCGTGCAAAATGGCAAGCAGTTTAAAACGTGTCGCGCATTTCTCACGCCCAAGTAACGCGCAAAACGTACTCAGAGGTACAGAAGAACGCCAATAAGCATAATAGTTGTTACTTCGCTGTCTGAAAAGTGCACTCTTTTCGCAAACGGAGACTGTGCAACAATTTCAGTGACCTTTGCGCACATGGTAACTATGAGAGAGTCATTCCAGTGAAAGCCAAAAGCCAGCCAAAGCCTACAATCCTCCCCACCACGATGTAAGGGTCTGCGACTGAGCGTTCCTCCTATCTTCTCCGAGGGGCAAACTACGCGTGCAATGAGAGCACACGCCGCCGCATCGTGACTATGTGTGGTCGCGCGCTCATTGCACCATCTTGCTGGTAACGCTGAAAACGCGATAGTTCCTTCCAAGATACCCGTCACCAGCGGTAAGTGGGAGATATAAATAGCTTGCAATTGGAACATTGATCTGCGTGCTTCACCGGGGCTCAGTGGAAAAGGCGTCGCACTGACGTTTCAGAGGTCCCAAGTTCGATTCCGCGCGCAGCAGTCTTTTTCCTTTCTTGTGTTTTTATATCTATAGCAACGTGTACATATGCAGTGAGGGACGCCAATGTCGATGCCGGCGGCAAAATCCATCCGATAGTGTTCATATAATTACTTTCGCAATAATTCTAAAACAAGAGAAAATTACTTGTCCTATTTTCAGAAACGAAACTGGTAAGGGAGTAAATATTCTGAGTGCAACGCTTTAGCACAAAAACAAGCAACTAAATCTGCAGCAATCTTGCACAAGTAATAATAATTGCTGGAGCATTACATGCCACTAGAAAAACCATGCCCTTCAGGCTACAGCACGCGCTTAGCGCGTAGCGGGCGTCTCCCATTCTCTGTTGAGGCAGAGGAGGGAAGCTGAAGTTGCGATCATCTGGGGTTATTTGACGTAATATCACAGCTATGTGCCCGGTACATGAATCTAAGAACTCTAGGATTCTCGCCTACTTAAAAATGCTACAGCCGCAATCAGGATCAAACCCACGTCCTTCGGAACGGCAGCAAAGCACCGTAACCACCAATAGAAATTCTGTAGAAAAAAGTAAGAGAAAACTTCACTTTGGAATAAAACCCGCACCTCTCCGAACTGGCCGGGCCTGAGCTATCAGCTCGGTCACTCAATCAACTCTGCTATAACGCCAACCGGGTGCGCGGCGATATCGCCACGCTCCATTCCTCAAGTTTTGTTACCGCCCCAATACACTACACAATTTTCAGCGCAAACCGCGCCTGCAGTTTCCGAGAAGCTTCAGGACTGTAGTAGATCATTTCGATACGATCATGCCCACTCTGCGAACTGTACAGATTATTCCGGAACCTACGTCACCGCCAGCAATAACGCTAGAACATTCAATGGCAAGAGTATAAATGCCCACGCACTTCGCCGCTTGTCAGCAGTTGATCGACGGCCAGCGCTCCGTTCGCCGCTAACCTGGTGCCGGGATTCCCGCGATCAGGCATGCTGCCAGTCGTCGACCCCATCTCATCGAGCATCAAGTGAACCCCTGGACAACCCCCGGCTCTGTCTAGGCCTTCATCGTGAGCCAACGCCCGGGCACCACAGCGGAAGCTGTGGGAGCCAGGGCCAGGACGGAAGTGTGATGGCTTTCGCAGCGCCACCGCCGAAAGCTCATTGCTTTAACTTCTGTGCTCCCGAGGGGAGCACCGTCGACGACATCATAGATGCCCTCGAAGCAGTAACCGGCCAAGCTGGTATCAAGTCTCTCCAGCATATGAGAGGTGCAAAGTTCGGTGCCGCAGCCACAAACGTCCATGCAGCCACCAAGCTGAAGAGCCAGGGTGCCATTCTCTTGAACGGTGAATCAGTTCCACTAGTCAGCGTAGGTCCTGAAATAGTCCACGTCGCAGTTTTCCGGGTACCGCTGTGGGTAGGCGACGCAGCCCTAGCGACTGCTCTCTCCGCCTACGGCTACGTGCAACATATCCACGAGCCAGTGTTCAAAGGCCACCCTGGGGTTGGAACAGGTGTCCGTGTGGCGCGAGTGGAAACGAAACGCCAAATACCGAACTTTCTGACAGTTCAAGGCTACAGTGTCATGTGTGACTACAAGGGTGTCAAGAAAGTGTGCTCTAAGTCCAGGAATACTGGCCACATCACCAAAATTGTGCCACGCCTCGTTGCACGCGCTGCAACGTGTTTGGACATGGCACAGAGGGATGCGCAGAACCGTGCCGCAAGTGCTCGGGCAGCCATGCAACAGCTGACTGCGTACGTCTGAAGACCTTCGCAGCGACTGCAGCAGCGGCAACCGAAGGACAAGCGTGCACCGACCTCACGCCCGCATTGCAAGATGATTATCCGGTGCTCGAGCCTGTGAGCGACACTGACACAAGCTACACTGACGCCTATGCTGAACCACAAGACGCAGGAGACCTGCCTTCCCTCTCAGAGAAAGCCTCGTCAACCCTTCACGCCCCGTCCGAGACCAGCGACTTCTCGTCGGACGCCTATGAAGAACACAGCTCATCCAAAGCCGAAGCCCGAGTGCCCGTACTTAGCAGAAACCACCAGAGCTACAGCTCTGACACAGTTGGCACCACAAGTAGCTCCGAGGCGCCGAGAGCTTCGATGGGACGCGGCAGCCGAACAACGGGACAGACGCTCCGGTCATCAGCCCTGACAAGACCACAACGGTGATTATGCCACCGACAACGACGAGCGCCCGCGCCAGCAAGTACTCGGCTCAGGCCCACAAACTGAGCCTGTCAAACCCCATTTACCAGATTCCAGGTGCGAGTGTCGGTGCCAGCGCCATGTAAATATACCGTCCAGCCACCAAACTAGCCCACTAACCGACCACGGACTCTGAGGGTCGCACAGACCCACCGTATTAGGTATGTCACGTGCATTACAGGCGTCATCTACCGGATTCCATTAACGTGTGATGCATGCTATATAGGCCAAACTGGTAGATGCATCAATGATAGGCTGAATGAACACAAGAACAACGTGGCCAAGGCACAGCCTGAGGATTTTCTTGCAATTCACTGCAAAGACTGCGGGTGCCAACCCCTCTTTAATCGCACCAGCATAATCGGAAAAAGCACTAACCAAATGACAAGGCTCATGATAGAAGCAAAATTCATTGCTGAGTTTGGGGACGCGTGTATAAGCAAGCCATCAATTTCATTATCATTGAAAGAATTGCATTATTTTAATGTCGCATGAGTTGCAGTAGATCAGTTTTCTGGTTCTAGCACGTGGTTGTGGCGTGCCATGTTTGGGTATAAGTATTGCTGTTTCTCTCGGATTAAACCGCATTGTTGAAAGTTAGCGCCGTGTATGTGTTTTCTTCTCTGTCACGTCCTGGATGCGCTATACCTCGAACAAAATGGAATACCAACAAGCCCACCGTGCAACCTTAGTCGTAATATATGCCCCAGCTCAATGTGGGGGCACGGTCGATTTTTTCAATTCACTCGACTCCTTTATGTTTGACAGCTACCCTACATTCTTTGTAGGGGATTTTAATTATGTTGAGGACACCTACAGAGATGCGCGCGAACGCAGAAAAAGCAGACAATATAGCGGAGTTAGCACATTGCGACAACTCATCCGCAATTTCAAGCTCAGGTATGCGTGGTTCGACACTCACGGAAATGACTTCGTTGCAACATGGCAACGGAGTCCCAACATGACTCGGCTAGACCGCTTTTATTTTCCAGAAGTGCTAGAAACACGTCCTTAGTTGCGAGGTCCTACATTTCCCACCGGACGTTCCATGCATTATAGACCACTTTCCAGTGTCTGTAAAACTTTTCGTCGAACAATCCACTACATTTAGAAACCATTGGAAAATGGACACCACACTCGTGCACGACCCGGAAAGCGTAGCATTACTGCGCAATGCACTAGAGCAAGCATGCAAAAGGCCGCCTGAACCGCGTAACTGGGACGCATTGAAACACAGTTGGCGCGCCGAGCTTATCAAAGCGGGGCGCCAAAGGAAAGCGCGCCTGACGACAGAGATAAACGACACGCTACGAAAAGCGCACATTGTACGCAGAGGCGAGACGCTGACGTTCGCAATGCACGACTATCTCGATCAGTTAAAAGCGCGCTACGAACTTTTACTGCGTCTTAGTTCGCGCAAGGCTGCGCAGTCTTTTATCAACGGACGACCGGTTTCAGATCCAGCTGTTCTTCGAAGTGTTCGCAATGGCTCCTTGGGTGAACAAATGCATGTCCCTTTCGTTCAGTTGCCGAAAGGCGAACAGTCTACACGAGCAGAAGACAGAATGAGGGTCTTTGAAAGACATTTTTCGAATCTTTACAGGGCGGAGAACGCAAACGGCGTGAACTATACCACCATAGTTAATGAGTTTTGTGAGGGAATTTTCCGCGTACCGGAGGAGCTTCGTGATGGTCTTGCAGCCCAGTGACGCTGGATGAATTACGCATCGTGCTTCAGCGCATGAACACAACCGCCGCCGCCGGCCCTGACGGGATACCTTTGAGTTTCTACAAAACCTTCCTTGAAACAATACAAGACCACCTTTTGACAATGCTAAATGGGCTTCTTGCTGACGGCATCAGACCGAATACGTTTCGTGAGAGCAGAGTTATACTCTTGCTTAAAAGCGAGGTAAAGCCGTCCGATCCAATGGCGTGGAGGCCCATTTTGCTACTTAACTCTTATTATAAGATATTGACAGCCATCCTTGCAAACCGCATAACAACCATTCTACGGGAAATAGTAAGCGACATACAAACATGCTGTGTCCCAGGTCGTACGATCTATTCCTCGCTTGCGCTGATTCGCGATTTATTCACGTACGCAACAAGAACACAAATATCTGGCATTTTTGCTTCGTTGGATCAAGAAAAAACCTTTGATCGCGTAGAATATAACTATCTCTTCGCTGTGCTTCAGTGTGATGGCTTCCTAGCCCGTTTAACCGACACCCTCCGCTTACTGTACACAGACACAGAAACGTTATTAGTAGTGAAAAGCTATGCATCTGAACCCATTGCAGTAAGTAGGGGCATTCGACAAGGCTGTCCGCTCTCCGCAATTCTCTTTGTAATATGCATAGATTCAATATTGAAACAAATCCAGAAATGCACTTCGATACGCGGTTTTTCTCTTCGAGGCTTGGGCGAAGTGAAAGTAGTGGCATAAGCCGGTGACATCTCGTTGTTTATTCGGGACATAGATAGCTACAGAGCCTTTCTGCGAACATTCCACACGTATAGTTCCCTGTCGGAAGCACGTCTTAATCCCGGAAAAAGCCAAGCATTGTGCTTTGGGATGCACAGTGAAGAGTTCCCTGATGGCGTCCAAATTGTCCAAGGCGTTAAAGTCTTAGGTGTAACTTTCCTTTCGACTGGTGAGGTAGCCCGCACAACGTGAAAAGAAATCCAACACAATGTGGACAGATGCATTGAAGTCGCCAGAACGTTTCAATTACCTTTTACTGAAAGAGCTTACCTAATTAAATGCAGCATAACAGCGCCACTGCTTTATGTAGCCGGAATTACCCGACCACCTCGACGGGTTTTGCTGAGAGTGAATACTGCGTGCGGCTCCTCTTTCTGGGATGGTCACGCCGAAGCTGTTGCCAGAGCCTTGGTTCGCCTACCAGTAAAATGGGGAGGGCTCAGTGTACCCAACCATGATGTAATGTGCCGCATGTTGGCTCTCAAAAACACCTGGGCACTCTTAGCGGACTCATTGTATCGAGGCAGGCAACTTGATGTATCTTAGAGACTAGTGTATCTTAGCGAATAGTGTAACTTAGCGACCATAGTGTATCTGCTAAGTACCTATAGAAGACTTTTTTGGTTTAGCAAACGACACGAGATAAGCTGCTGAGCAGCCACCAGCGTATTACACTCATCTTATAAAATCTTTGCAACAATGGCGAAACGATTTTTCAGTTCAAAAAATTATGGAAATGTCCCCCACCGACATGAGCGAATTAATAGCATTTAAAAGCCTACCTGAAGAACAACGCCGGAAATGCCGGGCGAAAAGACGCTGGACTCTTACAAACACGTCTCTCCCCTCCGAGGTCCGTGACCTTAACTGGCTCAGGGAATTGGGGGCTTTACTATCGGCCGACCACCGTGCGGCGTGGGGGGTGGTGCCCTCCGCCACATGCCCGCAATGTTGTCGCGTCGAAACACTAAACCATGTCTTCCATGAATGTATAGTGGCGCACACCTTTTGGCGCATGGTTACCAGGATGTTCCAAACAAGTATGCAGTGGAAGTCTAGCCACAGGGATAACTTAGTCGTACTCTTAATGGCTATCGGAGTCTTATTCTTATGGAGACGAAGGGGACTGGCCTGTCTGAGGGGACGCCCCCATAGAGCCATGTTTCCCCTTCTACATCGGCTAAGAAACATAATGCTTATGCATCTGAACGCAGAACTAGTCATGCTGGGAGAGGAGGCTTTTCTCCGACGGTGGTCTGCGCGATTTATTATCGTAAAAAACAAGAGAGTGTCCATGCCTTTCCTCCCGTATTGAGGAGGTGAGCTAGAGCTTGTACCACTGTGACAATACAGCGTGTATTTTTGTTTTTTTCTTTAGAAACATGCCCTTTTGTGCAATATTGTTCTTGAGCGTGAGAGCGAATTGTCCTCACAGGTGAATGCAAAATATCACGCTACACTGTGAATGACCTCCGCTTGTTTGTTAATATAGCCTTACTGTTTATTTATTTAAGTTTCATCCTCTCAATGTCATGAATGTCCTGTATTTGTTGTACAATTTTTGCATTGTACGTCACTGCATACGCTATAAGTTCTTTCGCTGTATATAAAAGCTTGCATTGTACATACGTATTGTTCACCATTGTCCATTTTTATGTGTGCACATAAGCTGTGTAAGATATATTCGGAAATAAAGTTCTCTTAAACGTATCGGTGCAAGACTGGTACTGTAATCTGACTCTTTGTTTACCGGGCACAGGTTCGCCCAAATAAACAGTTAAATCCCAACACAAAGTCTCCTGTCTTCGGCCACGTCATGACCATGAGACATCTGGTGAAGGTGCTGCTTTGTTCATGTACCAGATGCCCCCATCAAGCCGTGAACCCAGCCCACGTCACACAGAAGACACCGACGCCAACCAGGAACAGTGAGCAAGCCGCCGACAGCAAAGTCTACCAACCGAGTAGGGGCTTCTACAAGACAAGGCGCGGAAGACCAAGGTCATAACCTCGACTGCGGCGACAATGAGAACAGCAGCGTCCAAGCCCACGATCGTCATGAATCAACCCAGGGAACCACCAACTTTCCATGGGTCATCGTTTGAAGACACGGAGACCTGGCTAGAAACATACTGCCGTGTGGCCGCCCTCAACCACTGGGATAATGAAGAAAAGCTCCGTCGTGTGTACTTCTACCAGGAAGACACCGCAAGGACCTGGCTCGAGAATCGGGAGTCCAGGCTCCGAACGTGGGATGTCTTCTGCGACGCATTCGTGCAAACGTTCGCGAGCGTCGCTCGCAAAGAGAGGGCCGCTGCTTTACTAAAGACCCGGTTTCAGCTACTAAATGACAATGTTGCCATTTCGACAGAAGAGAAGACCCACCTATTCCGTCACGCTGACCCAGACGTGCCTGAAGAGAAAAAAGTTCGTTTCCTCATGCGAGGGGTCGAACAGAAGCTCTTCGTGGGACTAATGAGGAATGCACCGAACACCGTCTAAGAATTTGTATCCGAGGTGACCACTATATAAAAGACCCTGGACATGCACACTAGACAGTATAATCGTCGCCTGACTCCAGAATGCACTGCTGTTCAACCAGTGACTCCAAAGACCTGCGTGAAACGATCAAGAAGGCGCTGCTGCTCAAGCCAGTGACTTCAAAGACCTGCGTGAAACAAGCCGAGCGATCGTGCGGGAAGAGCTGCGGAAGCTGTTGCCTTCGGCGCAGCCCCAGGTGAATTCTATTGCCGACATTGTGCGAGAAGAAGTTCGGCAATCGCTTCGAATTTCCCAAGCACCGCTTCCCGAGCCAGAAACGATGAGCTATGCCGCTGCAGTGCGCGACAACGCTCCTCCACGTCCACGCTAAAACGCCGCCCTATCGCACTTCTATCGCCAGACGCCAACGCTGCCACCACCCCCACCGACGTCCTACCCTTCGCCAGCGGGCCAGCCCAGAGCGCTGAGGAAAACAGACTTTTGGTGTGCACCTGACAACCGCCCGCTCTGCTACCACTGTGGCGAAGCTGGGCACACATACCGCCGTTACCAGTACCGAAAGATGGGACTGCAGGGCTTCGCCGTCAGTGCACCACGTTCGCAGCCAGAGGAACGACCACGTGTCATCACCGACTACCTGACAGGAACTCAATGGACCCCACGAACTCCTTCCCGTTCGCCGTCGCCAAGTCGCCGCATGTCACTGCACCATCGGCCGTACTCTGGCCGGTGGAGCAACCGATGGAGGTGCGGCAACCGATAGAGGTGCGGTTGCTGTGCGACGAACTACCGAAGATTCTCCGAAGACGACGACGACGCCACGACGGAGCTTTCCGAGCACAACGCCAACCAGGCAAAGCCCTGACGGTGAAACCTCACTTACCTAAGGTGACCTGACGACACAACAGGGAAGCAACGGAACAAGCCGACGCAGCCGTGACCTGACGCCACGCCCTAACTGTAACGCGACACGGCGAACTAGTGACCTCGACGTTCTTATCGACGGCCACAGACAGCTCTCGTCGATACTGGAGCCTACTATTCCGTCCTCAGTGGGTCGTTCGCCGCGAAGTTTAAGAAAGTTAGGACAGCTGGGGAAGGCCCTGAAATCCGCACAGCCGGAGGTCATCTCGTAATACCTGCAGTAATCTGCACAGCGAGAGTCACCATTACCAGCCATATTTATTTTACAGATTTTTTAGTCCCACAGCGTTGCTCGAGAGATGTCATCCTTGCCATCTACTTCTTATGCCTCCATGATGCTGTCATCAACCTAAGAACAAAGTCGATAACGTCATCCACAGAAGAAGCACTACCGCTGCGCACGCCGTCAGGAAACCATGTCTTGAATGTGCTGGAAGAACAAGTCACCAACCGCCTCGCTCCAGCGTCATTATTTCAGTCGGCGCTTCCAAATCACCTGACTTGGAAGGCATCGTTGAAGGCAGTCAGGATCTGTTGGTCACCCGAAACATTTGCGTCGCAAGAAGAATTGCAGAGCTGCGGGGAGGCAAAGCAACGGTTATGCTCACGAACATGTGAACAAGTGAACATGTGAACATGTGAACAAAGGAACATCGGTGGCATACATCGAAGAAATTGTGGAAGCCACTCGCGCTCTCGCCCTCGCCGATCCTGCGGAATCTTCTCGCAGGTACCAAGCGCCTCCCACAGCTTGCGATGTCAATCCCAGCCTTCCGAATCATAATCAAGAACAGCTCCAGACCCTGCTGCTGCAATACGAAGATTGCTTTGTATTGTCGTCAAAATTTCGGCAGATGCCAATCACGAAACATCGCATCATAACCGAGGAAAATGCCAGAGCACTTTGTCAGGGCCCATACAGGGTTTCGACGCGAGAACTCGAGGCGCTAAAGACAGAAGTTGATGAAATGCTACGAGACAACATAATCAAGCCGTCCAAGAGTTCATGGGCGTCCCCCACGGTGTTAGCGAAGAAAAAGGATTAAGCTCTACGTTTCAGCGTCAATTTTCACCGCCTCAGCAAAATCACAAGAAAGATTGTGTATCCTCTCCCATGAATAGACAAAGCACATGATCGGCTCCATAACGCCAAGTACTTTTCGTCAATGAACCTCAAGACTGGCTATTGGAAAGTCAAAGCCGACGAAAGAGACCGAGAGAAGACAGCGTTTAAAACACCGGACGGCCTCTGAGTTTAAGGTGATGCCCTTCGGTCTTTGCTCAGCGCCAGCGACTTTTCAACGATTTATGGATATATTGTTACGTAAAAATAGACACTCCTCGTGTCTATTTAAAATCTATATTCAAACTGATGCGTATGGCGTCGAATAAGATGGAAGACAGCACGCACAACCGACAGACCACTTCCTCGTTGTCGTCTTCTGACCACTGATACGTCAACTACGTAGCATTACCCCCCCCCCCCCGGCAATAAAAGCGCCGTCTCGGGGCACAATACCTACGGTCTTCAGTAGACAGGTGGTAAGGTTTTAGCCTGCTGACGTGCACAACATCACTGGGTGTGGTTGCAGGCAGGCTTGTGGTCTCAGATGCAGGAATGATCTTGTAGTGCATGATCATCATCATCATTTCTCAATGACCGCGCCGCGCCTCTCGTGCAGCTGATGCTAGCTCGAGCTGCGCGTGGATTAGAACAAGCTAGCGCACTTGGTGTGTCGGACGTGGAAAGCCACGCGGCTCCGCTTCAGGCATGGAATAAAGTGGCGAGAGAATGACACGACCACATTGGCCGCCGTCCCGTCTTCCTCTCTCGCTACATTGGCGACCCGGAAAACACGCCCTTTGCCGAGTGGCCCGCTGCCATGTTCCCGCAGCTCTGCCCGCCAGTGCCGCCGTTCCAATCGACCTACCCCAAGGTATGGTTCATGTAGCTCGATGCCGTTCTTGCGTTGAATGGCGTCAAGGACCAGCCGCTGATGCACGCCATTCTTCATTGTTGCGTCATCTCTCTCCACTTTATTATCCAGGTTGATTTGCGGAAGCGGAGTGGCGGCGGCGGTCATAGGTGACGTCAGTTCCTGGCGGATGATACGATAAGGACCCATGTAGCGAGACAACAACTTCTCTGATAAGCCAACTTGACGAGCTGGGCACCACAAGACAACAAGAGAACCGGGTAAGAAGTGAACGTCAGCATGCCGGCTGTCGTAGATGGCTTTCTGGGTGGCTTGCGAAGCCGAAAGTCTAGAGCGGGCGATCTGACGTGCGTGGTCGGCACGAGCAATAGCGTCGCGTGAATATTCGGTTGACGGCGTTGTAGTGGTTGGAAGTAAGGTGTCGAGTGGTAACTTCGGATCACAGCCATAAAGCAAATAAAAGGGTCAATAACTAGTAGTGTCGTGGCGCGAAGAATTGTACGCGAAGGTCACGTGAGGTAGCACCAGGTCCCAGTCATGGTAGTCGGAGGACACATACATCGCGAGCATGTCCATTAGGGTCTGATTTAGCCGTTTGGTAAGGCCATTTGTTTGGGGATGGTAGGAAGTGGTCAGCTTGTGGTGCGTCGAGGAAGAGCGCAGAAGATCGTCGATCAAACGGGACAAAAATGCGCGGCCGCGATCCGTGAGTAATTGGCGAGGAGCATCATGACGTAGGATGACATTGTGGAGCAAAAAGTCCACAACGTCAGTAGCGGTGCTGGTGGGGAGCATTCGAGTAATGGCATGCTTAGTCGCGTAGTCTATAGCAACGGCGACCCACTTGTTGCCTGATTTGGAGTCAGGAGAAGGACTGAGAACATCTATAGCAACACGGAAAAAAGGTTCGGTTGGGATGGAGATTGATTGAAGAAGTCCAGCCGGGGGCCCAGTAAGTCACTTCCTACGTTGGCATTTAGCGCAGGAGGACACGTTACGGCGAACGGGCCGGGCGAGACCGCGCTGTTACGACCGGCCCTGGGGAGCCAAGCAGGGAGAGTTTGGGGGAGAACCGGTTCTTGACCTGACGGTGTCGTCCACCCCCACCTCCCCATTCGGGTTCCTCCTCGCCGGGAGAGCTACGGGGTCTGCTGTGCGTTCGTGACCATATTTGGTAACATTTTGGGGCGCCGGGACCATATATGGTGTTGGGTTGTGCCACTCCTTGTGTTGTGAGAGGTGTTTTCCCCTCCCTCGTGGCCGAGGTGCCGGCGACACCGTATTGGCTGACGATGCGGATAAGGCGCCCAGTGTCAACAACGTGGCGCTATAAAATGCCGAAGACGTTTTGTATCGCACGCACTCTTCTCTCTTTGGGTCAGTTGACCACTTCTCCACATGTAAATAAATCTCTGTTGTTCGTTCGGGCGCTTCTTCTCGCTGAATTGTTGGACTATGGATCCTGCGACGGGGCCAGCTACCGAAAACGAGACCGGCAAGACCCGGAGTCCCAACAACTGGGTGGCAGCGGCGGGATGCTGATAACCCCGAAAGCGACCACAGGACGGAGTGAGCCCGAAGTCCAACAACGGGACGACAGGAGAAGGATTACACGAGCTCATCGACTTCCAAAGGGAATCAAACGGCACTTCTGAGAGGCACGACGCCGGAGACATGACTGCGAACTGGGTGAGTGCCGGCTTTCTCTGTTAAATTTTACCAGGCATTTACTCTATGTGTTAAGTAGAAGCTGGTAGAGAGGGGCTGTCTTGGTCATTGTGTTA
Source organism: Rhipicephalus microplus (assembly GCF_013339725.1). Classification (NCBI taxonomy): domain Eukaryota; kingdom Metazoa; phylum Arthropoda; class Arachnida; order Ixodida; family Ixodidae; genus Rhipicephalus; species Rhipicephalus microplus. The sequence goes on from NC_051168.1 coordinate 184,725,280, forward strand.
ACAGGTAACTTGCGTCAGGCGGAAATTGTCTTATAGCTTGGTTAAGCTCTTTTTGTCAGTGGCGTCAAGGTTAACAGTGGCAGGGCAGGATTCCGTATAAGAGCTTTTTGAAGCTTTATTTGTAGACTAAGTTAACGGAAAACTTGAGGCAAGGCAGGTATCTAGAGCTGTCGTTGCCGTCAAGGTTAATTAGTTGCAGGACAGGAATCTTTGTGGAACAGAGACAGCGGTACTGGAAGCAGCCATGAATCTGAAATCCCTGCGAAAGTCCATGTTGTTGCTACTTGCAAGGGAGTTGAATCTGGAGGTGTCGGACTCTCAAAGAAAGCCAGAGCTGATAGAGGCGATTCTCGCATTGGGGGCGGAGGATGACGAGCTGTGAGAATGTGTTCGAGGAGATTCAGGAGAGGCAAGCGGCAGAGGCCGAACGAAAGGCGGCCGCGGCCGAGGCAGATAAGATGCGAAAGCACGAGCTTGAAATGAAGCGCCTCGAGCTAGAGCTTATCCATAATAGTAAAACAGGAGGCAGCGAGGCATCCGGTACAGCAGAGCGGGTCAGGTTCAAAATGACGGACCTAATGAGATCGTACAAGCTAGGGGAGGACATTGGGCTGTTTCTCGTCAACTTTGAGAGAACTTGTGAAAGGCAAGGTTTCAGCCAGGATACGTGGCCTCAACGCTTGTTGTCCCTACTTCCGGGGGAGGCCTCAGAAGTAATCGCGCGCCTCACGAAAGAGGAGGCTGACGACTACAGTGAGGTAAAGTCGAGCCTTCTCAAGAAATACAGGTTGTCAGCGGAAGGTTTCAGACAAAAATTTCGCAACGCCGTAAAAGAGAGCAATGATTCATACCCGGAGTTTGCTTACAAGTTAATGGCCAACATGGGGGAGTGGCTGAAAGAGGCAAAGGCGTATGGGAATCATGACAAGGTGCTCGTGTGTATCGGTCTGGAACAATTCTATCAAAGGTTACCAGAAAAGGTGAGGTTCTGGGTGCAGGATAGACCGGACGTGAACACCGTAACAAAAGCCGCAGAGCTCGCTGAAGAATTCGTTACGCGCCGCGCCCTCGGGGCAAGCAGCGAGCCAAAAAGGGAAAAATTCCTACAACCGAATAAGGCGCCGTTTAGAAAACAACCAACGAGTCTCGCACAAAAGGGTGAGGAAAACAATTCATCTAACCATGGGGCGTCGGCAGAGGCAAGCAAAAGAAAATTTGAGGCGAGAAAACCGGCTGCTTGTTTCAATTGCCACGAAACAGGGCACTTCGCGAAAGACTGCCCGAAAGAAAAGGTAGCCTTTTTATCTATAAATGAAGCCGACGAGAACATGAAGTTGTTAGAGCCCTATATGTACGACCTTACCGTGAACGGCAAGCAGTGTCGGGTTCTTAGAGACTCCGCAGCCACTATGGACGTAGTTCATCCGTCTTTTGTTCAGTCCGGACAGTATTCAGGAGACTGTGCCTGGATTAGACAAGCCGTAGAAGCAAACAGTCAGTGCCTCCCCGTAGCTAAAGTTGTCCTTAAAGGCGCATTTGGTACGTTGGAAACGGAAGCCGCGGTATCGCCATATCTACCCCCTCAGTATCCTTACTTATTTTCAAATAAGTCAAATCAAATGCTGAAGGAGAAAGGTCTAACGTTGGGAGAAGGCATAGTGCAGGCACTGACTAGATCGAAGGCACGTGCGCTAGCTGCGAGAGCATCATTCACTGAGGCAAACAAGCCTCAAATCGACAACGGGCCTGGTTGCGAGTTGGACACCACGGTAACAAATCGACTTGTGCGAGAACAGGCTGCAGAAGCCGTAGTCGCGGAGGCAACCATTCCTAAAGGCGACGTTGAACCTTCTCCCGAATTAGAAGGGGTCAATTACGCCTCGTTGACCGAGCAAATAGAGAATGCCATTGCTCCCAAGCCGATTCCTGGTAGTACAGAGGATAGCACAGAGGGTGACACATTTCAGGTACTAGAAACTACAAAAGAGTTGTGTGTCATGCCAACTTCGGATAATTTCAGTCGGCTGCTGCAGGTGAGCCCCGCTTCATTAATAACCGAACAAAAGGGTGACCCAACGCTTAAGCAATTCCAGGACAGTTCGAAAGAGGGAATCGCCAAACGAAATGTGAGATTCCAAGAGAGGAGCGGCATACTCTATCGAAAATATCTAGATAGGCGAGGAGTAGAATTTGACCAGGTAGTCGTACCTCAGGCGCATCGTCAGGATTTGCTTAGTTTGGTGCATGGAGAATCATGGTCAGGCCACTTAGGCGTAAAGAAGACGAAAAATCGTCTCTTACAGGAATACTACTGGCCTGGATGCTTTAAAGATGTAGAGAGGTTTGTAAAATCTTGCGATGTGTGTCAGAGAGTGGGTAAGCCGGGAGATAAGGCGAAATTTCCAATGAAGCTGGTACCCGTAATCACGGAACCCTTTCGTCGGTTGGTAATTGACACAGTAGGTCCTTTGCCCAAGACAACTTCAGGCTACCGTCACATCCTGACCTTAATCTGCCCAGCTACTAAATTTCCAGAGGCGGTCCCGCTAAAAGAGCTAAGTTCCGTCGAAGTAGTGAACGCACTTCTGTCCGTGTTTGCCCGGGTAGGCTTTCCTGCCGAGATACAATCAGATCAGGGCACCATTTTCACGAGTGCCTTAACGACAACCTTTCTAGAGCGGTGTGGCGTGAAATTATTGCATAGTTCAGTCTACCATCCGCAGTCGAACTCGATAGAAAAGCTTCACTCCGTGATGAAGCGAGTGTTAGGAGCCTTATGTTTTGAACGGAAAACTGACTGGGAAATGTGCTTACCTGCAACGATGTTTGCACTAAGAACTGCACCACATGAGACAACAGGGTTTACGCCAGCGGAACTTGTTTACGGCCGCAGACGGCGGTCTCCTCTTCGTATGCTGAGAGAGTCGTGGGAAGGTCAGGGTGATGATCCTGTAGTAGTGGAATATGTCCTCACCTTATTGGATCGTCTAACAGCAGCCCAAGAACTGACCGAGAGTGCGATGATCAAAGCACAACAGAAGGCTAAGCTTTACTACGGTCGGACCGCTAAAGCACGACACTTTGCTGTAGGAGACAGGATCATGTTGTTGAGGCCCTCCCAAAAGAATAAGCTTGAAGTGAAATGGGTCGGCCTGGCCGAAATTACTCGAAAATTGTCTGACACCAACTATGTGGTAAAATTACCAGGAAGTCGTAAGGCACACCAGGTGTATCATAGCAACTTACTCAAACCCTAAAAAGAGAGGGAAGCCATCGTGAACATGACTTTAAATGTTCCGGAAGAGGTTCCGGCAGAAATCCCTGAATTAGCTCCCGAATCGGACGAAGTCCCGATCGAGAAAAGAGTTGAGGATTTAGTATCAAAGTCACAACTAACAACGAAGCAGAAGCAGGAATTGCGTGATCTTTTGACCGAGTTTCAGGACAGATTTGTAAGCGAGCCAGGCCGGACATCCATCCTCACTCATGACATAGAGCTTACCTCGTCGGAACCGGTAAGATCTAAGACGTATCGGATGTCTTCTCGCCGGCTTGAGCTAATAAAAGCAGAGGTTAACAGGATGCTGGAATTGGGTGTGATTGAGCCGTGTGAAAGTGATTACACTTCCCCGTTAATTCTCGTGGAGGTACCCGGCAAAGATCCGCGTCCTTGCGTAGACTATCGTAAGTTAAACCTCATCACCAAGGATCAGACATACTCAATTCCCCACATTGAGGAACGCGTCGAGAGGGTAAGCAGCGCGCAATTTATCTCAACGCTAGACCTAGTGAGAGGTTACTGGCAGGTGCCGCTTACCGAGAGGGCGAGCCGGTATGCTGCATTTATTTCACCATTGGGGACATTCCGCCCTAAAGTGTTGAGTTTCGGCCTAAAGAACGCGCCTTACTGTTTTTCCAACTTAATGTATAAGGTTTTGCGTGGTCAAGAGGACTTCGCATTGCCTTACTTGGACGACGTCGCCGTGTTTTCCTCGTCCTGGCCAGAACACTTGACGCATTTGAGAGCAGTACTGACACGCCTACGCGAAGCAGGTTTAACAGTAAAGGCGCCCAAGTGTCAGCTAGCACAAGCAGAGGTACTCTATCTCGGGCATGTTATCGGTCGAGGGCATCGCCGTCCCTCTGAAATGAAAGTGGCAGCTATCCGAGACTTTCCCCAGCCCCGAACGAAAACCGATACTCGGGCTTTTCTTGGAATAGCTGGTTACTATCGTAAGTACATCCCTAGATATTCCGACATTGCCAGCACTCTTACTGACGCGTTGCGCAAGACCGAGCCCCAAATGGTCGACTGGGATGAAGAGAAAGAAAAGGCTTTCCGCGTTTTGAAAGCGGCCTTGTCGAGCCAACCTTTGCTTAGTTCACCGGACTACTCGAGGCCTTTCATAGTCCAATGCGACGCTAGTGATAGAGGCATGGGGGCGGTTCTTAGTCAAAGGGATGAGGGGGATCAAGAGCATCCCGTCCTATATGTTAGCCAGAAACTCACCCTTCGCGAGCAGGTTTACAGCGCTAGCGAAAAGGAATGTGCGTGCTTGGTTTGGGCAGTCCAGAAACTGGCTTGTTATATTGCAAGAAGCAAGTTCATTATGGAAGTGGACCACTGTCCTCTCACCTGGCTACAGACCATGTCCTCTAAGAACGGCCGCCTGCTGCGTTGGAGCCTCGTTTTGCAACAATATACGTTTGAAATACGCTACAAAAAGGGTGTACTCCATGGCAACGCTGATGGCTTAAGTCGATGCCCCTGACGCGAGAGGATGACTCAAGAACTCTGGCATTTTTTTTCCTGACCTAGACAAGAGCTAGTGATTGTTTTTTTATTCCCTTAGGTGTACTTGTTTGAAAACGTTGAAGACACGGCTATCCAGGGTTTCGGGTTCGGTGTGCTTCCAGTGTTGTTGTTTTGTGTCACCTTAAAGTGTGAGTAACATTTTGAATAAATTGTGTATTTCCTTTAATATCAGTTAAAGGGGAAAATTGCCTGGTGGAGTTTGGCGGAATTGTCCGGCGCTCACCGGCTGAGTAGTTGTGTTTTCATGTGCGTATGTGACGTCTCTTGAGCCCTCAATGAAGCAGGTGTTGCCCTCTACTTCATCAAAGACGGTCGTCACCAAACCGACTGCCGGCGCTGATCTCTCCGGACAGTGGCTGCAAACCTCAGCCCATCGAGATCTTCACCCCCCCGCGCGAGAGACTGTTACGACCGGCCCTGGGGAGCCAAGCAGGGAGAGTTTGGGGGAGAACCGGTTCTTGACCTGACGGTGTCGTCCACCCCCACCTCCCCATTCGGGTTCCTCCTCGCCGGGAGAGCTACGGGGTCTGCTGTGCGTTCGTGACCATATTTGGTAACATTTTGGGGCGCCGGGGCCATATATGGTGTTGGGTTGTGCCACTCCTTCTGTTGGGAGAGGTGTTTTCCCCTCCCTCGTGGCCGAGGTGCCGGCGACACCGTATTGGCTGACGATGCGGACAAGGCGCCCAGTGTCAACAACGTGGCGCTATAAAATGCCGAAGACGTTTTGTATCGCACGCACTCTTCTCTCTTTGGGTCAGTTGACCACTTCTCCACATGTAAATAAATCTCTGTTGTTCGTTCGGGCGCTTCTTCTCGCTGAATTGTTGGACGATGGATCCTGCGACGGGGCCAGCTACCGAAAACGAGACCGGCAGGACCCGGAGTCCCAACAGCGCCAAAAGAAGCGGTGACGCACGCGGTTGTACGTCCAAAATACACCCAGATGACCAGCAGTTGGTTCATCGTGAAGCTCGTGCAGCACGGTTGAACGCAAATTTTTCGGCACGACAAGAAGGAGCTCAGGGCCATCTGGCTGGAGGCTATGACGGTACAGCGTGCCATTTAGAAGGACGTACATGCGAAGTGACGTGTCGTTTGGGGCAGATTCGAGATGGTCGATAAGTTGTCGCAGAGAAGCATCACGACGTTGTTCATCACCAATCTGAAGAAACTGGGACATTGATAGGATGCTGAGGCTAGGCCCGATGTCTGGTTCGTCGGGCTGATCAACAGGGTAGCGGGATAAGCAATCGGCATCCAGATGAAGACGACCAGGCTTACAAGCAATTGAGTAGGAATACTCCTGTAGGCGCAATGCCCAACGACCAAGTCGTCCAGTGGGGTCCTTCAGAGAAGAAAGGCAACACAGCGCGTGATGATCTGTGATGGCACGGAAAGGGTGGCCATACAAGTAAGGACGGGATTTCGAAACCACCCAATTAAGAGCGAGACATTCCCGTTCTGTTATAGAATAATTGCGTTCAGACTTAGAAAGCAGACGGCTTGCGTACGCGATTACACGCTCGTTGCTCCGCTGAATTTGCGCCAAAACTGCACCAATTCCGCGACCACTCGCGTCTGTTCGCACTTCTGTAGAAGCATCGGGGTCGAAATGTGCAAAAATAGGAGGTGTCATTAGAGCGGTGATTAGCTGAGAGAAAGCATCAGCTTAAGGAGGGCCCCAAGAAAATGGGACGTCTTGTTTGAGAAGGTCGGTGAGTGGCCGTGCGAGTGCCGCAAAGTTTTTCACGAACCGGCGAAAGTAGGAGCAGAGGCCCACAAAACTGCGAACATCATGGACAGAGCGTGGGACTGGGAAGTTTATTACAGCGCGTACTTTCGCCGGGTCTGGCCGTACGCCGGCGGCGTCAACAAGGTGACCCAATACGGTAATCTGACGAAGACCGAAGTGGCACGTGGAGGAATTGAGCTGCAGGCCGGCCCGTCGAATTATGGATAGAATGGTCGAAAGGCGTTGAAATTGGGTTGCAAAGGCTAGTGAGAAAATGATCACGTCCTCCTGGTAACACAAACATGTCGACCATTTAAATCTTTGTTGGAGCGTGTCCATCACTTTCTCGAAGGTAGCTGGAGCGTTGCAGAGCCCAAACGGCATGACCTTGAATTGGCAAAGACCATCAGGGGTAACGAAGGCGGTCTTTTCTCGGTCCATGTCATCTACAGCAATTTGCCAGTAGCCAGATTGGAGGTCGAGAGATGAAAAGAAGGTGGCGCCATGGAGGCAATCAAGGGCATCGCAAATGCGTGGTAGAGGGTACAGGTCTTTTTTGGTAATCTTGTTAAGGCGGCGATAATCAACGCAGAAACGCCACCAGCCGTCTTTCTTTTTTACTAATACCACGAGAGATTCCCAAGGGCTTGTTGATGATTCAATTACGTTTTTCGTAAGCATTTTGGCCACTTCTTTCTGAATCAGTTCTCGCTCGGACGCTGACACGCTGTACGGCCGATGGTGAATGGGCGCAGAGTCACCAGTGTTGATTCGGTGAGTGACATTTTTAGTCTGGCCTAAAGGACGATCGTCGGTGTCGAAAATGTCACTGTATGAGGCCAAAACTTGGCAGAGAGCGTCGGCCTGGTGAGGCAACAGCTCCGATCCAATCATGTTTCGAAAACTACCATTGTCTGAGCTGGGTGACCGTGAAACTGCGCTTCGATCAAGAACAAATACAGCGACAACACTGACATCGTCCTCTGTTATGGCAGTTAGCTGGGCTAGAGACATCTGGCAGGGCAACACTTGAGGGGTGAAACCAAAGTTGGGGAGCGGAAGTAACACACAGTTATCCGCTATGGTCGCGATGGTACAAGGCACAGTAACACTGCATGTCAGCCGAACGTTAGTAATTGGTGTAACGATATAATCACCGTCAGGAACGGGAGGGGTCGATGACAAAGAGACGTACATGACGGCTCTAGGTGGCAGGCGCACAAAAGTGGTCAGGCTCAAGCGGCTGGTGGGCTTTCAAGAGTAGTCGGCAAAGATTGGTAGATCAAGGCTGAGGGTGCCAGACGAACAATCAAGTAAGGCCGAGTGTGCCGAAAGGAAATCAAGGCGAAGTATGAGGTCATGAGGGCAGCAGGCTAGAACGGCAAAAAGGACCACGGCGTGATGACCGGAAATGCTCACACGGGCAGTGCACATTCTAATTACTGGCACAGTACCGCCATCGGCAAAACGTATTGGCTGCGTCGTAGAAGGTGTCATAATCTTTTGTAAGCAGCAGCGTAGAGAAGCGCTCATAATAGGCAGGTGCGCACCTGTGTCAATGAGGGTGGTCACAGGAACATGGTCGACTTGTACTTCAAGCATGCTATGGTGCATGGGAAGCGTCAGTAGAGGATTTTCGGCCGTAATTGGTACTGCAGCTTCACCTCTATAGGCTGCAATATTCAGTTTTCCTGCTGCGGTCGTTCAGAGAAGCTCGGCGAGGAAAAGCTCCGAGGTGGCGGAGAGCGGTATTGGCGACGTAGCGGCGACGGGGAGCGAGAGCTGCGGCGACCGGGCAGAGGGGCGTCAGTGGAAGGCTCGTAAGATGACGACGAATAGAAATTGAAGGGTGCGGCGACTGAACGTCGAGGGGTCGTCGGATGCATGAGCGCCGAGGTAGAGAAAGTCTGACGTGGTTGGTTTAACCAACGGCGGCTGCAATAGCGAGAAATGTGGCCAGGCTGGTGGCAGGAAAAAACAAATAGGCCGGTGGTCGGGCGTTCGCCATTCCGAAGGGTTATGGAAGGGCATTGTTGGAGGTGAGCGGCGAGCGTGTCCTCGGGAGTAGGACGGGACTTCAGGGCGAGTCAAGGGACATGCTGATGCAAGGCCGATGTTCGCAAACTCTTGCCTCACCACAGCTTGTATTAACGCCACTGACGGTTGTTGTTGGTCAAAGGCGAGTGTTGCGAAAACGGGTGGCTGAAGAGGAGCCTGACAGGCGACTTCAATTTCACGACGAACAATGCGTGTAACGTTTGCATACGTGGGGGACTGGCGGGCGGCTTCACACGATGAGGTTGCGGCCGTGTTGGGCAGCCGGGTGAATCGCTGAGTAATACGGCGGCTCTTGGCTTCTTCGAACCGCCGGCACTCCTTAATGATGGCGTGGACGGTGGCAACGTTGTTGTAAACTAGAAGTATAAATAGGTCGTCTGCTATGCCTTTCATCACATGGGCCACTTTCTCAGACTCGCTCATGTGCTCGACAATCTGGCGGCATAGGGTGATGACGTCGTGAATGTACGCGACGTACGACTCCGTCGACGTCTGTGCACGAGCCGCCAGTTGATTCCGCGCTGCGATCTGCCGCCCAACGGTGTCGCCAAAAAGGTCGCGGATCTTCTCTTTAAAGGAGTTCCAGCTCGTAATCTCCGCTTCGTGCGTTTCGAACCACACTCGTGGTGGGCCATCGAGGTAAAAAAGCTCGTTGGCAAGCATAGGAGTCGGGTCCCACCTATAGCTTGCGCTGACCCGTTCGTAGCGGTTGATCCAATTGTCGACGTCAACGCCATCCTGACCAGAAAATACACCGGGATCACGAACAGGAGGTAGAACGACGTATGTAGAAGTCACGGTAGGGGCAGGTGGCGAAGACTATGGTTGTTCAACCTGTGACATGGTTGGACCTATGATGATGCGGCCGCTGCGGAGATTCGTGATGAAGACGGGGAAGTACCCAGCACGTCCACCACAAAGATGTTACGTAAAAATAGACACGCCTCGTGCCTATTTAAAATCTATATTCAAACTGATGCGTATGGCGTCGACTGAGAAGGAAGACAGCACGCACAACCGACAGACCACTTCCTCGTTGTCGTCTTCTGACCGCTGATACGTCAGCTACGTAGCAATATTACAGGAGTGAAGTGGCAGAGTTGCCTTGTGTACTTGGACGACGTCGTCGTGCTTTCCTGGAGTTTATACGAGCATCTTCGTCGCCTTGAAGCGGTATTACAAACCATCAAGACGTCCGCACTCGCATTGAAGCCAGAAAATTGCAGATTTGCGTACGAGAAGCTCTTGTTTCTGGAGCACCTGATTAGCAAGTCTGGAGTTCGTCCCGATCAACGAAAAACAGCGGCCATCGCCGACTTCCCGCCGACCACTGATATGAAAGCGGTGCGCCGATTCCTGGGCCTGTGCGCCTATTATAGGCGGTTCGCGAAAAAATTTGCCCCCATCGAAGATCCACTCACTAACCTTACCAAGGCCGACGTGGAGTTCAAGTGGGAAATGCCGCAGAAACACGCTTTCCAGGAGCTTAAACATCGCCTCCAGACGCATCCTTTACTTGCCCATTTCGACGAATTCACCGACACAGAAATACACACTGATGCAAGCAGCGTAGGTCTTGGCGCCGTTCTTGTGCAGAGGCCTGTTGGACTTCAAAGGGCTAATTATTACGCCAGCTTATCGCTATCCAAAGCAGAGGCCGAGTATTGCACAACAGAAAAGGAGTGCCTCGCCATCATCTGGGCTACGTCGAAATTTCGCCCGTACCTCCACGGCAGGCCTTTCAAAGTTGTGAGCGACCTCCATGCCTTGTGATGGCTAGACACCTTGAAGGACCGTTCAGGTCAACTCGCACGGTGGAGCCCGACACTTCAAGAATATCATTTTACCGTCGTTTACAAGTCCGGCAAGAAACACTCCAACGCCGACTTTCTCTCTCGTGCGCCTGTCGACCAACCACCGCCCGACGACCCGGATGATGACTACTTTGTGGGAACGATAACCTATTATTACTTCGCTGAACGACAGTGGGCCGACCCGGAACTTGAGGCACAATAGAATACCTTGAAGGCAGAACCGCCGAAATCCCGAAGGTAATCAACTTTTCAGCGATTCGAGCTAAGTACCTTCTTGTGGTGCCTTCAGCTCTGCGACCAGAACTCCTGCAAGCCCTGCACGACGATCCGACGGCAGGGCACCTCGATGTTGCTCGCACGCTCGCGAGGATACAAGAAAGGTACTACTGGCCACGTCTTGCCACCGACGTCACTCGTTATGTGAGGACATGCCGAGACTGTCAGTGACGCAAGGCACTGCCGAAAAGCCCAGCGGGACTTCTGCAGCCCATTTAACCACCTCGCCAACCATTCCAGCAGATTGGTATACACCTACTGGGGCCGTTTCCTACGTCGGCTTTCGGAAACAAGTGGATCATGGTAGCTACCGACTACATCACCCGCTACGCCGAGACAAATGCCCTGCCCAAAGACAGTGCATCTGAGGTAGCTAAGTTCTTTGTCGAAAATACCGTCCAACGTCACGGCGCCCCGGAGGTCCTCATCACCGACAGAGGAGCGGCATTTACTGCTGACCTAAGCCACGCCATCTTGGCATACAGCCAGACAAACCACTGCCGGACGACAGCCTACCACCCACAGACCAACGGCCTCACCGAGCGGCTAAGCAAGATAATCGCCGACATGCTGGCAATGTACGTCGATGTCGAACACAAGACGTGGGACGCCATTCTTCCGTACGTGACCTTCACATACAACACGGCAATGCAGGAGACGACGCAGATATCTCCATACAAATTAGTCTACGGAGGGGGTCGGCATCGACGTTCGATGCGATGTTACCCAACGTCACCGACGTAGAAAACCTCGGTGTGAGTGAGTGCCTTCAACGCGCCGAAGAAGCCCGGTCTCTTTATCAAGAATCAACAGACGACCGACAGCCGCCGTTACAATCTTCGACGACGTTTCGTGGAATACCAGCCCGGTGAACGTGTTTGGGTGCGGACGCCGATACGCCGACGTGGACTAAGTGAAAAGCTTCTGCGGTGGTACTTCGGACCGTACAGGGTGGTTCGACGTCTCGGCCCACTTGATTACGATGTTGTCCCCGACGGCATCACTAACTCTCAACGACGCCGAACGTCCGATGGAGGCAGAATTTTTGTAGGCCCGTGTACTCAGATTTGGGTGCATGTTAAAGAACCCCGGGTGGTCAAAACTTCCGGAGCCCTCCACTACGGCGGCTCTCATAATCAAATGGTGGTTTGGGTACGTTAAACCCCACAAATCAATCAACGACGCCGAACGTGACCTGAAGTTGTCCATGTCGCGAGCCTAAAGCCGTTTCATGCGCGTTAACAAACCGAAACAGTGTTTTTGCATTATTGCTGTATCGTAAATTGTTTATTGTACTTTCTTGCATTTTTGTTGTACCTCCATCTTCAGTTAACGCATCGGGACAATGCCTTTTTCAGAGGGCGGCAATGCCACCTTCCATTTCTCAAGCTTTGTTATCGCCCTAATACATTACACAATTCCCAGTGCGAACCACGCCTGCAGTTTCCTAGAGTCTTCAGGACTGTAGTAGATCATTTCGATAAGATGACGCCCACTTTGCGAACTGTACAGATTATTCCGGAACCTACGTCACCGCAAGCGATAACGCTTGAACATTCGATGGCAAGAGTATAAATGCCGACGCGCTTCGCTGCTTGTCAGTAGTTGATCGACGGCCGATGCTCCAGTCACTGCTATCTGGTGCCGGGGCAATCGCTTCTCGACTTTTGGATTTCAGGGTCAGACCAGGTCCTGCCGGCTTCGCCGCCTCGTGCGAGCGACTGCCACCTCTGGGTCTCGGGCCTTTCAGCCCGGAGCTCCAACCCCCATGCCAGGAGGAGCACAGTTGCCGGTCCACGCTACCTTCCCGGAGCCCACCTGCAGCCCACCCGACTCCACCTGATCCCGAGCGGCGTCTCCCCAGGCTTAGCCGCAGATTTACCAGAGTGCAGCTCGACTGCACGCTACTAGTTTTCTACAAGTCACGCCCCCATCTGCTGGCGATAGCCCCTCCAGAATGGCGGCCACTACCGACCTACCAGTACTTGAAAACTGCTTCCTCTTCACAGCGCCGGACGGCGACGTATCCCTTGATGATCTTACAGACACTATTAAATTAGAAGCTGGTGATGATGGTGTTCTTGTTATGCAGCATATGGGCGGGGCCGAGTTTCTCGTCTGTACACGTAACGCCAGCCAGGCAACAAAGTTAATGGTGGCGGAAGGTTTCAAAGTTAATGGAGTAAGCGTACCGGTTGAGGCCGTTGGGCCTCCGGTCACGTACGTCAACGTCTACCGATACCCCGCCTACCTGTCTGACGAGATACTTGGCAACGCCCTAGCACAGTACGGTAAGGTGCGGGGCATCTCGTTTGCTGCTGTGGCCACCCGCCAAAATAAGCTGAATGGCGTCAGAGTCGTAAAAATCGAAATAAGTAGGCCGGTGCCCAACTTTGTGACCATTGCAGGGCACCGAGTCAGGTTCGAATATAGAGGCATGAGGCGGGTGTGCGCGCGATGTAGTGAGGTGGGCCACATGGCGACCGCATGCTCCGCACCATACTGCAAACGATGCGGAACTTTCGGTCATGAAACTGAGGGCTGTTCAGCCGAATGTAAGCGTTGCGGGGGTCACCAAGGAACGAAAGAATGTTTTAGAAGGCGCTCTTATGCGTCAGCCGCTCGTGGGTTTCCTCGGTATCGGACTTCGCGTCGAACTCGGTCCAGCCGAGCGGCTCCCCGTCGCAGAAGCCAGGCGAACCCCTCTCTCGCTTACAAGTTCTCGTACCCAGAAGCGCGGCCCACGTCCCCCCAAGGCCTCCCTCCCCCCGAGGCCGCGAAACAGATGCAAGCTTGCTCACAGGAAGCACTGCGCCGGATTCATCCGCCAACGAGGAAGACAAGCGCGAGAAGACTGACGATGCCGCCACCATGTCATCGGAAACGGAATCGAGCGACCTCGAAACCGTTTCGGCCCAATCGTCCCCGTCTATGCCATTCGTCCCCTCGTCAGTTCAAAATGAAGGCCACAACTTCCCGGCGCTTGCCGAAACTTTGGAGCGAAGTGAGCCCCCCCCCCCCAACCGCCTCCCAAACACCCGTTAACGTGTTGGCCCGAGTGTGCGCCCAGGACTTGGACGACGCTACCAATAACCCGCCAGGGACGAATTGCCCATCTTGAGCCGCGGGTATTACGCGCTCCCTGACGACCAAGACCGTGCCCAACTAATCCAGCCCCTCTCCTTTGAGCCCCCCTTCAGTAAAGCGTCGCCCTACACAGACCGCCAACTTGACCCACTCGCGTCCCAGCGGGTGCCAGGCCGCGAGCTGAGAGCTCGTTCGCGCTCGCGCCGACGCCAGGAAAAGGAGAACAAGAAAGAAACGAGAAGGAGAGCCACAAGCAGAGAGGCGTGACAACACCGAATTGGGCCAGAAGCGAGGGCGAGTGACAGCGATGCCCCACCGAAGGCGAAGACGCAGAAGCTCGGCCAAAGCGCCACAGGCACAGGGGAACCACCCCCTAAAGCCAGCGAGCCGATCTGATAACACCTTCGCTACGTTACAGACGGCAGTGCCCGTGCGCGCCGGCGCCGCCGTTTACCCTTTCCTGTTTCACTCCCCCATGCGCTGCCTCGCCTTGGCCCCACCTCTCCCTTCCACACACTCACGTACCCCCCTCGTTTCCACTTCACCATTGTGCGACTGATGGCTGACCGAATCCGTTTCGCCACTTGGAATGTTCGCGGTTTCCGCGACACGACGAAACAAACCGCGGTCGTTTCCTTTGCGAAAGCCCGCAGCATCGACTTGTTGTTCGTCCAGGAGACGAATTTCCGATCCCCCCTCGACGTCGCTCGCTTCCGCAGCCTCTGTTACGTCGAAGCCTTCTTCTCAATGACGAGGACCAGATCATGCATGGTTGGGGTTGTGTTCGTCACCGGAAGGTTTAGGCAAAAAGCCCATTGCGTGTTCGGCGCTGACGGCCACACATTAATGCTTGACATCTTCATCGATGGGCAGAAAGTCCGGTTTGTGAACGTGTACGCGCCAGTAACTAGATCGGAGACGAACCCCTTTTTCATGGAGCTTGGCGAGTACCTGCTGGCCCCCCTCTCGCACGTAGTCCTTGGAGACTTCAACTGTGTGGTCGACACTGCGAGGGATATCCGGAGACCAGGTTGCGGAGGCTCAGCCTACCGTGCAAAAGAACTGATGAAAGTTCTCGAACGCCTCCGACTTTCAGACGCATGGGTCCGCCTCCACGACGATGACTTCGGCCCCACCCGCGTGTCAAGGGTCACCGCTAGCCGGCTAGACCGCGCGTACTTACCGGAGCTCCTACTTCCATCCCTAACAGCGTGCGAGGTGGTCTTGTTGCCACCCCCTCAGGCCGCTCTGTCTGATCACACGCCACTGCTAACAACCCTCCGTGCAAAGCCTGGCCCCAAACCAGCCGACGCATCGTGGCGCCTGGATTCTGCACTACCAAAGGATCCGGTGTCTGCACCACAGATCGAGACGCTCATAGAGGCCTTGATTAGAGCACCCCCCACGTAACATCGACTACCTGGGACGACCTCAAGGAAGCCTGGAAGGTGCTCCTCCAAGACGAAGGCCGTAAAAGAAAAAGCGCTTGACGTCCCAGATGAACCAGTTACTGCGCAGAATGCGTATCATTCAGTCTGCTGACACTCTCACCTCCTGTACACGAGATTACCTAGCCTCGCTCAAGGTGCAGTACGAACGGCTTCTTCGGGCAGCTACTGGCGAAAAGCGCGCGACTTGGGCCACCTCGAACGAGCGGCCAGAGGTATTCTCGCACGAAGTAAGGGGAAACGGCTCTGCGCGTATCGCAGAAGTAAAGCGCCCAGATGGTACCCTCGCGACAGACCCGGTAGAGATCGAAGCGACCTTCTTGCACCACTTCGAGACAGCCTTTCACGAGCCGGACGCCACAATGATTGCCTCGGAGCCAGCGTCCCTGTCGGAGCTGTGAAAATTCTTTAAGCGTCTGGAAGAGGATCAATGCCCGACTATGTGCGGCGCAGTGACGTTACCACAATTGAGGGCCGCTATCCAGTCACTGCCACCAAACTCGGCTCCTGGTGCGGACGGCCTCACAGCGGGCTTCTACGCCAGCTTTTTCGAGAGCCTATGTGAACCGCTCCTAGCCATAGTCAACACGGTCCTCGAGGGACACGCGAAACCTGCCTTTTTCGGCATGGGGCGCGTAGTCCTCCTTCTTAAAGAAGAGCACCACCGAACGACCCTGCTTCTTGGCGCCCGATCACGTTGTTAAATGTAGACTACAAGATCGTGGCGTCAATCTTGAACAGCCGACTAAAGACCTTTTTGCCGGATATTACTGCTCCACACCAGGCTTGCGCAGTCCTGGGCAGATCAATGTTCACCAACCTGAACACGACAAGGGATGGGTTCCAGTACGCTTCAGAGAAAAGAGTCACTGGAGCCTTTTTTCACATGATCAGGCCAAGGCTTTCGATAGGGTCAGGCACGCCTACCTGTTCGAAACCCTGCGAGAGTTGGGCCTACCGGCAAGCTTTGTACAAGTGATAAGGCTCCTGTACTCAGGCCTCAGGTGCCACGTAGTAGTAAATGGCTCCACGACGGACACCTTTCAGTACACGAGAGGGATCAGGCAGGGGTGCCCGATTAGCCCAACCCTCTTTGTACTCGCGATACAGCCGCTACTTACATCCCTGGCAAGCGATGCGCACATCCGGGGCCTTCCTCTCACAGGAACTCCGGACCTGAAAGTCCTCGCATACGCTGACGATATCTCCCTTTTTGTGCGAGATCGAAGCGGTCTCGATCGCTTTCACCAGGTATTCGCGTCATACGCCCTAGCATCAGGTGCACAGCTAAATGAGAGAAACTGTAAAGCCCTCCTATTCGGCCATTTCCCGGCGCACGTGATCGGCAACTTCGAGGTAGTCACCGCTGTTAAGCTCCTCGGTATATACTTTTCCAGCGAGGGAGTTACGGCCTCAACGTGGTTCCGAGTCGTGGACAGGGCTGCACAAGTGTCAGAGAGCGCTAGCCTACAAGGCCTGACGCTATGCAAGAGAGCCGTAGCCGTCAAAACAAGCGTTTGCGCCCTAGCCTTGCATGCGAGCCGAGTAGCGGTGATGCCCACAAGAACAGCAAGCGAGTTGACCAAACTCATTAACGCATACCTCTGGGATGGGAAACCGCCACCATTGAAGCATAACTTGCTACAACTGGCAGTGTCAGAAGGGGGTCTCGGCCTACCACACGTGTTGACCACGAGCAGAGTCCTGGCCCTGAAAACTACCCGCATGCTCGCGCGCGTGAGCGATTACCTAGGGCGCAACCTACTCCTCTACTGGAGTGGAGTGAAGCACGACTGGCTGGATGCAGGCCGCCACACCAGAACCTTTGCTGAGGCACCCACGCCCTTATATAAAACGGCGTCGGCTACCTGGCGCATGTTGAGGCAAGAAGTGCCCGAAGGCGATGTGGATGAGGACCAGCCAGCGCGCATCGTTGAAGCCATCACGCGGAAGCAGCTGAGCGACACTGAACAAAAACGAGCTGAGCGCGCGAGACGCGAATTACTCTCGCTCCGTTGCGGCACCCCCCGTGATGCACAGGATTTCCTCCTGAAAAAGACCTGGGCCGTCCTCCCCACCAGACAACGCCTGCATAAATTTTGAATAGTCCCGGATGCACGTTGCCCGAACTGTCACGCAGTTGTATCGCAGGATCACGCGTTGTTAGAATGCGTGGCGGTGAAACTCGTGTGGCGGATGGTAGCCCACTCCTTTGGTATCCGCCCACCTCCCAACCCCAAGCGCAACAAAGGTGCCTTCTGCCAACTTGTGCTGATCTTCACGATGCTAGCTATTTGGCAAAGGAGATCGCTAGCGGAGGCGCGTAGAAAGCCTGTGCGGAGTGCGTTTCCAGTAGTCTCGCGTATCCGGCTGTTGCTATGGGCCCACCTATCCGGCGAACTCGAGGCCAGCGGCGAGGAAAACTTCCTTCGTCGCTGGCATACCAAATTCTTTTTTTTGAGGAATGGCAAGCTAGCTGCCCCAATCACTACCTGGTGACCCCCCTCCTGCTGTCTAGCACATGCAGAAGGGGACTTGTATATATTTATATATATATATATATACATATATATATATATATATATATATATATATATATATATATATATATATATATATATATACATATATCTGTATCACCTTTTTCATTTCATCACCCCATTGTCGTTGTTATTTGTAATCGATTCGGGCAAAGTGCTGGTCGACACTTGAGTTAATTTTTGTATAGCGCCTTCTTCATTGATTGGCGCCTTCAGTCAGTTTTTTACGCGCAGATTGTTGCTGATGCCTTATTTGGGGGGAGACAAGACCCCCCCCACTCCCTTCTACCCCCCCCTGCCCCCCTCAGCCTCAAGGCCTCTTTTATATTTCCGGGCATGCACTTACCGTGTACGAAAGCAGCATTGTTTCAGGCGACAAAAAAGAAATAATACCTACAGTTGTACAGCGCTAAGTCGCTACTTGTTCCAACCGCGTGTTGAGAAGACCTACCGCCGTGCATGGTTAAGCCTGCTGGAGCACCACGCGCTGTACAGTAAATAGAGGGGTACATTCCCCCACATACATTGTACCTCGGTAGTGGTGCTTTCCTTATTGTACATGCACCCTTTGTAGTCATGAAGCTCGATGTTTTTGTCATGTACTTTATCCTTGTTTGGAAGTCAATAAACTTCTCTTTGTTGCTATCTGTGCAAGACTGCTACTGTAAACGGACTTTCCGTTAACCGGCCCAGCCCCAAATAAACAGATAAATCCCAACACAAAGTCTCGTGTCTTTGGCCACATCACGACCACGTGACAATATGATTCGTGTTATCGAAGTCCTGTGGTTCAAAACGCGCGAGTTGAAGCTGCGGCTGCGTTGTAAAAAACTGCAATTTAAAACATATTTTTCGTCACGCAGAAACATGATTGTGGGGCTCAAATCAAAGGCTAGTCTTCTAACTACTCAGTTCTTTGGGAAATTTGCAAGTTTCTATTGGTTTTTTTGTACGGACTTTTTTGTTGCGAATTGCGTCTTCTTTTTGGCATGGTTTCGGCAGCTACTACGGAGTTCTATTGCGTAAACTTTATTCGCCATGGGAGCTATAATGGACGCCTGGACGTTAGCGATGCTGCATTTTTGATGTGCAATACAGCTCCTAGAACATATGCCTTTAGGAAGTTTGAAAATTTCCGCTTCTACGATTTTTATTCGTCGAAAATTGACGCCGTCCCAACTAAAACGTGAGAGCTTCGAGTTGTGGTTGCCAGGAGCACTGATCTGTGTGTGTCCATGAAAAGCTGAATACGTCTAAGAATCTGCAGGGACCGACACAGTAGATGCCGTGATCCGGGTTGCCGGCTTGTTGAAGTCGACGTAGCGCCCATCAGCTTGCCCGACTTTCTAAGGCTATATTCACACGCGAGAAGCGAAACCAAAAAAGAAACGCCAGAGCAGCCGGAAAACCACGACTGCTCGTGTGGAAAATGGGCACATTCGTCTGCCCCTTGTGTATGCTACCGCCGCCACCGCCTACGCAAGTTTAAGAATAGTTCGACGATATGTCGATTCCCGGGGACGTGGGGTGTGCCATTTTTTTCTATAAAAAAAAACTCATTAGCAGCCAGGTGCTGCTTGCGTCGCCATTGCGAGAGGAGAGAAGGAGGAGCGCAGGAGAGGACAAAAAGGGGTAGAGGAACGCATAAGCGATGGGTTTGTAAACGCCGTTGGGAGGGATACCTAGAGAAGAGAGAGGGGGACGCGAGCATAGGTTAGCGACGCTGCCTGCGCCGGTGTTGCGGGGTGAGAGAGGGAGGCACGTACGAGAGGAGAGTGAAGGGCACGCATTCGCTGTAAGGATGGCCACGCCTCACACTGGATTGAGCACGAGCATGCTTCGGATCTAAAAACGCCCCTTAGCAACATTTGCTGGACCTGTACACCTAACAATGGCGGTACACAAGAACCCATAGGAAGTGGGAACCGCAGTGTGGGAAACAAGTTTTTGCGACAAGGTGTTGCAGAGTGGGGTAAAAGGAACGAGCCGAGATCACCATATAACTAGTTCAAGCGCAACTTGTTTTGGTATGTTCTTCAGTAACCTGACAGGCAAAATCATGTCTATAACGCATTCAAGAGGAGTTGTAACCTTAAGACAACCATTAATCAAGCTCTATAGAAAACAAATACACCAGTGATAGGTCCCGTCGAGTTTAAAAGCAAACCTAATTTTGGTGTCCGCGTGAAGGCCAACAACATCTGGGATCACTTGCAGACTAAAGGTGACATCAGCCAGCGTTCAAACGTGCGAACGTCTCGGCGACTGATTTCTGCAACTCACCAACACTTCAAGCCCCAAGTTGACACACAAATCTTCCTCGCAGATGTGCTGTTTGAGTTGAGTCCTGTAGCTGCATATCATTGAGTTAAATACAGCGCCAGAGAGCACACGAGACTAGGAGAACAACGAAGACGAGCGCTGACTTCCACCGGAACTTTCTGTGAAGGACAAGCAATTAATTGGCTCAGTTGAGTGCAATATTAATGTCAGTTGGAAGTCAGCGCTCGTCTTTATTCACCTTGTTCTCCCATTTCCTCAAATGCGCCCTAGTGGCACAAGGAAACGTAATACCGACTAGTACGTACTCACACCTTGCTTCTGCAGCCTCGGACATAAGCAAGGTGAAGAAAAGAATAGCGGGAAGCGGGGGGTAAAGCATTACCGCAGTGCCACTCGGCTACAGCTCAATTGGTCACGTTGAAGAAAAATCAGGCTTTGCAGTGGTTACAATAATGAAAGTGAAGCGATGACGTGTTTCCCACAGTGACCTGCCTTTAGTCCTTACCTTTTCGGATGCCAAACTCGAAACATAAACGTTCTTCGAATGCAACATCAGCGCTCTCTCTATCATTAGCGCGGTGAGGCCGCCGAACACGCGCGTTCACCAGATTCTTTCTTTAAATCAATTGTTGTGAGCGGGAATGCCAGGGACGTGACAGCTGTTTTTATGCCAGCTAACATTGCAGTGAATTGATGCCACAGCATTTTCACGGCAACGCCTACAAAGACACGGAGGATTGGCTAAAACTATTCTAGTGCATCGCTAGGGCTAACGAATGGGAAGCAGATTGGAAAATGAGGCATGTTTACTGCTCGTACAGAGGATAGCACACGAACGTATCGCTAGGGCTAACGAATGGGAAGCAGATTGGAAAATGAGGCATGTTTACTGCTCGTACAGAGGATAGCACACGAACGTGCTTCGAGAACCATGAATGTGCCACAATTTCACCCGTTGAGTTGCGACGGGCTTTGCTTGCCACTTACCCAAGCACAAAAACGACAAGCTTTCTTCCATGCGAAACAGATTGCGTGACATCGTATTCACCAGCAACAAAAAGCCCACACGCATCGATATAATCTTCGACGAAGAGGCATGCAGTATGCACCGGCAAACAGAGAACGAGAGTGGATTTACATACGAATACGTGGCCGGTCTGTAAAGCTACTTTTTTTTTTCAGATCATTTTTTTTCGCTGATATTAGATATATCGATTCGATGAACTACGAGGCTGTTCTGGAAGAGCAAGAAAAGTCACCATGATGGCAGAATTGTGCAGAAATCATTCATGTCATAAAACTCTAACTTTATTACGACAAAAGATGAACAATTTGGAGAACGCCTCTCGATAACAGATTTAACAAAAATGCGTCATGACAAGCATTATCGGCAAAACCAGTAAAATCATACCATTTCGAACAATGACGGGGCATACCTATTGACTGAAAATATGACACGAGCTGCGCGTGACGTTTTTTGCCCGATGACATCTCTTCCTGCTTAGTTACCAGCAATATCATAGGGAAGAGAAGTGAGAATACGATTGAAGGGCGATACAAATCTTGCATTTTGCTCATTCTATATGAATTCGAAAACGTTTTGCGGCAGTGAATTCTTTAAGCAATAATGCATTATGTGAATCTTCTATATGGTTTCTTGAGAAGGTGCTGGGGGGCACCTATAATGTTATCCCAATATTTCAGGTAATTTCTCTAAATCAATTCAGTCGCTAATGCATGTTTCTGGGCACGGGTGGTACACAGGTATACGTAAATTGGTTCAACCGGAATCAAAGAAGAAGAAAATTTCCCGTGCCGTTATCTTGAATAAGGACAGAAGCATCGCCAAAGATCACCTTTATCTTGAAACCTTTTTTTCCTCATACTAAAACTGACAAAAGTAAAAAACTTATGTGACCTACCTAACATTTCATCGTTTTTTTTTTCTGCAATGTCACTTTCCTGTGCAACAGGGAGTGCAATTATTATGTGCAGCTCTCAGGAGCAAAAAAGGGTGTGAATTTCTTATGTAGCGGTTACTTCGTTATTTTTTACAGAAAATCATCGTAGGACAGCAGCAAGAAAGTCTACATCAGTAAAATGAAAGATTCTTCCAACCGCTCTTATATACGGGCAGGTTGCAAAAGTGAGACGCTTCTTATTTCTGAAGTTGTGAGCCAAGCAATAGTGTCAGCCTGACTGCAATTTTGTCACATTAGATCAACAATCACCTATGAACAATTGCAAATCCTGTGCGTTGGAATCGCTCGACCATTTTTTTTTAATGTGGTCACTTCTGAGGAGACAAATGTGGGCACCAATGGCAAAAAAAAATTACTGCACCACCAATCTACATCTTTTTTAATAGTAACTCCGCGCTTCACAACCGCCTTCTTTTTCTATACGCTGCAACTCTCGGTATACAGAAAACGCTATTGGTGCTCGAACACGTTCTCGGCCATACAGATCTTTCCACTTCGGTAACGGTCACCAAGGGCTTCCTAGGCCTGGAGCTTTAGGACAGCGTCCAACATCCGGGAAAGCCTGTGCGCAGACGCTGTTCACACGCTCGAGCAGTGAGGTGTTGAAGCGCAGGGCCGAGCGATCCACTATGGAAGGTTGCTTGACACAGTCGAAGCCTCCGAACTCACAGATGCGATAGTGGTGTAGCAGGGCGTCTTCTGGTGACACACGTTGTGTTGCCTGGTGACGACCGCCTGCGTGCATAGCAAGACATCGCAATGGCACTCTGTTCAAAAGTCAGCAACTTTTTCGCTCATGTTGTGATAACATTGAAAATGCAACAGAAATGAAACAAAAAATCACAGGCTGCGCTGTTGTAACATGCTTATCACTCTGTTTTTTTTCCCAGCAAGCTGCCTAAAGTTAATGGTCTCTAAGCTACAAACGCCTACATTTTCTGTTATTCCTTTCATGCGTTCCTTCCCCGTCTCTCCTCGTTCAGGACCGGGACTGCAGTGACGACGAGTTACCCAAGGTGCAATTCAGTATTCGCCGCATTGGAATAGTGGTTAGGTGCTGTGCAAACAACGAGCGTGCTGTAGTTTTACGAAAGGCAAATGACTTTTCCGCATCACGCCATCCTGGTGACCTATTAACACTTGCCTTTTAAAGTGCAAGTAATGAACAGTGATGTAATTTTTTCATCAAGACTAAATCTTGTTGCTTATTGCTTCTATATACCATTAAATGTCATCAATAAGGTTACTTCAAAATATCTGTTTCTAAAGAAAAAAAAAACGAGTCAACGTTCAGTCATGCCGATAATGTAACATATTTGATTGGCTGAAGATGGTATAACGCCTCAAGGGAAAAACAAAGCAACGAAATTCTTTCCAAACGAGCCTTGACTGTGTATTCACAATTTATACATCAAGACAAACAAAACAAGTGTGCTAATATTTCTAACAAAAATGTACGCGCAAAAAAACTGGTGCACTTATGTTACATAAGGAACTGCCAAAATGAAGCTAGCAAATCATATGAAAATTCATGCAGGTGCCTTTTCATGCGATACGCTTTTGAACAAACATATTAGTAGCATGTTGGGGCCACTACCACGTTTTGAGGTTCCATGCACAGCTGGAAAACAGTGAACCCTTGAGCCAATTCGGCTTATCAACGAATTTGAAATATATATATATATATATATATATATATGAAAGTAGATGCGCTTTCACATAACTGTTACAATAGGCACAATGAAAGGTCGTTTTGTGAAAGCGCATCTACTTTCATATTTATAACCTTTCAGCAACCGAAGTTATTCTTCTGTATATATATATATATATATATATATATATATATATATATATATATATATATATATATATATATATATATATATATTTATTTATTTATATCAGAGTTGTCATATATCATATATGATCATTGTTTCTTCTGGCTACCGTAATAAAACTATTAACTTCGAGAATGGTGCAGTATAAGGAACAAAGCAATAAATTCTTTATTTATTCCTAACAGTTTCGGCTGGTAGACCAGCCTTCTTCGGAGGCTCTAAGCGACATGATACCAGTTCTCGTAGCAGAGGGCCACCCTCACAGTTTGGAGACCCCCAAAACAAAAGCAACAGACAACAACAAGCAGAAGAAGAGAAAAAAGGAAGAAGCGACGGAGAGCCGTCGGAAACGGTCGGGTAATCTTTGCATTGTTACTTGGGGTAGATAAGGTGCGCCGCCACAGAAGGCGACCTAGCAAAAGGGAAAAAAGTGAAACATATTGCCGCTTACTCGTATGCCACACATGGATCGAGTTAATGTTCACGTGGTTCGGCGGCTGGCCTGCGGAATCGGGCCACACACACAAACACACACAAGAAACATACGACCCGCTCCAGCTTTAGGAAAATATTGGTCACGTTGCAAAACTAATGTGTCCTCTCCCCCCCTCCCTCCATCTGCCCTCTCGCAGAAAAACGTACAACCAGTCATACATCGAATAAATGAATGGATATTCTTTAAAGGACGAACAAACAAAAACGCCAACAAAAAATGATAAATTGTACCTGAAGTTAAAAATAAGATATAATAATACTAACAGGCGCCTTTTGATGCGCGTAGCATCGAATTCGTTTATTTGCACGCGCTATATTGATCATCCTACGTGTGCGACTTCACATATGTATAAATAAATTAATTGAGTAATTCACTTTCTGTGTTTCACGAAACTTTGGGAGGCAAGTCAATCGCCCAGGGCTCTCGTTGATTCCGTGGGTAAGTGATCTGAATTTCTTTATGAAGTATGACTCCCGCTGTTCGCGCTTCCGCGTGTTCTCGAAGCCGGATTGTAGGAGTATGCCACTTACAAGTTCGAAAGAGTGACCAGGAAGGTTGACATGTTTAGAGAAGGGCGAGTTGGGGAGGCTCTTTACGCGTGCCCTGTGGTTGTTGAAACGCAAACGGAACGCGGTTTTCGTGTGTCCAATATATTCCTGTTTGCACACCTCACAGCAAATTTTGTATACCACATTGGCTGAGTCACAGTTAAGGTCGTTTTTAATTTTTTACACATAGTCTGAACAGGAGGTTTCCTCCTTATCTGCGGTCATCATGTGTGTGCACACCCTGCAGCCAGGTTTCCCGCACGGTCTACAGCCCTGATGATGGTCGAATTTGTGTGTTTTCGCCCGGAGCAGTAAGTCTCTCAGGTTTTTATTTCTTCAGTAAACCACCTTGGGCGGAGTCTGAAAAACGTCAGAGAGGCGACTACTCTGTTTAAGTATGTTGAAGTGGCGGCTTAGTATAGAATTCACC
This sequence comes from Rhipicephalus microplus, assembly GCF_013339725.1. NCBI lineage: Eukaryota > Metazoa > Arthropoda > Arachnida > Ixodida > Ixodidae > Rhipicephalus > Rhipicephalus microplus. The sequence continues at coordinate 184,750,631 of NC_051168.1, forward strand.
TGAGGGGTGGCGGTGGAGTATGTGAGGATTAAATTTTCCCCTGAAGTTATACCTTTATTTCCGCCTGTTTCTGCCATTGTTGATTCTCGGTCCAAAGATCAAGCACGCTCAATTACATTGTCAATCATTTTTTCTGGGTACTTTCGACGCATGATGGCTGCTCTCAATTCTTGTGCATGGGTGTGAAATGGCGTGATTTCAGAGCAAATTCTTCTGTATCTGTGGCTTGAGAGTAAGGAACACCTGTTTTTCAGTGATGGGGGTGACCGCTGTGGAACTGCGTATACTGTTGGTGGTCTGTTGGTTTTTTATACGGGGAAGTAGATATGGTAGTGCCCCTGAGTGACACAATGACATCCAGGAAGTGAACGCGCTTCTGCAAATACGTGTGCGTGAATGTTATCGAAGGATGCAGGTAGTTGAAATAGGAAATGAATTTGGAAAGGTTATGTTCACCATCAGCCCACACGAAGAATATATCCCCGAGGAAGCGTCGGGAGAATATCGGTCATAATGGAGAATTTTCGAGGAAAGGAATCTGTGAAGAGGCCATGAAAATATTTGCGTAATTTTAGTTCCCTTAGCAGTTTCGTTTACTTTTAGGTAAAGTTTTTGGTCAAATTCAAAGTTATGTTTAAGTACAAGATTTAAAAGCACCTTTTAAAGCGCTTTTGTCGAACTCACTCGTCGATTTACTTTTTCCATAGGCGGCGATAGTGACGGCGATTCCTTCGGTATGGGTAATGTTTTCGTACTGCGATGAGACATCCAAGGTGACCAAATAGCATTCTGGAGGTACCACAAATTTTGAGACTTCTCGAATGAAGTGGCTGGTATCTTTAATGTATGAGGGGAATGATTGTGGGATGTGCTTAATGAGAAAGCCAATGAAACTAGAGATTTTTTTTTCAGTAGCAGTACCGTTGCTGGAAACTATATGTCGGCCGGGATTGTTAATCTTGTAAATTTTGGGTAGTAAATAGAAGCGCCCGGGAGATGAGTTGCAAGGTGACATCACTTTAAGGTGACATTGTTTCCTTGGTTGCCTACGCTGGCGGCGCGTCTAATCTATCACTAATAACAATGCAAGGATTACCCGCACGCTTCCGACGGCTCTCCGTCGCTCGCTCCTTTCTTCTTCCTCTTCTTCTTCTTGTCTGTTTCTCTCCTCGTTCGCCCGTGTGTTTCGTTTTTTTTTGTTTTGGGGGTCTCCAAACTGTGAATGTGGCCCTCTGCTACAGGAACTTGTATCATTTCGCTTAGATCCTCCGAAGAAGGCTGCCCCACCAGCCGAAAATTTTAGGATTACATAAATATTTTATTGTTTTGTTTCCTATACTGCGCTTTTCTCAAGTGCATAGTATATATATATATATATATATATATATATATATATATATATATATATATATATATATGTGTGTGTGTGTGTGTGTGTGTGTGTGTTTGTGTGTGTGTGGTGTGTGTGTGTGTGTGTGTGTGTGTGTGTGTGTGTGTGTGTGTGTGTGTGTGTGTGCGTGTGCTGAGGCTGGAAAACTTACGTTCACTTCGTCGTACAAGGAAAGCAGTATTTGTAGTTCCCAGGAAGTTGTTATGAATATGAAGACATGGTTCAACGATATAGCAATGACTTTCTAACATTGGGTGACCAGAATAATTATTAAACAGTAGTTCGATTGCACATCAGGTTTCTGCAGTGTGCTGCAAGGTTTGCTAATTGGTCATTAGGTTCCTATTTTCTGCGGCACTTTTGTGATGTCATGTCGACGCGTCCTAGTTAATCTGATATAAATATCACCACATACCAGAGGGATAGGCAGACTACAAAACCCCGAACAGGGGCGTGTGAATGTTAATACTGTGCTGAATAAACCTTAGTTGACAGTATCCGCTGTATGTGGGTTTGCCGTCCGAGTAGTATTTCGCACTACACGAGTCAATTCAAGACGAAACAATACCGCCTAAGTTTCGGCATGGTAGCTAAAGCCCATGGTTTCAATTCATACAAATTATATTTATTCGGGTCACTCTAGGTCGTGTTGTCAAGTTTGTATTTACTATTCTCGGAAAAGATAAGCTGGTAATATGTAAATGAAATGGAAGTTTAGTGTTGTTATCAATGCTTCAATCCCACCAATGCGAATTCCCGGAATGCTTTCTCGGGGCCTGCCGAAATTAGGTTCTTTTTGGTCTGGCCATGCTACCTGCAAAATATTTTCTGAGTTAAGCATTGTAAATAGCACTATTGCGGAAAACGTCCTACTTCTCTATAACCATTATTTTCACAATATAATCAAACCATGTAGTAGACAAAGCAAAGTATTTCATGTATTTTTTAAAAATAAGTCATGTGCTAGCTTTTAGCTGTTAAACTCTGATAATACAGTTTATACATGTTATTATAACACCTGGTAACTCAAATATTTAAATAATTAGAACATGTTCACAGGCCGGGCCAGCCTATGTATTGTTAATGGCAACGAAACCCTTTTTGATTCGGTGAAACTTGGCCACAAGGTGGTTAGTTCAGACGTTTTTCAGAGTGCAACCAGCGCAAAGCAATGCAATTGTACGACGCAAAGATGTTAAAACGACATTGTCTGACCACCTAAATCAGTGTGGACTTCCAGAGAAACCCGTGGTCGCCATAAAAAATTTCGGTGTTGGTATGTAAAAAGGCATTGGATCACAGGGCACATCGCATTGGGAGACACGCGTCTTGAGCCACGTTCACATTCTGAAAATGTACAGATGAAGCAAATTGGGTCCTTGGCAGTGTTTTCATGAAAAAAAAAATTCACGTAGTGGTGCTAAGCCCGAAAAAAGCGGTGAGCTGGGCAGCGCTTTCGTTTCTTTGGTGCTCTCTTTTTTTTCTCTTCACCCGTTTTTTTCTGCAAGTAATCACGCTTATTGTATATTTTTCTTCTAGATTACTCCACATTTGATATTGACTTTTGTATCCACACGTAATAACTGAAGTTACTTCGAAGGAACAAAGAAAACGAGACGTTGCTCTAAAAATTAAGCTCGACAGCTGCGGGTCAAAGCTCCGTCTTTCGAGTGAAAGGGGGCATTCTACTTTTTACATAGTCGTGGGCAACTATTAGAACGGATACGCATTACAGACAACCAATCGCAGTGCCCCGAGTGGCTTGACCCTGTCTGGGCTTCACGTTCTGTACATCGGTGCGGTAGCCCTTGCGAGCACTCCTCTGTTCGACTACACTCTAGTTTCGCTAATGGGACAACCATGTTGTAAGATATCTTTGCACTGCATAGGATATGGCTGCGCTACCTTGTCCGCTAACACGGCATTTCAATCTAGGTTGAAGGATATAGTAGCGCGTGAAATTGCAAAGGATCGCATTCGCAAAGCTGATGATTCTTGCGTCATGAAACCCTTGGCACGTTACTTGTCATAAATTTGGATTGCTCGGAAGCCCATCGTTGAAGTCATATTTTTTATCGTAGTTTTTATAGCAAAAACTATTATGAGATCACAACTGGGGTCTCGTGCAGTGCCGTAATTGGCCGCCGTCGCCGGTGTCCGCAACCACACAGCGCGAAATCACACACACACAAAAAAACCTAGTACCAATGACACAGTGGGGCTCGAATCCGGGTCCACTCGGTGCCAGTTCTGTATGCTACCACTGAGCCACGCCGGTGCTTCGGACAGGTTGGAAAACTTGACTCATGCAGGATTGATGTCGGGAAAGCAATCACGTTAATATGATTTATAAAGCGTTTTAAAAGAGCGAAAGAACAAGCAGTCATCGCACAATGCGAATAGCGTAACAAGTGTGTCATCCAAAGGTCCAACCCATTATAAAATCTTGCTTATTTTTTTCAGCTATTAAGTTGGGCACATGCCCACCTCAGGCATAATTTTTCATCGTCGTCAGCCACTGCATGATCAATTGGCACAATATTCCTCGCAATTATTTTAGATATAGATACCACGTTTCTCAAAAAGAATGACAAAAAATAGCACAACGAATGTCGGCTTACTACCCCAAAAAGTTTGATTATTAATGTCGTAGTGGGCATCAAGCAAGTGCGCTTGCATCAGTTACCCAATGACTGTTCAGAAAAGGCTCCGAGAGGTTGCTCTTCTAGCTTTTGCTGTGATTTTGCTTTTCTTGCGCACAACCCTGGTGCTTTTTTTTAAAGCATACACATTTAGCTTTATGTTTTCCAATATTTTGAGTTGACAGTTAGCGCCGTGGTCACGTAATTTTACTCCTGTGTTATTGCCCCGCCGCAGTGGTCTAGTGGCTGATGCTAAGTCGTTTATGCGCATATACAGCTCTCTGTGAAAGGCTTGCGGAAAGGGAGAAATAAACATCATTAGAAACAGATGAAAGCCATTCAAATTAGGAGCGTGTGTGGTGCGTAAAATGGCCTGCTTGATACATGACCTCACAAATCTGGGAAATCTCGTTGCGTTAAAATTAGGTGCGCACAATAAAAAGTGAATTATTGTACTAAAGATTTTACGGCATTGCCGTACCATGTCTCCTTCGAAGCTTAGTTCAAGAAGAATTATCGTGAATCAGTTTGGCGGCTTTCATAGAAGTTGGTGATACGCAGTCATGTAACTTTAATAAATATTTTTTTTTTGTTTCAGCATAACGATGGTGAGCCATTTATGCGCATATACCGCTCTCTGTTAACTGTTTGCGGATAGGAAGAAATAAACAAAACTAAAAAAGATAAAAGCCTTCGCAAATAGGCAGTCTAGAAAACTGTAATCTCTAACCATAATCCTGCTCAGGTCAATCAAGGTGCGGCACAAGCTTCACAAATGGGCTTCCCTCTGTTCTCGAGTCAACTCCCTTATCTATCACGTTGTTGCAAGCCTCCACGATAATTTCAAGCTATAATAATTCAAGCTAGGCGAGGCTGTAAACTGGAGGCTGAACTGCGAAACCTTTTTAGATCTCCCGACTCGGGTCCCTTCGAACACACTTCTACGTTCTCCTCGACTAACGGCAGCTGGGATATAGAGCAGCCCCGATCCAATTGGTTTTCAAAGGAGAGATAATGACTTTTTTCAGGCGCGAAGAGTGCGCTATAGATCTATAACGCATTTTTGTTTTGGCTACCGCCTGCACCTCTGTCACCTGTGCTTCAGGCCAGGCCAACAATACTAAAGGCATGACAGAGTGGTCTAACGTTCTACAGCCCCTGCCGAGCGCAAAGCGCGAAAGCGTTGCATAGGCGGTCAGCAACGCAGAAAGACTATAGAGTGCATGGTCTCGACACACGGAAAAAACTTGCTTAGCAGAAATGCAGAAAAAATATGTTACAGATTCACATTAAACATAATTGCGTGACTGCTGTGCTGATTGAACATTTGAACTCGGTGCATTCCTGAGTAAATCACCGACAATTACCATTGTGTGATGGTTATTAGGAGGGCTCAGCCCACCTTACATTTCATTTCTCGGGGGGGGGGGGGGGGGGGGGGGGGGGGGGAGGGGTCAGCGCAAGGAGATACGCCTTCGCTGGATATAGTGTGAGTATTTCCTGGAAGAAAAGCCCTCAAAATTAGTTCCAAGAACATTCGACAGAATATGTTTGCTGAAGTGTCTTGGGTAATTGATGCATGAGATTGCATTGTAGGGCGAATTGTTTGTGCCCGTTATTTTGTATATATCGAAGCGACTTGTGAATTGTATTTGATATTGATAACCACCAAGTGCGCATGCTTGTGTGTTGTTTATACTGCCTTATCTGAGATCATAATATGTTTTGTTGCCCCGCCGTGGTGGTCTAAAGGCTAAGGTACTCGGCTGCTGACTCGCAGGTTGCGGAATCGATTCCCGGCTGCGGCGGTTGCATTTTATATGAAGGCGAAAATCCTGTAGGCCTGTGTGCTCAGTTTGGGTGTACTTTGAAAACCCCATCTAAAAACCTTATCTATTGAGGGAAGACTATTTGTACTATTCGAGGAGCTAGAGGGTGTTAATTGGGGTATAATAGGGCTTAGTGAGGTTAGGAGGACAGATGATGCCTATACGGTGCTACAGATTGGGCACGTCCTTTGCTATCGGGGCTTGGCTGACAGGGAGTGGGGTTCCTAATTCACAGAAACATAGCTGGCAACATAAAGGAATACTATAGCACCAATGAAAGGGTGGTAGACATCGTAAATAAACTGAATAAAAGATACAGATGAAGGTCGTACAGGCTTACGCGCCTACATCCAGCCATGATGACGCTTCAGTTGAAAGCTTCTATGAAGACGGGGAATCAGCAATGAGTAAGGTAAAAACACAGTATACTGTACTGATGGGAGACTTTATAGCAAACGTAGGGAAGAAGCAGGCTGGAGGCCAGGCAGTACGAGATCATGGCATCGGCACTATAAACGCCAGAGGAGAGCTACTAGTAGAATTCGCAGAACGCAATAATTTACGGGTGTTGAATACCCTCTACCGAAAACGAGGAAACCGCAAGTGGACATGTAGGAGCCCTAATGGCGAAAATAAAAATGAAATAGACTTTTTAATGAGTGCACTCCCAGGCATCTTACAGGATGTGGCAGTGGTTGGCAAGGTACGATGCAGTGACCATAGAATGGTACGGTCTCGAATTCGCCTAGACTTGAAAAAGGAACGACAGGAACTGGTAAGCAAGAAGCCAATCAATGAGCTAGCACTGAGAGCGAAAGTACAGGAATTCAGAGTCTCGCTTCAGAACAGGTACTCGGCTCTTAGTGAGGAAACCAACCTTAGCGTAGACACAATGAATAATAATCTGACGAGTATAATTACGAAGTGTGCAGTGAAGGTTGGAGGCAGGGTAGTTAGACATAACACTGGCAAGCTTTCCTAGGAAAAAAAGAATATCAATAAGAAGCGTGAAATCATGAAAGTCTCAAGTACAACAGACAAAATAGAACTGGCAGAGTTTTCGAAGTTGATTATTACGCTTAAGGTATGCGATGTGAGAACGTTTAATATGGAAAGAATTGAACAAGCTCTGAAAAACGGAGGAAGCGTCAAAGCAGTGAAGAGGAAACTTGGGATACGCAAAAATCGCATGTATGCACTAAGGGACAAAGAATACAAAATAACTACCAATATGGATAGGATAGTTAAAATAGCGGAGGAGTTTTACAGATATCTGTACAGTAGCCGGGACAACCACTACCTTAATACTATAGGAACTAGCAGTAATTCTGATAACACTCCACCAGTAATGATAGAAGAAGTCAGAAAAGCTCTGGAGAGCATGCAAAGAGGCAAAGCTGCTGGTGAAGATCAGGTAACATCAGATCTGCTGAAAGATGGAGGACAGATTGTGTTAGAAAACCTAGCCACCCTGTTCACGAGGTATTTCCTGACGGGAGAAGTACCAGAGTCTCGGAAGAACGCTAACATCATTAACATCATCTTAATACATAAGAAAAGAGATGACAAGGACTTGAAGAATTACAGGCCGATCAGCTTGCTCTCTGTAGTAAAGAAGTTATTTACAAAGGTAATTGCTAACAGAGTAAAGAAAACATTAGAATTCAATCAACCAAAAGAACAAGCAGGATTTAGAACAGGCTACTCAACAATCGTCCACATTCATACTATCAATCAGGTAATAGAGAAATGCTCAGAATATAACCAACCACTATACATAGCTTTCATAGATTACGAGAAGGCGTTTGATTCAGTAGAAACATCAGCCGTCATGCAGACGCTGCGGAATCAGGGCGTCGATGAAGTATATATTGTAACGAGAAGGAGACCGACTCGGAGGGGTAGTCACCGATCTATTTACAGCCGGTTAGGCGAGCAGCGCCAGCCACACAGATCAATTCGCGCCAGTCTATCTGCTTTGTCTTCTTCAACTCCATGCAATGGCACGTAGCATGACCCCCGGTGGCGGAGGCACCATCCAGGTGCTTTAAAGGTCCTTATCTGACGCATTCTTGTAGGGCTTGATCTGCGAAACGTGTACAATATCACTGGGCCGCATAGTAGATGATGATGGATAGATAAGGCTGATCTCGTAGGTGACAAATTTTACTTGACTCAATACACGGTAGGGTCTCGTGTAATGAGGCAGAAGCTTTTCTGATAGGCGCAGCCAACAATAAGGGGACTAGTGGAAAACGAGCGTATCGGGAGCGAAATGTACATCTCTATGTTCCGCATCGTATCGACGGCATTGGTTGGTTTGCGACGCCATCAGCCGAGCGCGAGCGAGCAGACGGGCATGATAGGCTCGCGCGATCGCGTCGCGGGCATACTCGCTGGTGGAAGAAGTGTTAGGTGAGATGACTGTGTTCAGTGGTAAAGTCGACTCTCTTCCGTACAATAAGTAGAATGGCAAAAAGCCCGCTGTATCGTGATGGGATGAAATATACGTGATAGCTGCGTAGGGTAAGGCAAAGTCCCTGTTTCGGTGGTCGGGCGGCACGTACATAGCGAGCATATTTGTTGAAGTGCGGTTAAATCATTCCGTCAGGCCGTTTGTTTAAGTGTGGTGAGCGGTTGTCAGTGTGTGTTGCGTGGAACAAGAACACAGAATTCCGGCGATGACTTCGGGTAGAAATGTACGGCCACGGTCTGTGAGAAGCTGTCTCGGAGCACTCTGAATCAATATTACGTCCCGTAACAAGATGTAAGCGGCGTCGGTTGCACAGCTGGTCGGTAGAGCTCACATAACAGCGTAGCGTGTAGCGTAGTCTGTAATAACGGCTATCCATTTGTTTCCCAATGCTGATGTGGGAAAATGACCAAGCAGGTCTAACCCAACACGGTAAAATGGTTCCGCGGGTATGTCAATTGGTTTAAGATGGCCAGCGGGTAGCAGCGACGGTGTTTTACGACGTTGACATAGGTCACACGTGGCGACGTATTGGCGTACCGAGCGAGCAAGGCCTGGCCAAAAGAAACGGCGCCGGACGCGCTAGTATGTACGGGATACGCCGAGGTGGGCAGCCGTGGGAGCGTCGTGAAGTTCAGTGAGATTACAGTGGCGCAAATGCTTAGGCACAACAATGAGAAGGTCGGGCCCGTCTGGTCGGAAATTTCGACGGTCTAGCACACGCTTTCGAATGACAAAGTAGCGGACGGAAGCGTCATTTTGGAGGATTCCATACGGCTGATGATGTCAAGCAGCCGTGGATCACGTTTCTGTTCTTCCCCAGTATTAAGGAAGTCGGACACTGACGAGATAGAGTTCTCCGTGGGCTCGTCAGTGCCCTCAGAATCGTCGACAGGGTATCGGGAAAGGCAATCGGCGTCATGGTGTAGGCGACCAGATTTGTAGACCACCAAATAGGAAAACTCTTGCAGGCGCAAAGCCCAGCGACCAAGGCAGCCTGATGGATCTTTCAGAGAGTTGAGCCAGCAGAGCGCGTGGTGGTCAGTAACTACCGAAATTGGGCGTCCGTATAGATAAGGTCGAAATTTCGCCACTGCCCATACAAGAGCCAAGCACTCACGCTCTGTGATCGAATAGTTACGTTCAGGGGCGGATAAGAGGTGGCTGGCATATGCAATAACGCAATCATGGCCATGTTGTTACTGAGCCAGCCCTGCACCAATGCCATGTCCACTTGCATCTGTACGGATTTCCGTAGGGGCAGCAGGGTTGAAGTGCGCCAGAATCAAAGGAGTAGTGAGAAAAGTGATGAGAGTAGAGAACGCAGAAGCCTCTTCGGAGCCCCATGACAACGGGACGTCTTTCTTGAGGAGATGCGTAAGCGGCCTCGCTATGTGCGCAAAATTTTTCGCGAAGCGTCGGAAGTAGGAACATAGTACGATAAAGCTGCGTACATCCTTCGCAGATCCTGGTAAAGGAAAGTTTTTTACGGCACTGATTTTCGCCGGGCCTGGTTGTCCACCATTGGCGTCTACTAAATGGCCAAGCACTATGATTTGATGACGTCCAAAGGGACAATTGGACGAGTTGAGCTGCAGGCCAGCGGGACGGAAGATTCCCAGGACGGCTGAGAGGCGCTCTATATGAGTTTCAAATGTTGGTGAAAAGACGATGATTTCGTCCAACTAGCACAAACAGGTGGACCATTTGAATCATCTGAGCAGGTAGTCCATTATTCGTTCGAAGGTGGCTGGAGCATTGCAAAGGCCGAAGGGCATCACCTTGAACTGATATAGGCCATCGGGAGTGATTAATGCTGTCTTTTCATGGTCCATTTCATCTACCTCTATCTGCCAGTAGCCGGAACGAAGGTCTAAGGAGAAAATAGTAGGACACATAAAGGCAATCAAGCGCATCATCTATTCGTGGTAGAGGGTAGACGTCTTTTTTTGGTAATTTTGTTTAGGTATCAATAATCCACGCAGAAACACCATGCACCGTCTTTCTTGCGGACTAGCACTACAGGAGAAGCCCAAGGACTGAAGATGGCTCATTGATGTCCTTGGTGAGCATTTTGTCGACCTCATTTTGGATAATGTGACGCTCGGCCGCCGACACCCGATATGGACGCCTATGAATAGAATGCTCATTACCAGTGTTTATGCGGTGGCTCGTACCGGTAGCTTTCCCCAACGGACGGCCACTGATGTCAAAAACGTCGATGTAGGACAGCAGAAGCCGGTGGAGCTCATCAGTCTGCTGCGGCGTTAAGTTAGAAGCGATCATCGACGTAATAGTGCTGTCGGAGGAAGTGGCAGATTGATGTTGAGCGTGGGAATCGGAAGGAGCGGCCATCGCGAAAACATCTACCGCATTGTCTTCTAAGGTGCAGAGCAACGCGAAAGAGATCTCTTGTGGCAGAACTTGAGGTGTCAAGCTAAAGTTGACAACTGGTAGGCACGTAGAATTTCCTGCGATGGACAGAATGGTGTGCGGTAATGTGATGCCACGGTTTATGAGGACATCAGTGATAGGGGTCAGAACATAGTCACCATCATGAACTAGTGGTATTGAGACGAGCTCTATGTAGGTCAGTGTCTGTGGAAGGAGGCGTGCGTGTCCCGTTGTGCAGAGGCGACTCGGCCATTGTGTAAGAGGTTCTGTTGCGGGCAAGTGCAGACGGAGCGCACTGGTCGAACAGTCTATGAGGGCAGAATGCGCGGACAGGAAGTCGAGGCCTAAGGTTACGTCGTGGGGGCGTTTATCAAGGACGGTGAAGAGAACAACTGTGTGTCGATCCGCAATGCTCACATGAGCGGAGCACATTCCAACGATAGATGCTATCCCATCATCCGCATCACGGACTAACTGAGTGGTCGCAGGTGTGAGAACCTTCTTGAGCTTGCGGCGAAAATCACTCGTCATCACGGAAAGTTGAGCGCCAGTGTCGACAAGAGCAGTGACATGTACGCTGTCTACTTGTACGTCTATGAGGTTCCGGTTTGTCGGTATCGCCAAAAGAGGATTTTCGGTCAGTCTGAGCGATGCAGCGCCACCTCCGGGGACTGCAACACTTAGTTTTCCGTCGGGGAACCTCGTGGAAAGGACTTGGAAGATGGTCGGCGGGGCAGTGGAGAACGAGACTGGCGACGTTGGGGGGATGGAGAGCGGGAGTAGCGGTGTTCAGAAGCAGGTTCCTGGGCAAAATGGTCGCGGCTGGTCTCATGGTGATAGGCAGGACGTGCATAGAAGAGACGAGAGGACGGTTGTGCAGGAGGATCCCAGCGACTTCTGCAATGGCGAGAAATGTGCCCGATTCTGTGACACGAGAAGCAGATCAGCTTGTCATCGTGTGTTCGCCATGCGGACGCATTACGGAACGTTGAGGGAGAGCCGGTTGGGAAGGGACGTGCAGGTGTGTATTGGGGCTGATAGTCGGTGCGGGGAGGCGGTGAGATAGAGTGAATTCCCAAGCTGGCGATTTCCTGCCGGACGACTGCTTGAATGAGAGGCAACATAATTGGCGGAGAGGGGTCAGGGGACGTTGGTCCCACCTCAGCTGGAGCAGCCGCTTCAAGTTCCTGTCTGACGAGTGGCGTCAAGTTGTTACAGGTGTCTGGTGGATGATATGTGTCGAGACACGAGGACGTCGCAGTGGTGTTCGGGAGGCGCTCGAACTGATGGGAGATGCGTCTGCTTTTAGCTTGTTGGAACCGGCGGCATTCTTGAATGATCGCATCAGCAGATGACACATTGTTGAATACCAACAAGTGGAACGCATCGTCGGTGATACGCTTTAGGAGATGCGCAACTTTTTCAGGTTCGGACATGTTTTCGTCCGCTTGGCGGCATAGTGAGAGGACAGCCTGAATGTAACCAATGTAGGGCTCTGTGGAAGATTGTGCGTGAGTCGACAACTCATTTTCCGGAGCGTCACCATGACCAGAGATGTTGCCAAAAAGCTCCCAGATCTTTTCCTTGAAGCTGTTCCAGCTTGTTATGTCATGCTCGTAGTTGTCAAACCAAACACGAGGGGTTCCGTCGAGATAAAAGATCACGTTTTTGAGCTTAAGAGTGGGATCCCACCTGTAAGTGGCACTGACGCGTTCGTAGAGGCGTAGCCACTGGACGACGTCGGAACCCTCACTGCCAGGGATTACGCCGGGATCTTTGAGCGCGGGAAGCGTCACGGAAGTTGTTGCGGGCGCTGGGTTGACAGGCCGGGCAGAAGGGCGGGCGACAATAGAGGATGCAGCCGAGTCTTGAGTGGTCATGTTGTAAGCCGCGATGGAGCGTCTCCTTCGGAGTTCCGTGGCGAGGACGGGAATCGCAGAAATCCACTAAATATGTCACGAGAAGGAGACTGACTCGGAGGGGTAGTCACCGATGTATTTACAGCCGGTTAGGCGAGCAGCACCAGCCACACAGATTAGCTCGCACCAGTCTATCTGATTTGTCTTCTTCAACTCCATGCACTGGCACGTAGCAATATAAACATCCTCGAAGAAATCTACAGGGGATCAACTGCTACCATAGTGCTTCATAAAGAAAGCAACAGACTAACAGTCAAGAAGGTTGTAAGGAAGGGGGATACAATCTCCCCAATGCTGTTTATCACATGCTTGCAGGAAGTTTTCAGAAGCCTAGAATGGGAACAGTTAGGATAAGAGTAATGGAGAGTACCTTAGTAACCTGCGCTTTGCCGATGACATGGCATTTCTGAGTAACTCAGGGGACAAACTTCAACTCATGATTACAGAGTTAGACAACGAGAGCAGAATGGGGGCCTTAAAATTAATCTGCAGAAAACGGAAGTAATGTACAACAGCCTCGGAAAAGAGCAGCGCTTCGAGATAGGTATTAGTGCACTTCAAGTTGTGAAAGACTATGTCTACTTAGGGCAGGTAATAACCGCGGTGCCGAACCACGAGAGTGAAGTGACTGGAAGTATAAGAATGGGGTGGAGCACATTTAACAAGCACTCAAATTATGACAGGTAGATTGCCATTATCCCTCAAGAGGGAGGTATATAACAGCTGTATCTTGCCGGTACTTAGCTACGGAGCAGAAACTTGGAGACTTACAAAGAGGGTTCAGGTTAAATTGAGGACGACGCCGCGAGCAATTGAAAGAAAAATGGTAGGTGTAACCTTAAAAGACAAGAAGAGAGCAGAGTGGATTAGGGAACAAACAGGGGTTAAGGATATCATAGTTGAAATCCAGAAGAGGAAATGGACATGGGCCGGGCATGTAGCGCGTACACAGGATAACCGCTGGTCATTAAGGATAACTAATTTGATTCCCAGAGAAGGCAAGCGGGTTAGGGGGAGACAGAAGATTAGAGGGGCAGATGAGTTTAAGAAGTTTGCGGGTATAAATTGGCAGCAGCAAGTACAGGACCGGGTTAACTGGCGGAACATGGGAGTGGCCTTTGTCCTGCAGTGGACGTAGTCAGACTGATGGTGGTGGTGGTGATGATGATGATGATTATGATGGTGATGATGATTATGTTGATGAGAAACCCCAGGTGATCGAAATTTCCAGAGCCCTCCGCTAAGGCGTCTCACATGATCATATAGTCGTTTTGGAATGCTAAACCCCACATATCAATCAATATGTTTTGTTATCAACTCTGCGCTCCGACTCAACCTTTGGATTACCAGATTCACCACCGGTGTTTTCTAGTGCACCTTAGAAACTCACATTAAATTGTTCGTGCTTTCGTTGTGCGTTTCGGCGGGCTGATACGTCATCCTTTGCAGTGTACTTGGCGATTGCCTCGGTAATAAAGGGATAAGTTACAACCATTCACCCACTAGCTGAGTCTCGCCTATCTCTCAGGGTCGGTTATCGACAGTGGCTGATTTATGGAGAGAACCTGATTGCTTCCCAATATTTACTAAGCCCGTCGTCTACCCGTTGTTCTTCATCTTATTTTAATTTTATAACACTGTTCATCTTATTCTAATTCTAATCACCAGAGATCTGGCGCCATTCTCTTTTCTGAGTATGAAGAGCTAAGTCATAGCGGCGAAAAGTTTTCGTTGTTTGATGCCTTTCTTTGAGCTTGCTTGATGTCACTTCACAGAAGGAAACTGACGTGAAAGAAGCTCAGAGGGTAATAAAATTTGTCATCGTTCTGTCAAAACGCAATCGCTTTCACTCTGTTTCTCTCGATAAAACATCATGATGCGTTTCAAAAGACGCGCACTATGTCGCTTCGATGTCCGAAAATCAGCACACCGTGGAACTGTCCCCGAACCTTCTGGTTTGCAGTTTTGAGTGTCGTGGCATTTTTGTTGCGTATTCGAGGCAACGAATTCGGAGGCCACGTGGCTTTTTACAGCGAAGGCTGTTATGAAATCACAACTCGGGTCACGCGCACTTGTCTCCCACCAAAGCCACACCAGCGATGTCCGTAACCACATCGCCTGATATATATTAGATAAAAAATAGACTAGCACCAAATACGCAGTGTTCCTCAAGCCTGGGTTCATTGGGTGCCAGCCCCGGTATTATACAGCTGAGCTACGCCGGCGCTTCTGACTTGTTGGCAAACTTGCCTTAGGTAGGCTTAATGTCGGGAAAGCAATCGCGTTAGTACGACTTATAAAGTGTTTTAAAACAGCTAAACAACAACCAGTCGTCACACAATGCAATTAACGTAACGAGTGGGCCACCAAACGCTCGAACCGATTACAAAAGCTTGTTCTTCTTCCCCTTTTACTGCAGCGCACACCCACTTCAGGCATACCTCATCGTCGTCGGCCACTGCATGAAGAATCAGCACGAAATTCCTCGCAATACTTTAGCGGATATCATGCTTCTCAGAAGAATGACAAAACTAGCATGGCGAATGCCAGCCCACTGCCAAATTTTTTTTTATTAATGCCGTAGTAGGCGTCAAGCAAGTGTGCTTGCAGTAGTATATACCCAAAGAGTGTTTAGAAAAGGCTCTGAAAGGCTGCTCATCGAGGTTTCGCTGTGATTGTGTTGCACCTTCCGCGCAGGACTGTTGTTTTTGGCGGTCCTACCTCATTCACGTGCTTTCTGACCTAAAAGTAATGAATTAAATCTCAGCCATGACGGTCTCTTTTGAATGGAAGCGAAAGGCGAAAGGCCCATGCACTGTGCGTTGGCAGTGCATGTGAAAAAGCACCAGTTGGTGAAAACTTCTAAACCTTTATACTACACCCGTGCCTCATAATTACATTGTAGTTATGACCCCTGCCCTTTACAGCTTTATTATTATTATTTACACGTTCGGGGCTTTGCAAGAAGACTGGATCATCTGTGTTATTTTTATTTTACAGTGGAAGCTCTTATGAGATCACAACACTGGCCGCGTGGCAAGACACAAGGCGAAGAGGAGGCTACTTACGACATCTCCTTTCCAAAGTAAGGCCACCCCAAATATTCAAGAGCCACCAGTTCACACTATTTTGTTTGTCTCGCTGAATGCCACTGACAGTATGAACTGACTTAATCGCCAGGTCACGTCTATGTCACTTGAGGCGCTCGTTCAAGGACAAATAACAGACGTGAGAATCAATAGCCGCAAGAACGTTCTGGCGATAGACGTTACGCAACGCACTACTCTCGACGTATTGACCAAGGTGAATGTGCTGGGGAACATCAACGTACTTCTTTTCATACCACATGGCAAAGACTCTAGGGCAGGCGTTATCTACATCGACACTTCCAGCGATATTGATTTTCCCATTCGAATCGAACCAGTGATGGAAGCTACTATAATCTTCCAAGCCCGCCGTCTCGGGAACTCACGATGCGTGAAAATAGTTTTCAAGGATGACAGTCTCCAACTCAAGTACGAGTTGGTCATTTTCGACACACAGTATGGCCGTTCATGCCGAAACCTCTTCAGTGTCGGAAGTACTGTAAAATAGGACACGTGAATGCTGTTTGCACAAGTTCTGTTATGTGCTCCCGATGCTCGGAGTCACACAACACAGAAGCCTGCCAAGCAGAACATCGCAAATGCGGCCATTGCCAAGGTCCTCACGAGACGTCATGAAAGCAGTGCCCAAATGTAAAGAAGGAGATGCAAGTGCTGAGGCAGATGACCAGAGACGGTTCCACTCACAGGGAGGCTGCTGCTAAAGTGAAACGCCAGCGTTCGCGTCATAGGAAAACTCCTAGGACATCCTCTGCCAAGTCCAGGGATACACCGCTACCCCATATCAAGCACTCATCACCAGCATCAACAAGTGCCAACAACAAGCATCCCCAGAAAGACGCAAGAAACATTGACCCTGACGCGTGGCCAGCGCTGCCGGCAGTGACACCACCAGTAGAGCCGCAGCATCGCCCACTGAAAGCTACTTCAGAGCAAGTCGTGACAGTCAAGATAACGAAATAATAGACGTGAGTAAGACCCTTATGAAGACAATTCGAGTACTCCAGAATAATATTCAGACTCCGGCTGCCCACAGCGCTCTTCAAATATTGGACGCTTTGAATCTGGTGTTATCAAATCTAGAGAAGCACCATGGCTCTTTCTCTGCAGCCCTTCCGTAAACAAGTGAAAGGGGCATCAATTTTTTAATGGAATGCCCGAGGTCTTAAACTCCGCATGTCGGATTTTGACCATATGTTTCAAGAATCAGTTTCCAATTATCGTAATTTGTGAACCACGTTTTCACAATGCTATACGACTTTTTAAATACGAGGCTTTCAGATCTGCAACCCGTAACAAAAACAGTAAGGTCATTGTTTACATCAGGTACGAACTCACATATATTGAGCATCCAGTAACACCGGATGACAGCAACAAATACGTGTGCCTGACAGTTAAGCGTAAGAACGTGAACTTCACGCTAGAGGCAGTATATATTTCGCCCTCAGGCCACTTCGACCCAGCAAGATTGAGGGTCATTATATGTGCGACACCTGGGCCATGGATTATTACTGGTGATTTTAACGCTAATCGCCCGCTGTGGGGAAGCCTGAAGATGGACTGTCTGGGAAGAAATGTGTCCTCTTTTGCATCGGACCACCAACTATATTGTTTGAATGACGGAACTCCCACGTTTTCACGGGGTCTGACATATAGTAGCTGTCTCGACCAAACTTTTGTGTCATGTAGCCTTAGTACCAAGGTGTAGTGGTGTGCGGACAATGAAACGCATGCCAGTGACCACATCCCCACCTATATAAAGGTCAAGGGGCTAAGCAAGTCGAAGATTGCGACTGGTCAAAGTACAGATCATCCATAGAGAAGCAATGCGAGAGAAACCAAGAAGGTTCTCTTGAAAGCCTAGAAGTATAGAAGGTTGCTATCCAAGAGGCAACGTTTAATTGTGGACCTTTGCCAGTTTTTTGCAAATACGAGTGGAGTTGGAGCGACTTTGAGAAATCTGTCGTCGCGTTGAACGACGTTATAGGCGCACGAAATCCATCTACGATTTGAGGGAGGCGAGACGTCTACAAAAGGAGATTCAACGTCGAGTCAATGCACTACAGTAGCTACGATGGAAGTCACAATGCGAGTCGCTCGATCCCCAAAAACTTTATCCAAATATGGAGAATAATCCGCAGCCTACGAACATTGCCAGAACAGCATCACCCGTTCAAATACCTTGCTCTCCACCAAAGCCGAAGCGAAATCGATGTAGCAGAAGACTTCTGTGCCAGGGTTGCAAACAATGGGTCCAGGATCAACATGAGTAACCTACGAAACGTGCCGGTGGCCAGAGACACTCGGATGGACAATATGTTTTTCTATAGAGGAGCTTCAGGCAGCATTGGCAGCATGCAAGCGCTCGTCATCTCCAGGACCCGATGGAGTCACTTACATGGCCCTTGCGAACCCAAGACAAAGAGCTCGGCGTGCCCTTCTAGCTGTATACAATGACTCGTGGAGCAATGGGTTTGGTTCCTCTTCGTAGAAGTGCAGCCGCCTTGTGCCCCTGCTTAACCAGGCAAATCGCCTCTGGGCATGGCCTCCTATCGCCCCATCGCGCTTGCCAGCTGTTTTGGGAAGGTGATGGAGAGAATGGTGCTGACTAGACTGGAGTGGTACCTGGAACATCACAATATATACCCCGATGCTTTGACCCGCTTTTGACGTGGACGGTCTTCCATAGACAATGTTGTTGATCTTGTCACGTCTGTACAACAGCAGAAAAGCCAAAGAAATTATCAGCGGCACTTTTCTTGGATATTAAGGCTGCATATGACATAAACACATGAAACCATCCTGGACGCCTTGGGGCAGCATTGGATTGGGAGGCCGCGTTTACCAATAAATATACAGCTATTTTAAGGACAGAACCTTCTTCATTCAGACAGAAGATGGTACACCAGGCACCATCATACTTATGGCTGCGTACCTCAAGGTGGGGTACTAAGCCTTATACTTTCACACTTGCGCTCATCGGCCTCGTTGACGTCCTGCCACACTCCGTACATCGGTCGATATACGCGACGAACATCTGCATCTGGGCATCAGGGGTCACGCGTCTACACGTACGAGCCAGGCTTCAGACAGCGGCTACATTGACGTCAAAGTACCTTGAAGGACGAGGACTGGAGCTGTCATCTGAGAAATGCTCACTGGTTGCATTTACGCGTAAGACAATGGTGCCATACCGCATCAAATTAATGGACACAACGATCAGCTATCAAGACCCCCATTTCTTGGAGTAATAATACATCGTCCCTTGTCTTGGAGCCCTCATATCGCTCATATGAAGAAGAAACTGTCCATAATCGCCCACATCTAAAGTTTCTTGCGGAAATTATTGGGGTGCATGGTACGAGCCATGCTTCACTGTATGCTGCACTTTTTGTTGATTTCATGCGCTACAGCCTACCTATGCTTGGCAAGGCTCGCATAACAAACGTTACGCGTCCCTCCAGTCATTACAAGTTCAAGCACTGAGAATATGCTTCGGGGCTTCCGAGATGCGCATCCTCAGCGCGACTGTCGCAATCGCTCATGAACACCCTATCACAACCTACATTCATGTCGAGGCTTTAAGAACGCACAGATAGGACATGCCACCCGGATTCGATCGCATCACCTTGCCTCCCTTCCAACTTCCAGGCCACGCTCTGCGTTCTGCTCTATTGCTTCCCTACATCGCTCGGTGATTCCCACGAACATCACGCACGCAGCAAGACCGTCGTTACCATTGTGGTGTCTACATACACTTGAAGCCCTGATAATCATCCCCGGAATGCAAAAGAAGAAAAACTGTCAAATTTGGCCCTAAAACAAACAACATTACTGTTTCTGCATGAGAAACACAGTAGACGCATTCACATTTACACGGATGGGTTGGTCACTTCAACAAGTTCAACAGGCGCAGTGGTCATTCCGGAGAAATCCATCCCGATAAAGTTCAGGACCTCGCATCTGACATCATCTACGGCGGCAGAAGTCGCCACCATTCGTGCCACACTGAAGTTCCTAGTTGAAGAACGTAGCAGACATGGTCAATCTTCTCTGACACCAAAGCAGCCCTCCAGGGCATTGCCTCGCCATATCGTCAGGGACCAAATGAACAGCTAATTGCTGAAATACGACTGCTTCATCACCGGGCTATAGAGAAACAACAATGAACATAGCGTATCAATGATTACCAGTGCCACTGGTAGCATTGATGGAAACGACCGTGCAGATGAAGCAGCCTGATCTGCTTATGATGATGCCCCTTGGCAGCTATTACATTATCAAGAACGGACGCCGCCTGCAAGGCTTTGATCACTTGCACGAGAATTGACACTCGCTCAGTGAAATTTACCGGCATTCACCAACGGCCGCCTTCATAATTTGGACCCACACTTACAGCTTCGTCTTCCATCAGAAATAACCAGAGCTGAGAAGACACTTTTGCGCCGTCCTGTGGATTGGCGTGGCCTTTACGAATGCTTATTCGTTTCGAATCGGATGGCCACAGCCCGACAGGTGACAACTGCGGCTGTGCAGAGACTTTCCCCCCAGCTTATCTGCGAGTGCCCTCGCTTCAGTGTGCCAAGAAAAGAACTGTTGAAAGTTTTAGATAGACTAGACAATCGCCAATTATAGGAATTTGAAAGAGTATTAGGACACTGGCCGAGGCCGTCCTATGCACGCAAGGCATTGAGAGCGTTGTTGCCCTTTCTGTGGGCAACTGGTCTTAGAGACAGACTGTAAGCAGCTTCGTGGATCGTCTGGTGACCTTCTCTTCCTTTTTTTCTTCAACGTCTCTTTTCTCTCATCTTTTATTCCCCTTACCCCCTTCGCCAGTACAGGGTAGCCAGCCGGTCTGAGAACTGGCTAACCTCCCTGTTTCCTTTTTCCATCCTCCTTGAGTTTCTTGGGTTTCTTTTTTCTCCAAGTCAGAGGTGAAATTTTCCAGTCGCGTTTTCTGGGTTTATTCGTATATTTAAAAATTGTATAGGTATTTTACTGATCATATGCGCTTGGCGGTGATCATAAGCGCTTGCCGAGATTGCCTCGGGAGGCCGCTATTTGTTCTGCATGCGCGCGCCATCACACTTTTCAAGCCACGCATTCGAAGAAAAAAAAAGTGCTCGAGGTCTCAAGGTCCACATGACGTTTTTCTGTGGCCCTGCCATTCCTCCCTCCTTTGATTCCAGCGCTTTCGTCGGGACGAGAAAAGAGAGAATGCCATTGCAGCATGCGACAAACCTTTGTAACTCCAGTCCCACAAAACGGATTCTTAAAATTTTTGCGACGTTGAACTCGTGAGGCAACAAGCTCTTCCTGCGAATTTATTACAAGGTTACTTGAAAAAGCGTTCCTGGGCACTAGCAAATAGGATGATGTAGGCCCACATCGCCTCTCTCTTTTAAATGTGTAGCATTTCCTAGCGAAGTTCGGCGACATTAAGAGTATCTATCTATCTATCTATCTATCTATCTATCTATCTATCCATCCATCTATCTATCTATCTATCTATCTATCAAGCCGCCTACGACTTTTAGCACTCCTGGCCGTTTCGATAATGGTATGAATACCAAACTTGGTATGACATAACATTACTGTAGGAAAGACTAATTTGACTAGTCATAACATTAAAACCATGAAATGTATGTCATAAAGTCATTATTAACCATTTCGTGGTCCTGCAGCTTTTGTGGTGGTTTGTTCACCATGGCATTTTTCAAAACTGGTATAGTATGACATCGTTGCATGGCGAACCCAAGCGACTGACCCTAAACATGAAATTCATGACATTCTTGTCATGTAACAACATGACTACAACGCTACGTTTCATGCTCAAGATGTGCTCACAGCGCGTTTTGGCTAGCGTCACATAATACCAAATTGGTATTACGGTCCATGAACGGACGACGAAGGTAGCTGACTGGTGCAAACATGATAATCAGATGATGCGTGTCAGGTAATAGCATGACTACATGCCACACTCATAATGCACTCGTGGCTGTTTTGCTAGCTTAACCTATACCAAACTCGGTATTACGTTGACGTCCTATGGTTGACGAAGGCATGCTACTGGTGAAATCATGATATTCATCAGATGCGGGTCATGTGAGAACATGACTACATGCCACAGTCAGACAACATACATTTCGACGTGACGTGGGTGCACGGGCGCTCCGCGGCGTTCATTTCGTCGCGTCATGCCGGCGTTGCCACGCCTGGTGCCGGTCCTGCCACAGTACTCACAGGTGCAACGCTGCGCAGCGTAGCTTGAACGCATGCGCGTTTCAGCGCGTCCAGCGTCCGCCGTCAAGAAAAAAAGGGAGTCGGAGTGTTGTCTGAGTAACGCATGGGCGCGAAATGCAGCATGTCGCATTTTGCACCGGTTTGCCGGCGGACCGCGCCGACGGATGCTGGGTCGCGCCTGGCGTTAGACTATGGAGTGCTCACGTTTTGCTAATGTAGCGTCGCTGTGCCCAGCGTGCGCGCGCGTCAACACTACATCGGAGTATATTGGGCCCTCTATGATGAGCTTGCGGCCGTTTCGCTACACTCGGCGACAGCTTTTCTTGACATTGGAGCGAAGGCTACGGAGGGGGGGCCTCCGCACATTTGTGTTACTACGCAAGTGTCCGGCAGCTTGCAGCCGATTTCGGTTCCAGTTTCGGTTTTCGCTTGCTCGCTGCGCTAGTGTGTTTAGCAAAATGTATGCATGCAAAATGGGAACGTCAGAGTTAAACTTTGATGAGAGTGCATACATGCAGCTAGTTACTGTGCTGTTTATATACTGGTACATATAAAATTTCCGTAACGTTTTCCCAGCATTATTCAGCCTTTATAACAGTGAAGTTTAGGTTCCGTGTTCAGCCAGTATATACGGATACGCGCCACACGTGATCGAATGTTAAACGTTTACGGTATTGAGCCCTGGTACAGGCGAAATGAAAGGCCAGTTGCGGCACGATCCAGCCACGGGCCTGTCTTGTTTTCAGTTTTGCTGTATTCGGTTTACGCCCTCAAAGGCTGTCAGCAATGATCGGCGCAGACTGCGCCTCAGTGTTCGAGAAGCCTCACAATTGTTGTAGATCGTTGTTAAGATTGTGCGCAAGACGCGAACAGTGAAGCTTATTTCAGAGCTTGCGCGGCCACCAGTGATAAGGCTGGAAAGTTCGATGCGTGATGTATAAAAGATGGCGCGTCCCAAGGATGAGCAGCTTTTCCACGGCCGATGCTGTGCTCGCCGCTGCAAGAGCAAGCAGCAGACGCAGCCGGCGTGCGGAAAACGTGGTGCCGTCCAAGAAATAAAGAAGAAAAAAAAACTAGGGTGCACGATAACTTGTTTTCCATCAACAGCGTCCCATACTTGTTCTATCCTTATAATGAAGAAAGTTTTATTTATTCGGGCCAAGTAGCTATTAGAATCAGAAAATAAAATAGGTACTATTTCCTGGTGCGCGCGCATGCAGGCGGTTCGGCTCTATAGCTTCCACAGTGCTGCCAAGAAAAGCTGTCGCCGAGTATAGCTCACATATACTAAATTTGGTGTTACAGTCGCGTCATTGGAAGACGAAAGTATATGACTGGTGCAAACATGATAATCCTGACACGCATGTCATGTGAGGACGTGATGACATACCACGCTCATATCGTGCTCCCGGCCGTTTGCTAGCTCCGCATATACTAAATTTGGTATCACGTGGCGTGAATAGATGACGAAGGTAAACAACACATCCAATCATGATAATAATGACACGGAACATATGTACAGCATTATTTGCCTGCACGTCGTAATATTGTGCTGATTTTAAAATGACATATCAACACTTCTCATTCATGCTTCGCATATCATCGATCCCCACTATACGTGAGATCTGCCATTTTTTTATGTTCAGTTTTTAGCAATGTTTTTTTTTTATCACTCCACGTCAGCCAATTCACTTCTTGTCCCCTGACACTCCTTGGGATGCGCGACCACCGCGGGTCAACCTCTTCTCAGGGTTCACCATCAGCGGTAGCTTCAAACGCTCGCGATAGTTTGGGCTTCTTCTCGGGAGGCAAGCAACATCCTTCGGCAAGATGAGGGCAGAATACCGCTGTCACCACGCCGGCATCTTCCCAAAGTTCGCAAGAGTCTTGCCCAGCCACCGCAGGCACAAACTACCCGCCACGGCTGTCCCTGGCCCCACGAACACAGCACAGCACTGCCATCTAGCACCGGTTCATTCAACTCACGGTACAGATGAACGCTAGTAAGCGTTACGTTGTTACTTTGCTTTGTCTGAAAAGCGCGCCCTTTTCGCAAGCGGAGACTGTGCAACGAGTAGTGATCTTTGTGTGTCCGGTAACTACAACATGTTCACCATTTGGCCAGTAGCTAGCGCCACCTATGTTCCGCGCCACGACTAGTGGCGAATAACTCAGGTCTAGTCTCAGTGATAGTGTGTGTGCGTTCGTGTGGCAGTGCGGATGTGTGTGTGTGTGAGTACGAGAGACATGCGTTGTTTGACGGACGCTGTGTGTGTTCCCCTGTGCGACAAACTTGAGTGAGTGTTTCGTCAGTGTGAACATTGTTCTTTGTTTAATTTTCGTTTAATAAAATTGGCAGATCCCAAGTACAGTGGAAATCGATGATATGTGAAGCACGAATGAGAAATGTTGATATGTCACCTTAAAATCAGCACGTTACGAGGTGGAGGTCAAGAATGCCGTACATGACTTCCCTGTCATGATTATCATGTTTGGATGTGTCCTTTACCTTCGCCATCTATTCACGTCACTTGATGCCAAATTCAATATATGTGGAGCTAGCGAAAACAGCCATGAGCACGTTATGAGCGTCGTATGTTGTCATGTTCTTACTTGACACGCGTGTTATAATTATGTTTCCACCAGTCATATTTCGTCGTCCATTGACGTCACGTAACACCGAGTTTGGTTCATGCGGAGCTAGCAAAACGGCCGCGAGCACATTATGAAGGGCCCAATATACTCCTATGTAGCGTTGCCGGGTGTGCACGATGGGCACAGCGAAGCGACGTTAGCAAAACGCGAGCACTATATGGTCTGACGCCAGGCGCAACCAGCGTCCGTCGGCGCGGCGCGAAGGCAACTGGTGAAAAATGCGACATGCTGCATTTCGGGCCGATGCGCTCTCTCTTTTCGTGACGGAGGGACGCCGAACTCTCTGAAACGCGCGTGCGTCAAAGCTACGCGGCGCTTGCTCGCGAGTATATGGCCATACCGGTGCCTGGCGTGGCAACGCCGGCGTGACGTGACGAAGGGAACGCCGGCGAGCACGCGCACCGCGTCACGTTGAAATGTATTGGTGTCTTGACTGTGGCATGTAGTCATGTTCCCACATGACACGCATCACATGATTGTCATGTTTGCACCAGTCACATACGTTCGTCATCCATTGGAGTCACGTAATACCAAATTTGGCATATGTGGCGCTAGCGAAACAGCCGGGAGCGCATTAGTGCTGTGGCATGTAGTCATGTTGTTGCATGACACGCATGTCGTGAATATCATGTTTGGATGTGTCATTTACCTATGTCGTCCGTTCGCTTCACGTAATACCGAATTTGGTACATGTGAAGTTAATGAAACGGCCAAGAGTGGATCATGAGTTGAGCGTAGCATGTAGCCATGTTGTTACATGACACGTATCTCATGTTTATCATGTTTGCACCAGTAATGCCTTCGTCATCTATTCACGTCCCGTAACATCAAATTTGGTATAAGTGATGCTGACAAAGCGGCCACCAGCGCATCATGAGCGCGGCATGTAGTCATGTTATTACGGGACACGCATCTCATTATTTTCGTGTTAGGGTCTGTCGCTTGTGTTCGCCATGTAATCATGCCGTAACATACCAGTTTTGTGACATGCCTTGTGAACAGAAGCATCGCATAAGCTTCAGGACCATGAAATGTAAATAATGACATTCATGGCAAGCATGTCATGATTTCTGGGTTATGACTAGTCGAAAACGTTTCTCATACCGTCATGTTATGCCATACCAAGTTTGGTATTGATACCATCATTGAAATAGCAATGAGAGCTAAAAGTTGTAGGCGGCTAGATAGATAGATAGATGGATCGATACGCTCAAAGTAGCCGACGTTCGCTGAGAAATGCTTCGCATTTAAAACTGTTTCATCATGTCTCAAGCAGCCCTGTGAGTGTGCGTCTCAGCCCGGAAAAAGTTGGTTGCTAATATCTGAGAAGCGGGATTAGTAGGCCTAACGAACTGCGCGGCAGCATGAACAGCGAGGAACATCGGAGAGGAAGCACCCTTGCCGACAGCGACAAAGCGAATGTTGAGACTGTGCATCAGTCTAATTTCGCCATGGGTGCTGACCAAAGCAATGTTCTTACTGTCTGCGAACTGTTGCATGCTCTTATGGAAAATGACCGCGTCTTGACGGCGGTGCTCAAACGCTTGGCTTTGTCGGCGATGCCACCGCTCATGTCTGCTAAAACACCCGGAGGTATTACAGCGTTTCAAGTGATGCCCAACCTCAGCAAGAATACTTTAAGCTTCGACTCTGCACAGCTGGCCTGAGCCTTTCATGTTTCAGGCAGCGAAGTCCCGTTTGACTGAACCGGCGAGAGATTGGCTGCGTTCGAGGAGATCCGAAATCAAAACTTGGAGGGATTTTGAAGAGCACTTTCGGCGGACCATTGTCAGTCAGACGCGTGCGGCGGAACGCTGGCACAAAATGCACGAGCACGTCCAGCAGCGCAAAGAAAGCTCAGTGGTCTATTTCGACATCAACGTTCGTTTGTGCAAGGAAGCTAACTTGGATTTCTGGGACACACGTGAGCAGATAATCGCTGGACTGCGTTCGAAACAACTCAGAACGATGTTGCTAGGAAAAAGTCATGAAGATGACGACGACATCCTGCACGACATTCAAGAGTTCGAAAGGATTGAGTGAGAAAGCCAAGGGTTTTCAGGTTCAACGCGTGACCGAAGAGCGATGAGCGACGAAACACAAGCTCGGAATGCAAGCGTGTCGTATGCAAGGCAATCAATCGACGAGAACAGTACCAAGGACATGCGGCCCCCTTAGTCTAATGAAAAGGGAGATCGAATGTGCTACACCTGTGGCGAAACGACCATATAGCGAGAGTTTCCGCAACCGAAACGGCCGATGAAGTCTTCGCCGCGATAGTCCAGAGCATACACAGCGTCAATGCAACGCGGTGCTGCAGCGCGACGAAGCAAACAAGATAACATAGCCAGTATAGGAATCCAAGAGCGCAAGCGTACTGCTGCAGGAAGTAAAGTTGAATGGAG
The DNA here is from genome assembly GCF_013339725.1 of Rhipicephalus microplus. Lineage (NCBI taxonomy): Eukaryota > Metazoa > Arthropoda > Arachnida > Ixodida > Ixodidae > Rhipicephalus > Rhipicephalus microplus. Next base: position 184,777,685 of record NC_051168.1, read on the forward strand.
GCGCCACTGTCATTGGACTCATCGATACAGGAATTTCTGAATGTTTCCTGGGTGCCTCCGCAGCAGCGCAGTGTGGCTTAGAAATTGTTCCCGATACAACACCGTTGTATGGTTTTGAAAATAGCACTGTGCCTGCGCGAAAAGCATTTGAAGATGCAAGGCCGATTTACGGATCAATGGTGTTTTGGCAAAGGACATACCTATATTCGTAGTCCCAGATGAAGCTCAAGCTGTCGGCTTATTGGTTGGAAGGAAGTTCACTGAGTTGTCTTAAATCACGCATGTGAGAAAAGGAGGCTCTTTGAAGATTTAGTGCTGTAGTGACTGTCTGTTTGCTCTTATTGAGCCTTAGGAAAGTCACCAAAGACTATAGCTCAGAGCCAAAGAGGAATGCGTTCGCCAAAGTGACACCGTGAGCTGCAGGATTGCGTCTACAGATAAAAGGCGCCACCAGTTTGCACGAGCTACACCGGCAGCGGTACAAGTTTCTGGCCAAAACTCCAGTTCGGACGACACGGAGCAAAGAAAGAACATGGTGAAATAGGAGCCCGTGACAACTTTAAGAGCTTTCGGAGGGTGTTGTTCAGCACGAGGCATCCACTTTAGCGTCCAACACTATCTGAACTCGACACGCCACCCCTCAGGTTAACGCACGCGTCAAACGAGTGAACCGAACTGTGTTGTCCGTCATTACTACGGCAAGAAGAACCTGGAGCACCGTGATTGGGATACAAACCTCAAGTATGTTGAGTGCAGTATAAAGAATGTTGTGAGAAAAAAATAGCAGCATATTTACGGAGTGAATGATGGAGAGTGGGGCGAAGCATCCGTCCGTTCATTTGTTCTTGCTTCGTCCGTCCATGCGTGCGTCTGTGTGGCCGCCCTAGCGTTCATCCACCCGTCCGTGCGTGCGTCCGTCCCTCCGTTCATCCACGCATCCGCTCCTTCGCCCGTTCATGCGTCCATCTGTCCTTGCAGCCATCCATGCGTCCGTCCATGCATGTGTCTGTTTTTCCGTTCGTCCACCTATTCAACACTCCAAGTACCGCCATCTCGCATATTTTCATCATATATTCTTTATATAGAAGCACCGCCATCCAGCGGACATTCCAAGGACTGAACGAGAAGAGGCACACGCACAATTTCTTACGGCTTGAGCTTCGTGTCTACTTCCCACCTTTAGTTACCTCGAGTTCATGGTATATGCTAGTTCATTGTAATCATGGCCCTGCGGCCCAACGCTCGCCAAACCTTTCTAAAAGCAAGGAGGTTACGCCCAGCGAGTATAACGTGACAACCCTTTCTTATCAGACAGTGCTCAACGTACATGCCAATGGCTGCTAAGGGGGAATGAGAGACAGGAGAATTAGGCTTTTAGTTAACGCGCACGCTGGGAAATTTTTATTGTGCAACAACGCACAGAAGAAATCTCCCACCGGCACCACCTTGGAGGTCAAAATGTAAGACTAATTACACACTACTACTACTACGATTTTGCCCCGCCGCGGTGGTCTAGTGGCTAAGGTACTCGGCTGCTGACCCGCAGGGCGCGGGTTTGAATCCCGGCTGCGGCGGCTGCAATTCCGATGGAGGCGGAAATGTTGTAGGCCCGTGTGCTCAGATTTGGGTGCACGTTAAAGAACCCCAGGTGGTCTAAATTTCCGGAGCCCTCCACTATGGCGTCTCTCATAATCATATAGTGGTTTTGGGACGTTAAACCCCACATATCAATCAACTACTACGATTACGAGGGACGGACCGGTGCCGCTATAAAGAGCTTCCCCCCTAATAGTATGGGAAGGACTCCTTACGAAGTGCTACATTGGCTGTAAGCCAGTTTTATATGAGGCAGCTCTGCAAGAGGTAGGAATTAATGAGGAAAACGCTTGAAGTGACCCAAGTGAGCTCCAGGAAACTGCGTGACAACACTCACTGGAAAAGCAAGCAAAAATAAAGCAGCACATGACAACCGGCATTATCCTACAATGATGTATGATGTCGGTGAATCGGTATTCGTGAAGCTGGTGCACCAACACACGGGACACCCAACTAAAACGCAACTAAAATGCCGAGGACCTCTGGTGATAACTGAAGTATTGCCTGCCGACGACACGTACCGAGTGGCAGAGTTATACAAAGGTACGGCGAGTAGGTACGCTACGACAGCGCATGTTTCGAAGTTGAAAGTGTGGACATCTACAAGCAAGCCGTCCTACCTGGATGACGATGAAGAACAGATCGAGCACCAAGCAGAACAAGATAAGTGCGACGAGCCCCTGGCAGTCTGACACCCACGGAGGCAACAGGTGGTACCTGCCAGACTACGGCACTGCGCGTTGTGAAACAGCTATACTTTTCTTCTGTATCGTCCTTATGTCGACGTTCAGATTTCACGATCGATTAGTGTTAATTATTTAGCCAGTAGCTAGCGCCGCCTATGTTCTGCGCCACGACTAGTGGTGAATAGCTCAGGTCTAGTCTCAGTGGCAGCTTGTGCGCGTTCATGTGACATTGCGGATGTGAGTGTGTGAGTACGAGAGACATGCGTTGTTCAACGAACGCTGTGTGTGTCCCCCTGTGCGACAAACTTGAGTGAGTGTTTCGTCGGTTTGAGAATTCTTCTTTGTTTACGTTTCATTTAATAAAACTGTTTCAATAGGCCTCAAAACGCCCTGTGAGTGTGCGTTTTTACCAGAAAGTAGTTGGTTGCTAACAAACAGAAACGTTCTAATGAAAGCCCAACGCCAGCCAAAACGTACAATCCCCCTCCCCCTCCCGCGAGATACGGGCGCGCGAGCGTGCCTCCACCTTCTCCACTCGGAGGGACTAAGTACGCGTGGGAGATGAGAACGCATGCCGCCGCACGCTCATTGCATCATCTTGTTGATAATGCCGAAAACACGATAGTTCTCCCTTCCCCGAGATGCCCATCACTAGCGGTAAGTGGTAGATATAAATAGCTCGCCATTTAAGCGTTTCGGTCGTGCTCCTCGATGGCTCAGTGGTTACTGCCTCGCATTCACGACTCAGAGGTTTTATGAAGTTCGATGCCACGCACCGACATCTTTGAGGATTTGTTCGTTTTAGTGTTTTCATATTTTTAGATACGTATGCATATACGGTCATTGACGGCGACGCTCATGTCGACGCCGGCGCCAGCGGCACAATCAGGCGGAGAGTGTTCATATTATCGCTTTCGCAAGAAAAAAGTAACGACATACCCACGTCTTTTACTGTATGGCGATACAATCGATGCGCCCTAAAATTGTTTCGCTACTGTGATACAAATACATTTAGAAAATGCTTCTCGATACAGGCTTTTTCTAAAGACATTCAAAACAGACATTTAAAGGTATCTAAAATGATATCATGTTACTCTTCTGTCATGATCACGATACTGCTCAGCCGCTTTTCATAGTTGCGAATATATTTGCTGTGAAAAACAACTGATTCCTACATCCTTCCGTGTTACATGAGGAACGTTTCCTATCATAAAACATTTTCGAGCATAAGATAGTTTATTATGTTTCAGCTTGTTTGGGCGCTCCTCTTTTAAATGAGTATTTCCCTCCTTGCTCATAAGCATCTGGCAACACTGGTTCACGTCTTCATCTCTCTCGCACAAAGACAGAAGGGGAAGAGAATGTATAGCAAGTGTAAAAGAAGAAATTGAAAGAATGTACAACAGGGGTGAGTAAAACACGATGCAGAAAGGCCGAAATGTAAACCGAAACATAGAAACCCAGCTTGCTAGTCATTACTGGAGAAAGAAAAAGCGACACAGATAAGTAAGGAAGATAAGATAGAAAAAGTAAGAGAAGTAAATACATACACACACCAAAAAATTTCTTAATCTTTCAACGGATTGGGCCACTCGTGCAAATCTTCAACCGTGCGTTCATCGCTTCTGGCGTGACGCTCACCCCGCCATGGTGGTCTAGTGGCTAAAGTACTCGGCTACTGACCCGCAGGTCACACGATATATTCCAGCTGCGGCGACTGTATTTCCGATGGAGGCGGAAATGTTGTAGGCCCGTGTGCACAGATATGGATGCTCGTTAAAGAACCGCAGGTGGTAGAAATTTCCAGAATGCTCCACTATGGCGTCTCTCATAATCAAATGGTGGTTTTTGGATGTCTAACCCAACATATCAATATATGGCGTGGCGCTCAACCTTTCAGGCACTTACTGCTCACAGAGTGACTAATCGTCGAAGTGCGCGAAAACTGTTGAGAGATGCTGTCTTGGGAAGCTGTACCGCGGACATTAGCATTGGATGTGTTCGATGGATTCGTTATCACCGCAATGGTCAGATGCAACAATGTCTGTCATGTTGACGTGACAAGCAGTGGCGTTCGTGAAAGACACCCCAAGTTACATACCTCGAAAGAATGTTTGTCACGGGTTGTTTTAATGGAGGCAAAAATCCTGTAGACCCATGTGCTCAGATTTCGGTGCACGTTCAAGATCCCTGGGTAATCGAAGTTTCCGAAGCCCTCTGCTAAGGCGTCTCTCATAATCATATCGTGGTTTTGGGACGTAAAACCCCACAAACGAATCATCAACAACAGATTGGTGTAGACATTAGCATAGAATGTGTTCAATGATTTCGTCACTGCCGCAGTGGTCAGATGCCACACTGTCTGTCGGTGTGTTGTTACAAACAGTGGCGTTCGTAAAGGACACCCCAACTTACATGCGGAAGAAAATGTTTGTCACGGATTGGTGTAGCCCAGATGGAATATATTTTGCCGTAGGCACAAGCACTTGTGGTTAGGGTGACACCATTTCAAGATAGATCGCCACGTCAAATCAGGAGACCATACAGAGAAAAAATACTTAATAAGAAAAAAATAAGGCCAACTTAAGCCCTGCTCATCATGCTTATGTAAGCATTGTTAGCTATCCCGGCCCGGTAAATCTCAAATCAAGGCGCTGCTGATATGTAATGTATCTTTTTTATAAAATACAACAGAGCATTTTTTTTTGTCTCCCAGCTTGTATATGAACTCAAAACCCGTTGGTCTAACCCCGTCCAGGCGAAAGACCCCGTACAGTTTGCCGATACTTTTCCCTCCCCAAACTTGGCCTTTCTTCCTTGCTGGTTTCTCCAAGTGCTTACAATGATAACTGGACACGTCAATAATTCGAGCTGTCTTATCCACTGCCTACTATTCATTCCTTCTCTCCTCCACTAATTTTTTTGCTATTGCTTCCTTGTGATCCTCTTCTTCTACCTTTGGAACAGAAGAATCAAGGTGAATAAATACGCGTGCTTAACAAAGCAGCTGCATTGGCATCAGAAACACACTCCTGCGCAAAAATTTTCTGAATGAAATCAAGGAAACATACTTCTCTCAAGTGCTTTCTTTTACACACCCTGATTAAACAGGGCTGGCAAATGATGATTTAGACAACAAGGTCGGTGAGGCAGGACTGAGGGCCGCCTTGCAAAAACTCAATACTGGATCAGCACCCGCACTAGATGGCATAACTGACAAAACGCTATGCAATTCAGATGACGAGTCCATAACTAAGTTAACTAAATTTGTTAACAAATCATGGAAAGCAGGGCAGATTCCGCAACAATGGAAGACGGCGAAATCGTGTTAATAACCAAGCCAGGCAAGCGACTGCAGATTGCGGACTTGAGACCCATATCTCTCACATCTTGCGTGGCAAAGCTCAAGGAGCACGTAATTCTGGAGAGGATAACTACCTATCTGGAGGACCCGGATGCGCTTCCACCCACAATGATAGGGTTCAGGAGGAACCTCTCAACACAAGACGCAATGCTACAGTTAAAACATCAGATTATAGATAATCCGGGAACAGCGACGAATGCCATTCTAGGGTTAGACTTCAAGAAGACCTTTGATAATGTAACCCATGCAACGGTGCTAAAAAGGGTAAACGATCTAGGTCTTGGACAACGGACGTACAATTACGTACGTAATTTCTTGACGGGAAGGTAGGCAAAGATCATAATAGGGGGCCTAGTGTCGGAGGAAATCGAGATGGGCAGTGCAGGTACGCCGCAAGGCTAGGTATTATTGCTTATGTAATTCAATCTGGCCCTAATTGAACTGCCAACCAAACTCCAAGCAATCTTTTTTTTTTTTTTTTTATTGGCATTTTTTTTTATTTTTTTTTTTATTTTTTTTTTATAGCAATCGAAAAACTGAATCATACAATACATGCAGACGACATCACCCTATGGGTGCGAAGTGGGAGTGATGTTCAAATAGATGAAACGCTTCAAAAAGCAGTCAAAACGGTTGACCGGTATCCGGAAGGTACTGGGCTAGCCTGCTCTGCGGAAAAATCGGAGCTGGTGCTGTACAGACCTACTCGTAGAGGTCGCAGACCAGGCAACTGCCTGCAAGGCCTCGCTCGAAGAGAAGAAATACAGATAAGATCAGCCGATGGAAAAACTATACCCATAGTCGACAGGATCAGGGTACTGGGTCTGCTCATCGAAGCCAAGGGCAACAACGGAGAAACCTTCAGACGACTGGATGCAACTGTAGCCCAAATAACGAGACTCATAAAAAAGATAGCAACTTAGCATAGTGGCATGAGGGAGGAAGACACGATAAGGTTGACACATGCATTCGTCATAAGCAGAATAGTATACGTTGCGCCGTACTTAAAATGGCAAGTCGCGGAAAAGATCAAGTTAGACTGCCTCATTCGAAAAATATTCAAACTAGCCATAGGGCTACCGAGTACCACAAGCACCGACAAACTGCTACAGCTAGGCCTGCACAATAATATGAATGAGCTCATTGAGGCGCAGCGTACGGCGTAATATGAATGTCTCTCTTAGACACGAGCAACAAGACATATCCTATAGAGACTAGGCATAACGTATCACACACAACACGGTGTCAAAGTGGACATCCCAAGAGAGACCAGGGAAACAACGATGATACCCCCTTGCCAAAAAACATGCACCCCGAACACAATAAGGCCAGACGAGAGACAAGAGCATAGCAAATGCAAAAAAAAAGTTCGGTAATGACAAGGACGCAGTTTTTGTAGCCGCTGCTCGATACAAGCGCAGACGGGGGTTTACGGCAGCCGCAATCGATAGCAACAAACGATGTATGACATGCGCGACGATACGCACCCCAAGTACCGAGACAGTGGAAAAGGTAGCCATAGCGCTCGCAGTAGCTCAGACAAACGCAACCGTAATAGTCAGTGACTCTCAAACGGCAGTGAGAAATTTTGCCAATGGCCGCATCTTCCCGGAGGCACTACGTATTCTACAAGGAGGGTGTAGAACAAGCCCCAGAAATACATATGTTATATGGACACCTGCTCACACCATCGTGGAGGACAGCTACAACAGGGCTGTACTTGACGCAGCTCGAGGGCTCACCGACCGAGCTGCCCTCTCAAGTGCCGCCCCAGCCTCCTCCGGTGATTACGGCGCGGCAGACGAGTGGGTGTGGGAAGACAGAATGACCAAATACAGCGACATTACAAACCATTATAGATTACGGAGGGGCATGTTCCCGCCTCCTCTCCCAAAATCAACAAAAAGACAGTCTGTCGAATGGCGGCAGTTACAAACTAGGACGTATCTGAATTGTGCACTCTCGCACATTATATATCCTGATATATACAAAACGAACAGCTGCAAGTGTAGCGATTTCAGAGCCACTCTGGAGCATATTTTATGAGAATGTAGAGGGATTAGTGCCCATAACGAGTATGCGGCCTCTGTTGACAGCCTTCGCGCACGCTGGTAAGCCGAAGTGCTCAGCCTCGTTCTCGAAGACCAAATGTGAGCCGTCCAGCGGGCCTAGGAAGCCACCAGGATCAAGGGACTCCTGGCCGTAGCCTAGGCGGGACATTCGCCCACCCCATCTACTCGCCGGACTCTGAATAAAGTTATTTCCTCCTCCTCTCAAGCTTGAATTTTTTCTTGTATATCTGCCTAAACTGATGAGCCAAGAAGAGTAATTCGTGAAATCATTCGATAAATCAATGACTAATTACTGCAAAAAGGTGAACGTCAATGAACATTATGGTCATCAACTTGCATGCCCAAAATAGAATTTGCAAAGAGGCGCTAATTATAAGATTTCAAAAATTTTCCACTCTACATTACGTCCGTCACGTCTTGAAGTTATGTTGGCGTACCTTTTTGGCCATAAAGCGCTGTCACTGCGTTCAAGTTTGTGGCGTGCGACTCACGGTCATGGCGTCTTAATCGGTACCGAAACAATACACAAAAACATTACGACCTTGTGTTTCGGTGCACAAGCTGAAGCAGTGAAACATATTTTAGTCCGCTACCACATTTCTCAACACCTTCAATGATGTTTTTTTCGCATGTATATCCATTAAATGGCACAGTTTGGTCTGCTTTTGCGGCAATTAGGACATCTATAATCGCTTTACGCTTCCTGAACGTCTACATGGATGGCTGAGAGCGATGTCCCATTGGGGCGATAACACTGTTACACTAAGTGATAATCGTCGTTCTTCGCTCACTGAGTGCTTCTAAAAAGGAAAATAAATGAGGAAATAATTCTACTGACCTTCACTAAAAACTAAGAGCTTTTGCACCAACGTATCGTTTATCACCATTAAAGTGAACATCATTCGGCTCGGGCCGAAAGCTCGGCGGCCGTTGCTTTTTTTTCCTTCCGTCTTTCCGCGCATTTTGCAGGCTGCACCTAAAGAAGCATCGTGCTAGTCTCTCTGCCATCTGACCTACGCTGAAAAATAGAATATTGGCGTTTTGCCTTAACAGGGCGAAGAGCGTTGAGTATTGGCAAACGCTTTGTTGAGACAAGTGTTGTATAGAAGAAAATGTTTCATCGCGTATCTCTAGCGTAATTACATGCATAATTCAATGTCTCTGAAACCCTGAGTTACCTTGCGAACGAGCAGATATGTTGCGGTAGTTGTGTGGAAACGCGGACACTGTGATCTAATTTGTATGTAGAGAACGTTAATGCTTTTGCGGAATGCGTCCCAGTCACCCTCGTAGCAGCAGCGCTGCGAAGCTGTGCACAGGTCGGGTATGATATTTAGACATGTATCATGACAGCCATCACCTGCTTGGCATATTAACTTTGGAGTTTAACTGAACGTGCCAAAAATGCATCATCAGTTATTATCCGGTGTTTCGCGTGCCTAAATCACAATATTATAGTGAGAAACGTAGTAGAAGTGTGCTCCAAATTTTTTTTCGTATAATTTTCCGTGAGGTGCATTGACATCGCGCACCACAGCAGCCTGTAGAATTTTTCAGACATTCAAACACGATAGCCACTGCCGGGACAGAACCCGCTATCACGAAGTCAGTCGCAGAGCATCGTAACCATTGCCCCGCCTCGGCGTACAAATCACTATAATGTGCACCACCAAAAAGTACAAGGGAAATCAAGAGAGTGCACTATAAACGTTATTCACCTAATGTAACGTTAAGCGCAGGAACAAATAAGAGTGAAATGTTCACCAAGGTATCTCCAGACGACGTGGTTCCCCACTTCAACAGCCGCCACGGGACGTACGATGTACTTGGAGCGCGATCCAACTCGGAACACTTTTTTTGACCGGCGAGTCTTGAACTGGGTAAGCAGATATGGAATCTCCAGAGGAGCAGTCTCTGGCAGGGCTCCGTAGGCAGTAGTGTCGTTTTCCCAGTAGAGGTAAAAGAAGCTGTTCAAAAGCACGTAACTCATGGTGCGTGGCGCAGCGCGTTTCAGTCTGGTCACCATTGCAGGTAGACTGTCGTCCTTCCGAGGAACGGCAAATTCGTCCAAGTCAAGGACGAGGACGTAGTCGAAATGGTTCATGCTGCGGTACACGCAGTCATTGAGAGCTGCGAACAGGCCTTCGGTGCGGATCTCCTTCTGTGACCTGCATGGGAAGCTTGCATTTAGGCAGTATCCACATAACCAATGCAACTACCACCTTTAACTGATCGAAGTGGGAGAGTACTTATTGACAACATACACACAAATGACCTTATAGGGGCGTCAGGAGGAGTACGAAATTCAGATTTTGTCAATGGATTGTTTTCATTCCATAGTAAGATCAGTGATTGCAATCTGTTGTCCTATTATATGCAACTGCGTTTAACACAGAACAAAGGGTTACCCAAGCGTTTTCATTTTATGAATTATAACATTGACAGCTATTCTTATTTTAGGGCATATGAAAAGCGCGTAAGGTTTCAGAGAGTCAAAGGAAAGCAATCTGACCAAAACAACATAGTTAGTCAGATTGTTTATAGTGTCACGTTCATTTCCTTAGGTTTTGTTATTTCCCCGTTACACTAAGTTCAACGCAAACCGTGCCTATGACGTTCGAGAAGCTTCGAGGCTTTAGTAGATCGTTTTAATAAGATTACGCCCTTTTCGGGAACGTCACAGATTGTTCTGGATTCTACGTCGCCGCTAGCAATAACGCTAGAACATTCGATGGCAAAGGTGTAATTGCTGACACGCTTCGCCGCTTGTCAGTTGATCGACGGCCGACGCTCCGCCCGCTGTTATCAGTATGCGAGTGTCTTGCTGTAATCTGGCATTTCTTTTACGTGGCCACAAGTTAGGTCAATTAAATAAACACTTCATTAGGACAAGTCATCTCTACCTTTGTCAGCGTCACGGCACTGTGACATCTGATGGAGGTTCTGGGTATCGAACCAGTACCTCTCGCATGCCAAAGGAAGAAGTGATTTGCCTGTTCCGACCGACCTACCCTGACATAACCGAAAATAAAAAGATCCGTTTGCTCATGCGAGGGGTAAAGCAAGATCTCTTCGCTGGGCTCGTGCGGATTCCTCCCGAATCGATTCAAGAGTTTGTCTCGCAGGCTGCGACCATTGAGAAGACTTTAGAAAGGCGTACCCGGCTGTACAATTGCCGAGTGATGCAAAATGGCAAAGCTGTTCACACCCTCGGCTTCTATGACGTACGCGAAACGATCTGACAGATCGTGCGGGAGCAGCTAGGGAAGCTGTTGTTTTCATCGCAGGCCCAAGTGGACTGAATCGCCGACATTGTCCGCAAAGTTCGGCAGTATCTTGGAGTTTCTAAAGCACCGCAGCCTCAGCCGCAAACGATGAGCTACGCTGTTTCTTCCTGACGCAACGTCCCCCCTCCGCTTCCACACCACGCCCACGCCAGACGCCGCCGCTGCCACAACCACCGGCGTCCTATAGTTCTTCTCTCGGCCAGCGCCTCACATCAACAAAAAAGACGTTTGGTACGCCCCTGACAACCACCGGCTATGCTACAACTGCGGCAAGGCCGGCCACACCAACGTTATTTTAGTAACGTTGGGCCACACCTGCCACCGCGGACAGTACCTACAGATGGGCTCCGGGGATTCGCCGTCAACGCGCCGCGTCCGCAGCTTGGTGAAAAGCCTTGCGATATTGCCGATTACATCACCGAAAACGGTGGCAAGAGGACGACCATACCGTTCCCCGTCTTCCGGCCGCTACAACTCACCGCACTGCCGGCCCTACACTGAACAAATCCATGGCCGGTTGCCTTGCCTGCATCCTTCAGAAACCTAAGGACAGTAACCGATGAAGTGGCGGTTGCTGTACGACAAACTACCGAAAATACTCCACCACTGACGACGACGCCATGACGACACCTTAAGAACGCGGCAGTATCCCGACCTAGCCGTGACATCAGAACTTCATGCACCGAAGACGACCTAATGACGCAACACGGAAGCATCAAAAGAAGCCAACGTAGTCGTGACCCTTCGCCAAAGTCCAACTGCAACACAAAATGACGAACTAGCAACCTCGACGTTCTTATCGACGGTCACAATGTGACAGCTCTCGTTGACACCGGAGCTGAGTATTCCGCCATCAGGGGAGCGTTCGTTACGAGGTTGAAGAAAATGAAGACCGCGTGGGAGGGCCATAAGAGCCAGACAGCTGGAAGTCCCTTAGAAACGCCTACAGAAATCTGCACAGCCAGAGTCTTTATTACCAACCGGATTTACCCCGCAAGCGTTGTGGTGCTACGACGTTGCTCCTGAGACATCATTCTTGGTATGGATTTGCACCTTCACGCTGCAGTGATAAACCTCAGATCAAAGTCGATAACGCTATCAACAGAAAAAGCACTGCCACCCCGCGCCTTCAATGTGCTTGGAAGTACAAGTCACCATTTCTTCTCGCTCCAGCGTCAACATTTTCGTCGGCACACGAATAGCAACAAACAGGCAAGGCGTCGTTAAAGGCGCCAAGTACCTGTTGATCAACCACGAAATTTGTGTTGCCAGAGGAATAGCCGAACTGCGAGGAGGGAAAGCTATAGTGATGCTTTCAAACTTCAGCAACGAATATAAGCACGTGAGCAATGGCACCACGGTTGCCTACATCGAAGACACAATGGAAGCCAGCAACCCTTTCGCCCTCGCCGACTCTACCGAAGCTCATACGACGAACCAATCTTGTCAACTAACTTTCGACGTTAACGCAAGCCTTCCGACGCATAAGCAAGAACAGCTCATAGATCTGCTCCGACAATACAAGGAGTGTTTTTCATCTTCGTCTAAAATTCGACAAACCCCGGTCGCTGAACTTCGGATCCTAACTGAAGAGAGTGCCAGGCTACACCGCCAGAGCCCGTACAAAGTGTTGACGCGAAAACGCGACGCCATAAAGAAGCAGGTCGATGAAATGCTTTGAGACTACACCATCCAGCCTTCAATGAGTCCATCCATGGGCGTCACCCGTTGTATTAGTCAAGAAGAATGACGACACCCTACTCTTCTGCGTCGAATATCACCGCATGAACAACATCACGAAGAAGGACGAGTATCCTTTCCCCCGCATAGACGAAATCAACGATTGCATTCACAGTGCGAGGTACGTTCCTTTGATGGACTTCAAGACCGGCTATTGGCAGATTGAAGTCGACGAGAAAGATCGAGAAAAAACGGCCTTCATAGTACCGTATTGCCTATTCGAGTGCAAGGGCATGGTTATTGGTCTTTGCTCGGCGCCTGCGATTTTCTGATGTGTTATGAATTCAGTACTGACCAGCTTAAAGTGGCAGACTTGCCTTGTGTACCTGGACGATGTCGTGTAGTCTTCCTGAAACTTCGACTAACATCTTCGGTGCCTTGAAGCTGTACTGCCAGCTATCAAGAACTGCTGACTCAACCTGAAGGTAGAAAAGTGCTGCTTTGTACATGAGGAGCTCTTGTTCCTGGGTTACGTCATCAGCAAGTCCGGTATTCGCCCCAACATCTTCCATTGCCAGCTTCCCACCGCCAACCGACAAGAAGGCCGTGCGTCAATTTCTTGGCCTATGCGCCTAATACAGGCGGTTCGTCAAAAACTTCACCCGCATCGCATAGGCACTCACTAGCCTTACCACGATTGACGTGGAGTTTAAGTGGGAAACTCTGCAAGAGGAAGCAATTCAGGAACTGAAACGACGGCTGTAGACGCCTCTGCTACGTGCGCATTTCAACAATTTCGCTGAGACAGAAATACACACCAACGCAAGCAACGTATGTCTCGGCACCGTTCTTGTACAGAAGACTAACGGACTTGGAAGAGTCATCAGCTACGCTAGCCGGTCTTCATCAAAGGCCGAGGCCAACTATTCTCCAAAAGGAAAGTAGTGCCTTGCGACCATCTGAGCTACATTGAATTTCCACCCTTACCTTTACGGCAGGCCTTTCAAAGTTGTGAGTGACCACCACGCCTTGTGTTGGCTAGCTAACTTGAAACACCTTTCAGGTCACCTCGCATGGTGGGGCCTGAGACTTCAAACATTTGACAGTACCATCGTTCACAAGTGTGGAAGAAAACAGTCTGATGCCGACTTCTTGTCACGTGCCCCCGTCAAACCACCGCCAAAGGACGGCCCCGACGATGACTGCTTCCTAGGAACGATAAGTGCCGACGACTTCGCCGAGTGACAGCGAGCTGACCCTGAACTCAGGAGCCTTGTAGAATACCTTGAGGGCAAGGCCACTGTTGTTCCAGAAGTATTCAAACGAATAGTTAAAACAGTTTTTTTTGCAAAATGACGTTCTCCCGAAAAAAAACTTCTCACCACTTTGGGCCAACTACCTTACCTCGTCGTATTGCATTCAGCGTAACGTCCAGACGTTCTTGATGCTCTACATGACGACCCGACGTCTGGACACCCTGTGTTTTCCGTACGCTCACCAGAATAAAGGAGAAGTATTACTGGCCACGCCTTTTTACCGACGTCACTCGTTATGTGAAGACATGTCGAGAATGCCAATGACGAAATACACCACCGACTAGGCCAGCCTGACTTCTCCAGCTCATTGAGCCACCTCACTGGCCGTTCCAGCAAATCAGGATGGAGTTATTGGGGCCATTCTCGACGTCAAACTCCGGGAAGAAATGGGTCGTCATGGCTACCAACTACTTTACGCGCAAAGCCGAGACAATGGCCCTTCCGAAAGGCGGTGTCGCCGTGGAAGCCAAATTATTTGTCGAAAGCATTGTCCTGCGTCCCGGAGCCCCACAGGTCCTCATTACTGACAGAGGTGCGGCCTTTACGGTGCACCTGACTCAAGCCATCCTGAGGTACAGCCATACAAGTGACCGCCGGACCACTACCTACCATTCACAGACCATTGGCCCCAGCGAGCGTCTTAATAAGACCATCGCCGACATGCTGGCCACGTACGCCGACGTCGAACACAAGACGTGGGATGCCATCCTTTTGTACTTGACCTTCGCAGACAACACCGCCGTTCAAGAAACGATTCAAATGACGGCGTACAAACTGGTCTACGGAAGAACCCTGGCTACGACGCTCGACGCCAGTTTACCCAGCGTCACCGACGAAGAAAACGTCGATGTGAGCGAGTACCTTCAGCGCGCCGAAGAGGTGCGTCAACTCGCCCGCCTCTGCGTCAAAAACTAACAGACGACGAACAGACGCCATTACAATCTTCGACGACGCTTCGTGGAATACCAGCCTGGTGAACGTGTTTGGGTATGAACGCCGATACGCCGACGTGGACTCGGTGAAAAACTTCTGCGAGGGTACTTCGGATCATACAGTGTATTACGACGTATCAACCCACTCGACTACGAGGTTGTCCCCGACGGCATTACTAACTCTCAACGGCGCCAATCGCGACCTGAAGTCGTCCATGTCCAACGCCTCAAGCCGTTTCATGAGCGCTATCGAGCTGAAACAGTGTAGTCTGTTGTTACTGCCAGGGGCTCCGGAAATATATCTGAAGTTTGGAGGCAACGTTTGTGACCAGGAATATATATATATATATATATATATATATATATATATATATATATATATATATATATATATATATATATATGGGGCCTTAACACAACTCTGTTTTGGAGGGCATGCCCCCTATGGTTTCAAAACTGTGGGGGCGACGGCCCCCACTGCCCCTCTCCCATTTCTGGAGGTCCTGGTTAATGCTGTATTGTAATTTATTGCTTGTACTTTCTTGCATTATTTTTGTAACTTCGTCTTTTTTATAGCATCGGGACGATGCCTTTTTCAGAGAGGTGCAATGCCACGTTCCTTTCCTCAAGTTTTATCACCCCGTTACACTACGTACAGTTACGTTTGGCCCGGCAATTAGTCTGGGCAGACGCTATTGTGCGTAAGCCGGTCTGCTAGGGATGCTTTACACCCCATCGGCGCCCAGTCTCCAAGATGCTGTCCTGTACATGTTCCAGGTAGCCGTGGGGTCTCAACGAATACTTGGCGAGATAACCTTTTGTTGAACGGAATAAATGAGTAAGCATCAAGGCATTGAAGTTTAGGAAAGAATGGGCAGGACACCGATTGTGAGGCTGATTTTGCAAAAAACCAGTGAGGAGGAGATTAAAAACGCGGTACAGACTTTCGAGAAACAGAAAAGAGAAAGAGATGAGAAGGAGAAGGAAACAGAAGAAACAAAAAGTATGGAACAAAAGAATGGGAGAGATTAGTGGAATGAGATAATAAAACAAGAACAAGAAGAGATGATAAGAGCAATGTCTTAGATGGTCTCATGTAAGTTCGAGAATTCATTCATTTGAAGAGGGCGAGAATATAGAGCGTTATCTGACCTCTTACGAGAAGGTTTGCACAGACCTAGAGTCCGACGAAGATTTTTGGTCTATTGCCTCATACAGTGTTCTTCCATGCGATTTATTGGGTAGAATACTCTACTTTTCTGAGGAAGAGTTCAATAAGTATGAAGTAGCTAAGAGAGAGCATGCGGTGTTTTGGCGTCACAGTTAACATTAAGCAAATCAAGTAGAATCTGACGTCCGCTCCCATGAAGAACACGCGACGGTGTGCTGTTATTGAAACCAAACCGTGTACGTGTGTCTCCTATAGCGCCAAAGTGGAGAATGAGCGAAAATGGGAGAAAGAAAAACTGGAGCAAGGTGAAGAGCGCGAGCGAGCACTCTGCCTAAAGATTAAACTATTGGAATAGAAAGTTGAGGTGATAGAGCGGAAGATTCAGCAATCCGCAAGTGTAGCGCACGAGAAAAGCCGAGAACAGATGTGTGAAGTGCAGTTCAGAGCCTTAAAAAGGACTAGCGCGAGTGAAGGTAACAGCAGGTTCGAGGATGAGCTTAGTTTGAGAGCTGCGAAAGATGCTGCGCTGAGTAAAGAGGCCGACGAAGGCCAGAGGAAATGCGACAAGGTGCCGTGCACGATCGATGCTAGCGATGCAGCTATAATAGCTGTAGACAAGCTGGTACACATCTCAACCAAGGTTGTCGCGAAGGTGTAACTTGCAAACAAAGTGGAAGTAGGCAAGAACACCGGAGAAAGCTCTGAAGCAGCGATTGTAAAGAATGAGAATAAGAGTACAGTTGCCGACAGCTCCCACCCATAGGAGGTAGATTGTTTGAAGGAAAAGTGTGGCACTGCTCTTAAGTGTGTTGACCTGTTCGCCAGGAATGATTGGCTTGTAAATATTAAGACTGTGTGGGTTCGACAGCTGATAAATGCTGTGAGAGGGTTGACGAGTTTGAGATGCGAGCTTGAAGCTCGGAAACAAGCCGCAAAAAGCGGCACAGACGCTAAAAACATCGCAAAGCAGCGAGAGAGACAAATAGTACTACGCGTGCAAAGAAACAATCGAAACGTTTCAGCGTAGTAAGTAAAGTGATGCGTCGGGCATCGGTGTCAGTGTCTCTTTGCCTGCGTCCGAGCCACCGCACAACAAGTAAAATAACAGCGGGTTCTTCGCCAATGCAATCAAAGGGAAGTCGCCAGTATCGTTGGGTGCGTGAGCACAAAGTTAGTGCAAGTCAACTGGCCCGACAAGGCGACAGAACCAAGGAATCAAAGTGCCGAAGTAGTGTGGCAGGAGGTGCAAAAGCACCCTTGAGCTGTACAACCACCGATGAGGCAACTCGAGGGGAATTTCCTGACAGTGCAGGAGAGGTCAGTCACAAACGTCACCGTAAAAATGTGAAGCTTACGCACGCGACCAAGCGAAGGGATGAAGAAGGTAGCAATCAGCCGGGCGAACGAGAGAAGAGCGGGTTATCGGCCAGTTCAACTTAGAGGCCTTTGTGTCGTGCAGTACAGTGCCAGCGGCGAAGTGGTAATTCACAGTGCGCGTCCCCGTGACAGAAGAGAGTTTTAGTGCTGGGTACGCATTCTCTTGGGGCAATGCGAGCTTGGGAGCGCGCGGCGTCGCGTACCCAACCCATACCCAACCGGAATGCTTTGTAGTTGGCGCCACGGTGGAGCGCACGCAAACGCGAGCCGCACGAAAGTCACACGCACTCGTAGCGCCATAGCGTCCAGTCACGTAAGTATATTTTAATAGTGAAATGAAGTGAATTACTTCGAATAAATCATTTTAAATATTCTGACAACTTTCAACACTAAAGAAAAGCTTTTTTTTTGTACGTGCCACAGATGCGACTGAAGCCGGTACCGCCGATGCCAAGCAATCCCGGCGGCCGGTCCTAGCCCCACCAGCGCGACAACAGAACAACGGTGTAACGTGTACATCTGCGTAACGTTTAGCTCGTACGTATACTTCTTTACGTTCACCTGTTACCGGATGCCAGTTTGCATTTATGGTCTTAACGGAACGCGCGTGTTCCAACGTTTTGAGCTCCTCATACGTAAAAATTTAAGCACGTACTTAAACGCGTACTTAAGCACGTACTTAAACGCGTACTTAAACGCGTACTTAAACGCGTACTTCACGTTTTCGCAAACCGTAAAAAGGTGATGCTAACTGCATTTAAACTGAATTTAACTTGCATAGAATCACTGTTGCGGCAAAATCATGAGACTTCTTTCATCATGTAGAGTATCCTGGTAAACGCAAAACAGTGAAAAATACAAGGCTACTGTAACGATGGTGTTGACATCTTGTGACGCTTCGTGCAACCACAGTCATGAACTTATTGAACGATGAACGATGAACACATATTGAACACATGAACAATGTGGATCACTCACAACCCTTTTCTTCTTGCCGTGCAGGTGAGAAAACACTATGGCAAATGTCTTCGTTCAAGCCATCCCTTTTTATTGGTGCTGCCGTACCCGCGGCCGAGTTGTTTGCTGCATGCTGTTCGTTTCTCACTGAGATGGTTGCTACTTCTGGGGGGGGGGGGGGGGGACATTGAATGAAACCCTGGTCCTGATCTTAATCAGATTTCAAAGCAGCTGAAAGAAATCCCGTGTGACATTAAGGATATTAAAGAGAAGCGGCTGGTTGAAATCAAAAAGCAATTAGGCACGCTTTCTAACCTGAACGACAAGATAAACACTTACCAGGAAGAACTGCGCAGCATTCGCAGTGTATTTCAGTCACTCGAAAAGAAAGTAGACGAACTAGAAAACTACAGCTGCCGATCTAACCTAATCATTTATAGACTAACTGAAACAAAAAGTGAAAATTCTGAAACTTTGGAAATGACCGTTAACAAAGATATTATTCAGAGTCCTCTGGAACTAGAAAAAGTACCTATGGAACGAATACATATATTAGGCAAGCCGGCAACTAACGAAAACCGCCCGGTTATCGTGAGGCTTTCGAACTTGAGAGACAAGTACAATATTCTAAAAAAGGGATATAAATTAAAGAACTCGAATATTTCAATCGGTGAAGATTTTTCTCGGAACATTCGGGAAGTCAGAGGAAAACTGTGGGCAAGTGCGACGCCAAACCGTGAAAAGCATGAGAAGGTTACGTTATCAATTGATAAGTTGTACATTGGCGGGGTGGCGTATGTCTGGGATGAAGAAAAAAATGATAAAGTACCGGTTGAAAAAAACGAGACCAGAAGGCTAATTCGCCCAATGACAAGAAGTCACACGCAAGTGTTGTCTTAGTTGGAGAAGCTAGCATGGTTCCAAGCAGCGCGAGAAGTTCCCCTTTCACAGATAACGACAATAGTATTACTCGCACGTGTTAACCACAAACAAAGCAATTGCGTATCACCAACTTAAACGCCCGCAGTGTTATCAAAAAGGCAGATTCATTAGAAATTCAGCTGCTCATACACGACCCTCATGTCCCTATCATTACGGAGACATGGTTGCATGATCAGGTAACAGATGATCTTGTATTTCCACCGTGTTATAATGTTTTTCGTAGGGACAGAGCACATAGGGGCGGAGGTGTGGCTGTCCTTACTAAAGAACCAATTGATGCAACACTTATTGATGAATATCCTGGCATCGAGTGCCTAAGCATTCAGTTGTCATGCGGGGGGCATTCCTTTGTATTGTTCGCATGTTATAGACCACCAGACGCTACACCCAATTACACGATAAAACTAAAAGAATACATGTCTCCTTTTCGGCATAAATTTTTTTTCTCGTAGGTGATTTTAACCTGCCTAGTATTAACTAGCAACGTCTTCAGGCAGATTTAAAGAAGGACAGAAATGCTAACATTATCTTCGACCTTATGCTAGAACACGACTTAATTCAAGCAGTTAATGAACCTACCCGTGTACAAGGTTTCTCTAGCAATATTCTTGACCTGCTATTTGTGAATTGTGACTTTTCAGAATGCGTCGTTTCAGTTGATGAAGGTCTGTCCGATCACAAGCTTGTAAATATTTCCTTGCCCCTACTTACGCTTATGTCTCTAAACGTACAAAAAAACATTGCTTCAAAAACTTTGCTAAAGCCGATGGTGCAAGCATAATAGATTACATGGAAACGTGCCTTGGTGAATTCACTGATATTGACAACAACGTATTCACGCTCTGGGAAATGTTCCTCAAAATGTGTTGCCACTGCATAAATAGGTTTGTGCCGAACAAAACGAAGACGGTCAATAAACAAACGCCATGGATGACGCGTAATATATTGCAACTGATGTGCAAACTAAAAAAAGCAAAAAGAAGGGTGACCCGCTCCAACTTATCAGTGTTATAAAAAGCAAATTGTCATCAGTGGTTCGAAGTTCAAATGATTACTACTTCACTGTGCAGCTACCTGGTTTCATGAAAAGTGCACCCGAAAAATTTTGCGGATATTTAGGCGAAGCTAAGAGACCTGTCTGTGAGATAATGGCCGATGGAACCACTACAAAAGACCTGAATAAAATCGCCGAACATTTTAACACTTACTTCCACAGCGTTTATTCTCAGACAGGTTTAGGTAACGTGTTTCATTCTACTGCCTTTGAGCCACAAGAGGTGCACTTTATTTCATACAATGGTATTGTGTCAATGCTTTTAAACTTGAAGACAACGAAATCATGTGGCCCAGATGGTATCCCAAATATGTTTCTTAAGCGCTATGCGGAATGTATTGGTAGATTTCGTTTTATACTGTTCAGAGCTTCTTTGTTGTTTTCCTCAGGTGCCCAAAGACTAGAGGACAGCTCGGGTAGTGCCAATTTTTAAAAAGGGCTATTGTTTATCTGTAGACAAGTATCGACCGATATCTTTAACTTCATCCTGCTGTGAACTAATCGAGTATATCATCGCCAACCAGAAGACCAAATTTTTAGACATAAATTCAGTGTTAACGAACTGCCAGCATGGCTTTAGGAAAGGCTACTCCACTACGACACAACTGTTAACTGTAATTCATAGTTTTGCAAGAACATTGAATAATAATGGCCAAATCGACGCTCTTTTTATAGACTTTAGCAAGGCGTTCGATAGAGTAGTTCACTGTAAACTTATACAAAAACTCAGAGATTACAATCTTCCTAGCATTATAGTATCCTGAATAGCAGCTTATCTTTCGGATCACGTGCAGTTTTTCACTATTGAGGGCAACGACTCGAGCTGTCTTCCAGTGACATCCGGAGTACCACAGGGTAGCGTACTGGGGCCATTGTTGTTTTTGGTCTATATGAATGACATTATCAACGTTGTTACACCTGGCACACAAATCAGATAATTTGCAGACGATTGCGTTTTATATCAGGAAATAACTACAGTGCATAACCAAACCGACCTCGAGATTAGTTTGCATAACATACAGGCGTGGTGTGACAGATCAGGCATGTCTTTAAACAAAGAAAAAACTGTCTGTCTTCGTATCACAAGAAAAAAAAACCGTTAAAAGACACCTACACACTGGCCGCCTCACCGCTAAAAGAAGTCGAAAACTTCAAATATGTGGGAGTAACATTTTCTAACAACCTTTCGTGGAATTTACATATTAGTAATATATGTTCCTCAGCTTTCCGTAAACTTTGTTTTCTGAAACACAAGCTTAAAAATTCACCCGCCCACATTAAACTACTGAGTTACAATACTTTCATTAGACCGAACTTAGAGTATGCTTGCATTACATGGGATCCCTACACTAAACACAACACTAAAATAATAGAGAAAGTCCAGAGAAAAGCTGTTCGCTTCATTTACTCTAAGTTCAAGCACACCGATTCTCCCACACAGCTGATGACAGAAAATGACATCCCCTTCCTCGAAACGCGTAGGCAGATTCTCCGCCTCAATTTCCTACAATCACTCATTAAGCGTGAATTATCCATCGACCCCGCATTATATGTAACACCTCTGTCCACAAGGCGTACACGTCACGATCACACACATGCTTTAACCCCTCATTTCGCTAGGGCAGATATTTACAAATACTCATTTTTTCCCAGGACAGTGTCGGAGTGGAACTCTAGGCATGAAATGAATGACCTTTAAGTTACCACAATGCCCGCGTTAGGTGTTGTGTTTCCATTTTGTATGTTTTACTTCATTTTACTTACTTCTGTTGCAACTACAGTACTGCATTTTTTTAGAATGCAGTCTGAGTGCCTTTACTAAGTTGAGTGTAAATATTTGCGCATATCTTGTACTAACTGTATTGATATTTTGGTATTGTATTTTTAGTGTACTATGAGTGCCCTTCCTGCAAGGACCGAATTCTGGTCTGCAGTATGTTATAAATAAAAAAAATTGGATTAGGCGTAATGTTTTTGAGGTGAAATTGATTAAAAAGGTAACTCATATGTAATAACGCCGCTGTGTGGTTTTCGAACCAGACGTACAATGCGCGATGTTTCTGCAATAACAATATTGTGATTGCCTGGTACACTATGACCACGCAAGATGGCGCCACCTATTCAACTGGCCGAGGGTTGGCATATTTTTGGTTTCTATCTTCCAGGCCATTTTAGCTTTGGTAATCCGGCTGAAACAATGCAATAGCCATTGGTGCTGGCACTTTGGCTTATTTCAACTCGACGGCTCTAGTATCTGCAGTGCGGATACCGAGAGTTCCTGCAAAGGTAGACTTTACAAGCGGCCGATTCATGCTGTCCGAGATTTAGCACCTTTGTGCCACGATATTTGTGTAGTGGCTAGCCACTATAATGATTGTGATTAAAACATAGAAGTCAAGGTAGTGGCTCTGGCCAGTCTCGGCTTTGCTCGCCGTGAAGGTGGGTGACGTCACAGGTAACATGATGCGCCAGCATGTGCGCCAGGGCAGCTGATCTCCACTAGAAGGCCAGTGGTGGCAGCGTTGTCTATGGCCACGCGGACGCATGGCCCCATCGCCCCAGCGATCTTGCGACGCATCTCTTTGGGGTTTCGCGCATGCGCGATACCGCGCCCCAACTTCCTGGGTACGCAAGCCGCTTGAGTACCCAGCACTAAAACTCTCCAGAATTCGTGGCAGAGGTTTATGGCTTTGCGTGGCCAAGAGTGTCGAAGGGGTCCTAGAAGAAAGGCCACACTAGTTAAAGGCCGCACGAGAGTGAGCCCAAAGAGGACATCACCACTCTTTTCCAAGCGTTGCGGGAGTCCCCTCCGCCAGACTAACAGAAGCCCGCCCAAATCGAAAATGGGGCACGACTGCGCTGTTCAGCTGGTAGCACATACGCGTCGTTGCCTCGGGCGCTCTCGAAATCCGCCAAGACCATGACCGCCACGTGTACGATTGAAGAGTGAGGAGCAGCTGGAAGCTGGAGGGAGGGGCACAGGAATTTACTGGGAAGCATGTTTGTTTGCTTATTTTTGGTTTTGAAGTATTATTCCTTTGTCATTTTCACGGCTAGTTTGTTTGGGTACAGTCATTCTCTTCAAGCTTTTTTTTTCTAAGCGTTGTGAGAATTTAAGGTGTTAAGCGTATGAGGAAACAGTGACCCGCACCAGTCAGCCGACTGCGTGAAATTAGATTTTTTTCAAGATAAGAGCATGTAGCTCATGAATGAATATTTCAACGCCCAGTAATTTTGAAATCATGGTAGCGTTTTTGAGCAGAGCAGTGGTTTCTATGCTTCATACCTTTTGTGTGTAGCGCGAAGTGGTCGACCGTCTTAGGAGAGGAGATCAACTATGTCAAGGAAGGTTTTAGAATTAAACCAAGTGCTATTTTTTAAATACTCATGTTTGAAAAACGTTTCGCACAGGGTTTTTAGAGCAAAACTTACGCAAGTTTTGTTAGGTGCTCATGACGTGTACGGCATCTAGCGTTATTTTCCAATACGTTTAGTTTTTTGTGAACATTTACGTTCGGATGCGTGTTTAGTGGTGCCTAGGTAATAGGGATATCGCCTGTGGATAAGTGCGAGTTGGTATGCTAGCACTCTTTGGATGTGAGTAATATGTCGTGCTAGGGCGCATAGCTTAGTCCTGTGCGTTATTTAAAAACATGGGCTGACTTGAGGCTACATTCAGCAAATGAGTGTGTTGGCACACGAGTTTTATTTCCTTTTCTTATTTCAGTGTGTGCTCAGAGATCATTAGATCTCTTGAGTTGAGAGGTGCGCTTTACCGAACGTTAAGGTGAGGGATACGTTTCATGTAGTTATAAGGCGCAGTTTGTTTTGTTGTGAGAGAGTTTCTATTGGCGTCAGGGTGTCCTACAAGTAGGTACTCAGGAGTATGTTTTAAGTATGTATTGAGAGAATGAAGAATTCACACAGATACCTTGTGTATAGGGTATGGCAGCATTCGTGTGGCAACCATGTAGTTGGTTATGTTACATTAAGTTAGTGATAAGTCTCGGGATGTCAGTTACAACATAGTAGTGCGGATGCCAGGACAAAACTCGTTTAAAAGGTTTGTTTATTGTTGTCTAGGGCCCAATTGTATTTGCCTTTGCGAGCTTTTCTCGCCCGGCAAAGTGTTCCATCTTTAGTAAGCATTTCCACTTCCATGATTGCTGTAACTTTGGCAGCACAAAAGTTTGTCAAAATTGTATAATAGAATTTGTTTGTGTTTCTTGAGAAGCCTGGAGGGTATTAAGCAAGTCTTATGCCCTTGACTGCGGCATGGTGTATTGTTGTGTGGTTCGTTTCGCTGTTGTCAGTCATTGTGAGGTGGTTTGGAAGTTGGTTGCAAGTTCGCAGCAGGAGGTTCCAAGTTAGGCTAACAACCTCGTCACCAGCCATTCTCTTCGTGCCCAGTGGTTGGGAGCGCTGGCCAGGCAAAATTTTTTGGGCGGCGGAGGAGCTGTTACGTTTGGACCAGCAATTATTCTGGGCAGACGCGATTGTGCGTAAGCCGGTCTGCTAAGGATGCTTTCAACCCCACCGGCGCCCAGTCTGCAAGACGCTGTCCTGTCGATGTTACAGATAGCAGTGGGGTCTCAACGAAAGTTTGGCGAGACAACCTTTTGTTAAGCGGGCTCTAACTGTGGCTGGTCTCATTAAGTCAATCTCTCGACTCGGCTATTGTTGTCGCCGACGCGAAATCGTCACAAAAGCACCGTCAGTCCTGAAGCGTGGGAAGACGTCGAAGAAGCCATCCCTTTGATCGAGCGTTTGAACCGGCATGTTTGAGAGAGTTCTAGAAGCCTGTAGCCGAAAGCAGCTATGGAACGCTGCTGACGTTCGGGTCAGCAGCCATCTCCCCGGAGGAGCTCAACTTTTCCTCTCCGGACACTAGCTCCTCGCCCTGCTGTGCCTTTATGGTGCGCGCTGGGTGCGTCATTGTGTGGTGCTACCATAGGACCTTTTCGCCCAGCCAAGTAGTGCAATATCTGCACCCTTTCTTGTGAATAGACCACTGAGACTACGTCAGCTGTTTTGTGGCGAGAGTGCTCACCGTTTTCTTCGGGCCTCCGTGTAAGGAGATGGTGGGCTATAAAAGCCGGAGGCATTTGTGTAAATGAGCTGAATCTTGAGCGGTATCATGAACTCAATCTCTGTTGTGCATAATGCGGGATCTTTTAGATCCCTGTACAGTTCCTATCTTTCATCTATAATGTAAATAAATCTTCGTTCTATCTCTCTACGAACGCGTCTCCTCACTGGTGAAAAACAGCTATGGGGATGACGGCGGAGAGCAAACTACCCCAACGAAAACCCGCCGTACCTGCCATCGTCAACTTCCAATCTTCAACAATTGGTGGCAGCGGTGGGATGCCATCATCAACCTCGTACCCCAGCGTAAACCACGCCTGCGATGTTCTAGAAGCTTTGAAGCTTTAGTAGATCGTTATATGAAGATTGTGCCCACTTCGGCAACGTCATAGATTGTTCGGGAACCTAAGTCATCATAGCGATTACGATAGAACATTCGGTGGCTAGGGTGTAAATGCCGGCAGGCTTTGCCGCTTGTCAGTTTATCGACGGCCGATGCTCTACCCGCCGTTATGAGTGTGCCAGTGTCTTGCTGTAATCTGGCAGTTCTTTTACGTGGCCACAAGTTCTACCTTTGTCGTCTCTACCTTTGTCAGCATCACGACACCGTGACAATAGTAAAACTCCAAGAATACAGCATTAGTGATATTAGTGACATTAGTGACAAAACAACATTTCCATGAAACCACTATAACCATTTTGCTACAGCTGAATCATACAAAGTACTTGCATTATTGTGCAAACACACAAAACCCAACAAATACCTGCTTTTGGAAAGTAACGTCGGGTGCACACTGCAGCAAACTCGAAAAGTGTTGGACGAAAAGGATAGAAGTCATGGTAATAAAAAATGTCAGCCTATTAAAAATTGCCAATGTTGGCTTTACGGTATTACTCTATGTCACAAAAGACGTCGCTTAGCGTTACTTGATTAAAAGGGTTTCAAACAATTTGATGAACGCTGCAAAAAGCTCATAGTAAAAATATTTCAGAAGACATATTTCAATAAATGTGCTTGTTTGTAGCATGTAGCGCCTGACAACTTTTGATGCTAATAATGTAAGGCGTAGTTGAGAGCGTGTAATGTTAGTGAAATGTTAATGTAATTATAAATATTATTACTACTAAGCATTTTCGAATTTATATAACTCACCGAATGAGTGCTCGGTGTTTGGGTTTGTGGTTTTATCGGATGATGAATTTTGTTGCAACAAGCGCCTGTACCTATATCATTACTACAAGATCATGCAGCATGTAATACCGGTGTCACACGGGCACTTTTATACATTATCACTGTCGATCCGGATTAACCACGATCCAGATTAAGTGCTGCTACACGGTCACCTTTAATTATGATGAGGCGTGATCGGGATCAAGACTATCACGATACGCGAATCGCGATCTGCCTGAGAGATCGCGATTTTGCTCTCGTCTGCACCCCCCAACCGAGCTTGTTGAAAGCACAATAAACAAGAAAATCAAGAATAGTTCATTGAAAACACTTTCAAAAGGCTGGGTATTATAAAAAAAGCAAATCATATACTGTTTCAATTGAAACAATCTCTGAAGTAGTGCATATATTTAGGATTCGTGTCCACGACATGTAGTTACGGGAGAAGCAGACGACAAGCAGACGACAAGCAGTCGACCAGTGCTTCAGTGCTTACTTCAACTTTCGCCCCAACAAAGCTGTCGGAGCCCCTTGAAGCAAACTAATTACGAGTGTCGCAAGCCTTTAGACTACGTCGCAACGTACGCGCACTTCGTGGTCGAATGAAGAGATCTTTACAGCAAGTGACCGCTAGCAGGAGTGACTAGAACAGGCTTGATGTGCGAGAAGTGAATCACTGATGCGTACAACCAGATTGACGCTTCACTGTGACTACACGGCTACGAGCAGGGGCCATCAGAAATAAAGGCGAAGGTTAAGAATCTCACACAGCAATACAGGTAAGTACTAGAAAAATTTTTATTGAATGATGGATTTATGAAATTACCATTGTAGTTGTACGCAAGTTTTTGATGTTTGAGCGGTTCTTGAACGAATAGCATTGCTGATAAAGTGCTCTATGGATATACCGTATGCCGATTTTCGTCAGTCGCATGTTTTACGCCACGCAAATGCAACCTGGGGCGTTCATTCTGACCGAAGCTAGAACAAGATTAGCTTGGACCGTGTAGCAGTGGTCCTGATCAAGAAAACTAATTCGGATCGCGTTGATCACGATTACAAGGGCTGATGTGACAGCGGTATAACCTGCCTATGGAATAGTTTATTGGCGCGGAGGATACCATAATGAATAACTTAAGTAAATAATTTAGAGCTATCGCATTTGTGTAACTCATTAAACTCTACTGTGTCGCATGAGGTTGGGCGTGGCATTTACGAATTCGTACTCTCGTCTCCTTGGAATGGCGAGCACTTCGGCATGCAACATCTGCGCCTACGAGGAAACGCTTGAGCACATTCTATGTCATTGCCCAGCATATCAGACCAAACGACGTATTATGAAAGCCAAGCTCTGTCAGCTGGATTCACGGCCGCTTACAGAAGAGAAGATCCTGGGACCTTGGCCGACGGCTTCCCATACGCGCAAAGCCACGAAAGCCCTCTTGTACTTTTTAAGGAACACCAAACTTCACGACCGCTTGTGAAAGAACTGTGCGAGGCCGAGCTGTGTAGTTTCGAGCTGACTATTTATGCTTCCCTTTCTTACTTCTCTTCTTTTCTGTCTCTTTTCGTTCTATTATTCCCCTTTTCCCCCACCCCAAGTGTAGGGTAGCCAACCGAGCCAATCTTGGTTAACCTCCCTGCCTTTCCTCCCTATTTATCTCTCTCTCTCTCATGCCGCCGTCAGGAGAGCCTATTTTTTGAACTTGAGCAATCACCTTACCTCAAATTAAGTTGCTCATTTAGTACGTAATCAGGTACGCCTTTTGTAAACGTTGCCTAGAACTCTAAGGAGAGAATTATTCTCACATAAGCAAATCGGTTGTTTTTGAGAGATATAAGATACTTTTCGCTACGAGCTCGCAACAACAGTGACCCTAGAATGCAATTCATTCCGCCCACGCAGATAGCCGTGGCAGTTCCCACACGCTATGGACAAATAAAACAAAAGGCGACTTGGAATTCAATCGAAGATCTTCCTGCGGAGGTTCACTATCCATGCCAGAGCTTGATTCCGCTTCGGAAAACACGATAGAGTTCATCTATCTTCGAATGGTCGGCTATTATCAAATTTACTCTTGCGTTGCTGTAAGTCAGGCCCATAGCCAAGGGAGGTGGGCTAGCCCCTCTCCTCCACCCCACCGCCAAAAAGTTTAGAATTATGGGGGGGGGGGGGTTCACCAAGAATAGGAAATGAACAAAGGTGTTTTTTAAAGTCTTAAACAAGCAAGATCCTCCCCCCCCCCTAAAATAGTTTGTTGCTGCGGTATAGGCGAACTCTTCTCCAGTCTGAAGCCAAAGTGCTCGCACGTCAGAGGAAATAGACAGCACGTGAGGTTGTTGAAGCTTTCTTAATTTTACAAGCTAGTGGAAACTGTGTCGCTGAGCCGACTCTTGCGGTAAGCAGGGCAAAAAAAAAGGTACATGGATGCGCACGTCTGAGGTTTTTAGCTTTGTTCGCAATGAACACGTGGTTTTGCTCTCTGTATTTTTTTTTCAGTAAAAGCTTTCTTCGCAGTATGCGTTGTCCTGTAGTTTTCTTGGTCTTCTGCCACGTTTTTTTTTGCACTTCTTTCCACCGTGATTCACCAACTCACCCAACAGTCTGTCCTTCTCGGACTGCGAGTCACGGTTGCAGCGATGATAATACTCAGTGCAGAAGCGTAGAACCATAGCCGTCGTGAAACTTTTACATCACCGTCACTGCAGGTGGCTCTGCCATAATTCATCATTTTGTCTGCTACGTCTACAACAAAATGGGGGGAACCAATGCACTTGTAAATATTTTCTGACGATTATACAGTGGCGGCTTTCATGTTTATTTTATAGAGCGCCAGATTTTTCACTACATGCCAGCGGCTATTATACTTGGTCATTTTGTTACAGTTCTGTTCACGCTTGTAAGCCTTCAGTAGGCATCATGACTTCACGATACACAGTGTAACAGGATGCAACAGAAGTGCTGCTTCCGCTACTCTCGAACACCGTGATGAAGTTTAAGCTCACGTGTATCCTTTTTGTATGTTCCCTTATCATCCTATCTTCATAGCCCCTTATCCCCTTTACCCAGCGTAAGATAGCACATCTGCTTGACCTTCCTACCTTTCCATTTTCCTTCCCTTCCTCCACCTCCTCCCATTTCATCACACGGAAGATAGCGAAGAAAATGGGGGACACTGTTCTCCTTTATATTCTGGACTAAGTGAAGTACGACAAAAGTATTTGTGAAATTCAAAGAAGTCTCAAAAACGAATAATTAAAAACCAGAAATATTTGGTGACTAACAGGTCCCTTATGAGTGTGACCCATGCAGTGAAGTCTAAAAGAAAACAATTAGGTATTCTCTAATAAACCAATAACCCATGTCCAGTGAAGTTCTTTATTGGTTCCGAGTAAAAATCATAAAACATTTTATAGGAGCGAGTCACCGGCTACAGCCTCAGTTATGTTCGATGTTCAGC
The DNA here is from genome assembly GCF_013339725.1 of Rhipicephalus microplus. Lineage (NCBI taxonomy): Eukaryota > Metazoa > Arthropoda > Arachnida > Ixodida > Ixodidae > Rhipicephalus > Rhipicephalus microplus. The sequence continues at coordinate 184,807,839 of NC_051168.1, forward strand.
TATTACTTGCTCTCACTTTGTTTATAATCGAATATGGTTTCTCGTATGGTGGTATATCAGACAGTAGATGGAACACCACAGCAATATAATTCCCTCCTTCAAAGATACACAAAAGACTGAGACAATAGAACTGCAGAGATGGTAACCTAGTGGTTCAAAAAAAATTGAGCATGCCAACGGAAATGGCTAACGTACTGACTTTTGACATTCTTTTTTAGTCATATACTGAAGAGGTTTTGGAGCTTCCTTTCGCTAACATGCGAGTAAAAAGAGCCACCATTCACCAAGCAAAAACATTAGGATTTTAGGCGCTTAAGCCATGTTCTAGTTTTTGAGGCATGGAACATATCAAAAAAGTTATTTCGTGGCAAGATATTACATGAGCGAGAAACATAAGTAAACAAAGAGTCCTCAAAAAAGATTGAAAATAAAGGTAAGACTTTTGTTATGAAAATTTCAAGAACAGGCGTTTCTCCCAAGAGGCAGTAATATGCACTAACGTGTGCCTTGCGCCTAAACTTTTGCCGTTCGCTGTATTGACCTGTACGTACACATTGATTCATTGTAGCACCAGGATGGTCTGTACTTCAAGAAAACGGCAGCATAATGCATTGTTTGCGCTGCACTGGAATGCAACTAAAAATTTAAAACTGACTAAAACTACGTCTGCATGAGTCAAAACTTTAATGTTCTGCCGCGTAAAGCTTAATGGGTTTCACACATGCGACAACCTACGAAGCAGCGAACATTTAAAGGTAATGTATAAAATACAATCACTTGAAATGCACTTGTGTACAAAGGCCATTCAAAATAAGCATTCGCTGTTCTTCATAAACTCACTTGATGTCTAGGTTCCACGGAAGGCTCGTGACGACACCTTTTTCCATGTACACACGCAACAGTCTGTCTACGTTGCTTCCTATACTGTGATTGTAGAAGAAGAAACGATCTACGCCAACGATTCTGTTGAACTCTACAAACTCTGCCAGCCACGACACTCTGTCATACTTGTAGTGCAGGGGCTTCACGCAGACCGCAAAACGCCCAGTCGCTTCACCAGGTCTTGTCTCTAGGGGCCATATTGGTATTGAAGGACTCCACTGCAGTTCGTAAGTCTCCTTGAGTCGCACGCGAACCGGTGGCGGATTGTCTGAGTCGTCGGAATAAGGACACAAGAAGAAGGCCGCACCATACTTGAGCTTCCAGTTCTCATTAATGGTCTTCTTCGTGGCGGCGACCACACTCGCTTCCCCACTGGCATACTCTAGCCTGCAGGAAACTTGAGCACCGTTTACGCTGGCGTATGCGCCTATAACCCGAACCACGGGCACGGCGAGGCGGTTGTCTAAGTACGCAGAGTACAAGAACAGCTTTAGTTTTGTTCTAAGGTAAGTGTCGGTGGACACCCAGTCACCAGAACTCATCGGTTGCTCCTTGAATGTTTCGCGCAGCTGTGGCTTCGATGCTGGCGATGGCAAGATAACTTCGTGAAGCGATTTCCCACGGGGAGAGGTGTTTAATGTGACGCGTACCTGCGCGGCAGCGATTGTGGAATCCGTCTTTGTAGCTGGCGTAAATATAGCGTCAGCTTCTTCCCAGTTTTGATCGGTAATACCGGAAAATCGATAAAAAGCATGCGTCCAGAAAACAACTGTAAGCAATGCGACTAGGAGTGACAGAGCCTTGATTGCTCGAAAGACAGAGCCGGTGCCTCTGCGCCTCTCGACTCGCCACCGCCGTGGCGTCCATCGGGTCATCTTGGAGAACTTGTACGGACATGAGCTCCTTTGGTGCGAACACCGGTCACCTCCTCCTTTCTTTCACGGCAGCAGAAATCATCTGTCTTGAAAATGATTCGCACCTGAAGGAGAAACAAGAAATCGCAGTTAGCTATCTATCTTTTCACATCAATTAGATACTTGTGCAGAACGCATTAGATTAAGCGCTTTGAAACGCTCATTCACGAGGACGCTTATGGCTTGACTTGTTCGGCATTGCGGACCGTCAAGCTTGCTACCTGAACGCTCTTCATGTACAACAGCAATTTTTGGAAGCATAACTTGCTGCGAAGCGGAAATCACGCATAATGCATGCCACACTTCAAACAGCCGAAAATCAAGTGAACTCCATTGCGTTGTTCTGTTTCATTGGTTTCACTCACAACAAGCATCTAAGAATTTGCGGGTACAATGGCGCATTCAAGGGTGGAACGTTTTAATAGTGTAATATTTCAATTTCATTAACACTTTTGTATTAGTGTATGGTTCTGGCTATTACTATAGAAACAATCAGCCAGCGCAGAACCGACCAGCACTATCAATAGTTAGGAGACAGTTAAGGCCACTTGGCAGAAATCTCAGTGAGGCAGCAACAGCGGTGCAAAAATGCCACGAAGAAAAATAGAGTCCTCCATCAATATGCACTAAACACTACCAAAAACAATTGATATTCCGTACAAGCTTATGCTGGAAACTCAAGCATACAGACCACATTGCATGGAGAAGCGTGGTACGGTGTCCACAACCTATTATCATTACTGCAGCTGCTGTGCGAAGAGCCCCTGTTACAGACTACAGAAAAACCTATATATTATGAATAAAGCTCGAATACTCTTTTTATTCAAAAAACTTCTCCTCGTTCATAGAAGGCCCGCAAAACTGCGAAGTTTTAATTATGAACTACCGAACTTATCTCTATACCTAATAAAAACTAACTTCGGGTTTGTAGTGTGTTCATGAACGGAGCTGAACAATTTTTTGCTGAGCAGGTATCAGCGGCGATCATATATTCAAGTGGACTCAGTAGCATTTCCAAGGCGAATGCTCTAGGTGCCTCATCAAACGCGAAAATTGACCGGTGTCTCACGTCGGCATCACACGTCGGTGTCCAAACGAGTGATGCAAAAAATCGTCAGGTGATAGCGTTAACACGTGCCGTCATGATGACCTCATAAATTTCAAAAGGCCGTGACATTGTTATGACTGTTTTGAAATGAGAGCGCACTACTTCGACGCGGACAGAACCACAGGGACAACCAGTTTGACATTATAACGTTATAATTGCGTAAGAGATTGACATCCTGGTTAGCATCTCAGCATGATCATGGAGTCAGTGCAAAATAATAAGAGGTGCCCCCGATCCCAGAAGGAATGCGCCACAACATAGAGTGCAGAAAGGTGTCGGAGGGTGCCGGCGCAGGAACAGGGTATCAACTGAGTGCGAGAATGTAATGGCTTTCGACTTCCAGTAGTCCTACGCGTGTTTCAGAAACGCTTAGAGTATTCAACTGCGGTAAGGTAAGGGTATGCATTGCATTAAAGGGAGACAGTTACTTATGAATTCTGCTAAGGTAACTCACCGACGAAAGTGGTCTTATTCTATTTCTTGTACCTCTTCATCCACTTGGTCAATTGTATTGGTCCATCCCAACCTCTCCCGAATGCTTTTTGCCCCTCATGTGATTTTACAGCACTGTAGCCGTAAATGTCCAACGCTTAGCTTAGTGACGTAGTCAAGAGACAACTTGACTTTCTGCCGTTATGATACGAGATAATGACTTAAACTCAAACGACATGTGGCGTCATAGTACGGCTTCATCGCCCGAATAGTTTTGCATCACCGATGATAAGATCTCAAGCTTCAGAAGTGTCACGGACGGCTATTTTCGGCGACACCGCGTCACGGCAATTAACGGGCGCCGTACTCCCCGACTGACCGTGAGAAACGGCGGCACAAGAAAGGGAACCGATAAGTGCAAAATGGGGGTGCTCTCCTTAGAACGTCGCCGCCGACAGTTAATCCTTTTGTAACCGTGGCGACGTCTGCAAGGTCGTAGAAGGCCGCGGTATACCCCGTACAAGGATTAGACTACAAGACGCCCGGCTGAGAGCTAAGTGGTTGACCGTTCCCACGGAGAAAAGCGTGGGAAACGCTCTGGTGGCCAAGCCGTATGACAGCAACCCGACAGGTTGTCACTCTCGCTAGTTGCGGGCCCTCTCCCGATTAAAAAGGGGTGGGGTCAAAATATTTTGGGGGCGGAGTTTCCCCTCAATTAAACGCGCATGATTGGACCCAGGTAGAGGTCTCTTGTCCCCAAGGAAGAGAGCGAGGAGACACGAGGGGGATTTAAGCGCAGGAGTTTGCCCTGCTAGGCAGACTAGTCGCTGACCAAGATGGTGTAGAAACAGATCAACAAGCATCTCTTCTAGAAGTTTTTAGTGTGGCTCTGTATCGGCTGGCCACCTAAACTTAGCCGTTCGTCTAGCTGTGACGCGATATTAACGTCTGCAACGTAGACATCGGGACTTCGCTTCGAGTTAGCTCAACCTGCTCGAAGTCACCTGCAAGCACTAGCCTCCCGGAGCCACCAGCGTTGCAACACCGCCGACATCGCAGTCGTGCCAGAACTCTCTTCGACTTCTCGCATCCGATCGTCGGGGACACAACGCTGCCGGTCATGACACGTATGCCTTCACCTGTTTATATCCTCGAACTTTCTACTCCGTAGTTCTATTGTTGTTAGTTTGTGTAGTTTGTGATAGTTCTCTCTCGTAAGCTGATGTATTGTTTCTGTTATATATTTCTTTAGTTGTATCAAGTGTCGATGTATTTTGTTAGTTGTATTGAAGTGTTGTATTAGATCCCGTGTGCTGCAATATCACTAGAGTAAAGTTTGTTTTGTTTTCCCACGTCTCTGATCTCTTCACTGTCTCTGCTTGCGTACGGAACGAACCAACCTGCTGTCATTCCCGTCGCCGACTTCGCGCTGGCGACGCTAGAGTGGCAGCTTGTAACAAGAAGGTACCTAGGACATTCACTTTAATCACTCTTCAGTGAACACAAGGCAAATACCACAGTACCGAACCGGGTTAAGAAGCACATGTACCTGTGTACCGTGACTCGAGAAATGGGACCATTGCAGGCTCTTGGGTAGATTTCAGTTGGCTATGAATACAAGAAATTATTTTTGACTACGTATTATTTCGCATTCATATTGGGCTCCGCACTCTTCAAGAAGCTTTTCGATTTGAATAAGGTAGACGTTTGGTTGATATGTGGGGTTTAACGTCCCAAAACCATCATATGGCTCCGGAAAATTTCGACCACCTGGGGTTCTTTAACGTGCACCCAAATCTGAGCACACGGGCCTACAATATTTCCGCCTCCTTCGGAAATCCAGCCGCCGCAGCCGGGATTTGAACCCGCAACCTGCGCGTCAGCAACCGAGTACATTAGCCACTAGACCACCGTGGCGGGGCAAGGTAGACGTTTTGTAATCAATCAACGTGCACTGCAAATATCTCACAAACAGCAGCGCTTTTGCCTATGAGATAATCATCTTGAACTAAACCCTGTCAAGTAAAGAAATGAACGCTAGAAAGGAAAGTTGGTGTCTGCCTGAAAAAGACAAGTGCTTTTGTCAAAACCTTATCTACAGCAGGTTTGCTGACTTCAAGTAAAGTAGGAGTGCTTTAGTCGCTTTCTGCGCTACTGAGGCAGATGCCCAAGGTCAACAAACCTGAGCGACCGCCTGTAGACTGTGTGTTCTCCCCCGAGTGTGCTCGTGATTGTGTATACCTTCTTATCTCTCTAATACCTATTTCTCCCCTTCATCCCTTCCCCAGTGCATGGTAGCAAACCGGATGTGCGTCTGGTTAACCTCCCTGCCTTTCCTTGCATCTTTATCTCTCTGTCTTATCTACAGCAGCATTCCGGTTAGATCTTTTTAAGCATACAGATATTTCCTCTTGCCATTGAATTTTTATCTTGCTACAATTTCATAAAACTTGTTTTATTTTGTCCTTTCTGTACAGTGCTCAAGTGACTTTCGCTGGACGCCATCTTATTTTCACGCCCTTTCAAACAATATGACAGGCCAATAAAAGCGAAACGCAAAAAACCCCCACAGCAAGGCAGCAGGAAGCTGTAGGCTGATTTCTGGAAAAGCTTGGTCATTGTTGTTACACTTTCACTTTCTGGCCGCCTGTTGGTGCAGCATGACATGCGTATTCAACGCTAAATATTTTTGCATTGCACTAAATTGTCCTAAAAATAACAAGGCGCTTACGCACAGTTTTCGAGTCGTTCTAGAAACACATGGTGAGCAGTACTCACCGCAGCTTAAAATGTAATTTAGCAGGGCGGGTGCTTAAACAATATTAGATGTACGAAAGGAGATACATACTCGACAGCATGAAATAAATCATGCAGACATGAAGGCGGCTGCCACGTGTAAAGGGACACTCGTATGCCTTTATATCACAACGTATCCTGTAGGATCCGTCTACAGAGCCCTGTCTCTGAAGCTTAATGGGCGTGCGGAAAACGCATTGTGCATTGTGCATGAGGAGTGACAGCAGGATGGCTAATGCTTCTAGAGCCACCGCTGTCACTCAGACTAATGAAACCGTGCGTGGCCTTTGCGAACCCACCCAGACGTTTCCATTTTTTATGACGCAGATTCCACGGACATCGTTGAACGTAGCTAGTCGCCCTGCGCTTAGCTGCAATGGACGGATGCCAAGCCTGAGAGGCGAAGAGCGCAGTAACCTTCCTTGCTTTTCACCTTTTACGACAGGTCACGCTAAGGAAAGCCCGTTGCGCCAAACTCCTAAGGCTTAACGACAGTACTTCGACAGTATTTGCCAGATGAGTAAGCGTGCGACGCTCCAACAAAACGAAGTGACAGATATTACACTCGTCAAAATAGATCCAAACATCATGGTGTTTTCAAGTTGACCGCGTGAGTGTTCCGTAAATCATTCGACTTGCTCTGGCATTCACTCTTTCGAAGCGTGACACTGCCACTTACGAAAAAGCCATGGGTTAGCTAGCTGAGAAATCCAACTTCAACACCTATGGTTGGTACCAAAAATCGTTCCCCATGAAAGTGTTTGTACTTTCAGTTAACTACCTTTTCTAACAAAACTCCGTATTGCTTGCTAGTTTAGGCTACCAATTGATCGGATTAAACTATATTTATAGCGCATAATCTTGAATGTATGTAAAACAAAAGCGGCTACAGCTTGTAGATGCACTCCGAGAATCATCATCATCATGCTAATCATCAACGTCAGCCTGACTGCGCCCACTGAAGAGCAAAGGCCTTTCCCATGATCGGCCAATCAACCCAGTCTTGTGCTTTCAGCTGTCAAGTTATACCTGTGAACTTTTTCATCTCATCGACTCTACTAACTTTCTGTCTCCCCCTCGAGCATTTGCTTTCCCAGAAATTCAGTAAGTAACTATTTATGTCAAGTGGTTATCTTCTCTACGCGCTACGTTCTGGCTCATGTCCATTTCTTCTTGATTTCATCTATATCTTTAACACCGTTTTTTTATGACCCGCTCTGCTCTAATATGTGTCTCTTAAGCTTACATCTATCATTGTCCTTCCCATCACTCGCTGCGTCGTCATCAATTTGAGCTGAACCCACTTTGTAAGCTTCCAGGTCTCTGCTTCATAGGTAGGTATCGGCAAGATACAGCTGCTAAACATCTTTCTCTTGAGGGTTCGTGGTAGATTACCATACATAATTCAAGAATGGTTCTCGATAGAGATCCACGCCATTCTTATTGTTGTAGTTGTTTCACGCTTGTGGTTCGCTTCTGCGATTACTATCTGTCCTAAGTCATCATCATCATCATCATCATCATCATCATCATCATCATCATCACCAGCCTGGCTACGTCCACTGCAGGACAAAGGCCTCTCCCATGTTTCGTCAGTTAACCCAGTCCCATGCTTGCTGCTGCCAATTTATACCCGCAAACTTCTTAATCTCATCTGCCCACCTAACCTTCTGTCTCCCCCTAACCCGCTTGCCTTCTCTGGGAATCCAGTTAGTTACCCTTAACGACCAGTGGTTATCTTGTCTACGCGCTACATGCCTGGCCCATGTCCATTTCTTCTTCTTGATTTCAGCTATAATATCCTTAACCCCCGTTTGTTCCCTAATCCGCTCTGCTCTCTTCTTGTCTCTTAAGGTTACACCTACCATTTTTCTGTCCTAAGTAGACATATTCAATTACAACTTCCTACATCTCTCAACCTATGGCATAGCGCTCTTTTCTGCATATGTTATTGAACATTATTTAGTTTTATGCATAATAATTTTCAGACCTACACTTCTGCTTTGCGCGTCCAGTTCAGTAATCATGAATGCTAATTCATCCACTGAGCTACTGAAACCCCCATTTTCAGGCCAGGCCCATAAGGGCTTTGAAAACCCCCATAAACACGCGGGGAATGGCATTGGACAGATCGCGTCTGCCTGCCCAACATCCTTTTTTATTGAAATGATGTCGCTTGCTTTATCGAGAACAATGGTGGCTGGGAAATGGGCTGTATATTTTTTTTGCAATATCTGTAGGCAAAGCAGAAAAGTAGGCCTGAAAATTATATGCAAAAAACTAATGTGCAACAGTCCAGCCAGAAAACAGCGCTTTGTGATAAAGGGAGAGTTGTTGGAAGTGGTAAAGGAATATGTCTAGGACAAGTAGTAACTGCGGAACCGAAGCATGAGAATGAAGTAACTGGAATAATAAACACGAGCTGCATCACATTCGGCAAGTATTCTAAGATCATGAATCGTAATTTACCGCTACCCCTCAAGAGGAAGGTAAATAACAGCCTCATGAGGTCAGTACTTAATTATTCTCTGGAAACCTGGATGATTACAAATAGGGTCCAGCTTAAATTGAGGACGACACAGCGAGCGATGGAAAGAAAAATAATAGGAGCAACCTTAAGAGTCAAAAGCAGAGCAGAATTGGTCACGTAACAAATGTAGGTTAAGGATATCACAGTTGAAATAGAGAAGAAAAAATGGACATGGGTAAGGCACGCAGGCATGGTAACTCCTCACAATTAGGAATAACTGACTGGATTCCCAGAGAAGGCAAACATGCGAGGCGAATGCAGAAATTTAGGTGGGCTGTTGAGATTAAAAAGTTTGCAGGTATAAAGTTGAAGTGTCGACTGCTGATGTGTCGACTCAGTCAAACACTTTCTCGTACTCTGTGACGGCGGCTATGTATAGAATTTGTCGTATTCTACCTGATTCTATCACCAGATTGATAGTACGAAAATTGTCTGTTGTGGAGTAGCCTGACAAATTTTGCTTTGTAATTTGGTGTATTTAACTATAATTTTGCCCTAATTCTATTAGGTATAATTTTTGTAAATAGTGTGTAGAGAACGGACCGTAAGCTTATCAGCTTGTACTTTTTCAATTCCTTGACGTATTTGTTCTTATCAATTAGGGTCAAGTTGGCATTCTTCCAAGATCTGAGACGGCCCCCGCCGTTTTTTTCAGACAAGGGTGGAGTTTCAAACAGTTATTAGAAGGCCAAGCAAGCTACGAGTAATTTGAGATTGAGAACCGATAGGCGGTCAGATGGTATTCTACAGTGCAAAGATTGTGCGACAGACCCCTCTACTTAGAAGATAGCACATTATCCTAGTTTAATTACTTAATCCGCATGATGAAGCAATCGTCAAAAATAAAAAAAGGCCTGTGGTGTGGCCTCACTTGCGACAACCTGCCGTCAATGCGCTCCCTCATCATAGCAGTATTGGCCTCCCTGTTGCAGTACTTGGCAATTCTCTTTCAAATACCCGCATAAGTTAAACCTCGGCCCTCCGTCCCCAGCGGCTGCGAAGTAACTGTCCAAGGTGGCAGTCAAATCTGTGATGCAGCGAAGAGGGCTAAGAATCCCTGGGTCCGGACAGGCGGCCTTTGGAAATGAACTTGTTTACGTTTAACGCTAGAATGCTATCTATTAAGGCCAGTCTAGCTGTACTAATCGAGAAATTAGGGGGCGCTAAATTTAATGTAATAGGACTCAGCGAAGATAAGAGGCACGTGACGCCTATACAATGCTTAACGGACAAGTCCTATGCTACCATAGATTAGTTGGCAGAAGAGAACTAGGGGTGAGGTTTTTTACACAAAAGAACATCGATGGCAATATACAAGAATACAATAACATCAGTGAAGGAATGGAAAATACCGAAATTAGGTTAACAAAAGATACAAATATAGGGTGCTACAGGCCTACGCGCCTGCGTCGAGCCATCATGATCAATTGGTTGAACGCTTCTACGAAGACGTATGAACCAACAAACTTCATTTAATGCCTGGCGGTTTTCTTCGGGTGAGGTAGGGACGTACAGTCAGCAATTCATAAGGGAAAAACACAGTACACTATATGATGGACGACTTTAATATCAAAGTAAACAAGAAACAAGCCAGAGATGATGCAGTGGGGGAACATGACAATGACTCTAGAAAAGACGCAGGGGACTCATTGGTAGAATTCACATGATGTAATAATTTACGGATCTAGAATACCTTTTTCAGAAAACGGGATAACCAAAAGTAGACGTGGTGGAGTCCTAAAGGCGAAACAAAAATGAAATACATTTTAATCTGTGTGCATCCAGGCATTATACTAGATGTAAAATAGTAGACAAGATCCGATTCAGTGATTACGGAGTCGTAATTGCTCGTATTCACCTAGATTAAAAAAACAAAGGCGTAAGCTGATACGCATGAAGCCAAATAAGGAGCTTGCGTGGTGATGAAAAGTACCGAAATTCAGTTTTGTAGTTTTGCTTCAGAATAGATTTGTAGAAGTCTTGAAATAGGAACCTTCCCCGTTTTCTTGAATTTTCCCAATAAAATGTTTTCATCTTAATCTCATCATTATCATCATCATAGTCATCATCAGAGTAGATTCGCTGCTCTAAACTAGGTAATCGACGTTAGCTTTCAAAGAGTGTGCAATCGAAGCCAGAGTTACAGTCACTAAAGAGGACACTTACAAATAACCTCAGGAGACAAACAATCTAATTATCAGATGACAAACCATTCAAGCCTCGAATACAACCAACCAAGTAGAGCAGCTTTCAAAGCTAATCAATAGGCGTACAGTACCCGGCATCTTAAGGTATATCATAAAGAAAATAGAGCACGTTATAAAAAGCCTCAGGAGTCTAAAAGTTGTGGAGGCAAACTTCTGCACATGCAAAAATCAGATGTATGCTTTATAGGACAGGGATTCTGACATCAAAATTATTATGCACAGGATAGTTGAGGTGGCAGAGAAGTTTTACAGAGAGCTGTACACACTCCAAGAAACTAGGATAATATTGTAAGAAGGAATAACAGCACATAGGAATTCGACATCCTACCAGTGACGACAAGAGAAGCATATGCAAAAAAGAGCGCTTTGTCATAAGTGGAGAGACGCTGGATGATGTAAATGAATATGTCTACTTAGGACACGTAGTAACCGCGGAGTGGAACCATGAGAGACAAATAACTAGAAAATTAAAGATGTGGTGGATCACATTCGGCAAGCATTCTCAAATCATGAATCGTAATCTGTCACTAACCCTCAAGAGGAAGGCACATAACAGCTGTCTGTTGCCCGTATTTACCTACAGAGCAGAGACCCAGAAGCTTAGAAAGAGGGTTCAGCTTAAGTCAAGGACGTTGGATTGAGCGATGAAAAGGAAAATTATTTGTCTATGCTTAAGAGACAAGAAAAAAAGCAGACTGGGTCAGGAAACAATTGATTGATTTGTGGAGTTTAACGTCCCAAAACCACCATATGATTATGAGAGACGCTGGGTCAGGAAACAAACCGGGGTTAAGGGTGTCATAGTAGAGATCAAGAAGAAGAAACAGACATGGGCCGGGCACGTAGCACGTGGGCAGGATAGCCGCTGGTCATTAAGATTAACCACCTGGATTCTAGGAGATGATTTAAACTCCAACCAAAAGTTTTGAAGAAACCCGACGTTTTGAAACCGACTTGGTTGCTTCCCTAAGGGTGACTGCAGAGGCTGCGTAGCAGCGACGTCTTCAAAGCACTCGTGGGGTGGATGACCCCCTCTCTTCCTCTCATTTTGCCATGGAGCGCAGTCCACGTGTATGCAATGAGGGAAGGGTTCCGAGAGAGCGGTTGATGTTATGGGCTGTCCTCTGTATGTGCCATGACTTGGGTAATAGCCCTCTCCTTATGTTCGGCTCGCTTGCAAAGATGGCCGTCGCTTTGAAATCTATTCGGTGATCAAACGTCTCAGCATGTTCGGCGACTGCACTGCGCTCTTTGCAGAACTTTCGCACATCATTGGCGTATTGCTTCAGTCGTTGCGGTAGGTTTTTCGTCTCACCGATATACGAAGAGGGGCCCTCAGCGCACGGAATTTCGTAAACGACACCAGGGCCCACGGTTGGCCGGTTTTTCGGGCGGGGGAGGAGGCGGCCCAGCGTACACGAAGGCACGTGCGCGATGCGAACTCCTTCCTTCTTGAAGATGGACGCTAACATCTCGCTGGTTACCTGAACGTATAGAACCTGTAAGCGTTTTAGGGGGGCTGCCAATTAAGGTTGATTGGGTTTTTCGTATCCTCTATTGCTCTGCGCTGCTGGTGGTGGCTCGAATAAAGTTTTTTGGGTATCTGTTTTTTTCTGAGGTCCGCAACTACGAGGGCTTCTTCTTTCTTTCGCTCTGTGTCATTGAAGTATAAGTTTTTAGCTCTTTCAACTAGCATGGTCACAACCGAGGCCTTGTGGCAGGCGGGTTGGGAGGAATCGAATTGAAGATATTGGCCAGTGTGCATTGGATTCCTATGAATGGAGAGCTCCAGGCGGTTGCGCTTTCTTGCCCCCTGAACGTCGAGAAAGGGCCGCCAGTGGCTGCCTGATTGTGAGAGACGCCGTTATGGAGGTGTCGGTAAATTTTGACAACCTTGAGTTCTTTAACGTGCACCCTAATCTGAGCACACGGTGAACGTTTGGTGATATTTTTTTTTTGTAAGAAAACAGCTATAAGCCACATGAATACACACGGAACCAAAAGCAGGCCAATAGTACGAATATTAGACAAATGTGTATACTACCCATCATTCCCATGCTCACTGAAGCGCCGTGCGTTGCAGCTCGCATACACACTAGCGCCAGAGTTCCCTCTAGTGTATAATAGGAAATTCTTTGGCCGAGCCCTTGGCTGACTAAACGCTGTCTCAACCCAGACGTCATAATATTCATAGGATTCAAAGAGCGTGTTGAAGGAGATTTACAGACATTGAATTCTGGGTTTACTTGTGTTCAAACTGGGTGCACTTCCTCCAATTATTTTTTTTTGTTTCAGGGCACAGCCTAATAGGCAATTGTTGAGGACATTCTGCGAATTCTGTTGTGAAGTTAAACTGATTTTCCCAGGAAAATAAATTGTCACTAAAGAAGCAGAGTCAGAGATGTATTTTAGAGAAGGATTTTGCTTAACTTACATTGTGTTTGATTGTGGAATGGCACTTTTTAGGCAGATCTATTCTTCCAGGCACACTTATGAGGTTTGTGTTGAGAAATTGTCCACAGGACAGGACGAGTGGAAAAAATTCATGAAATGACCCTCAATTCCATGAATTCATGGTAAGCAGCTAATCAATTTTTTCCGCTTGTCCTCTCAGAGCAGTGGAGCAGCCTAGGTCGTAGCAATCCAAGCCCATGCCCCCCCCCCTTTTTTTCGCCAATGGACACATCATCATTATCATAAGCTTGACTACGCTCACTGCAGCGCAATGACCTTTCCCACGATCCGCCAATCAACCTGGTCCTGTGCATTCTGCTGCCCCGTTATACCTGTGAACTTTTTAATCTCCTCAACCCTACTAACTTTTTGTGTCCCCTTCGTGGGTCTGCCTACTCTGAATTCCAGTCAATTACCCTAATGACGAGCGGTTATGCTGCCTACGTGCTGCGTGCGTGGCCCAGGACTATTTCCTCTTCTTGATTTAACTATGACATCCTAAACGCTGGTCTGTTTTCTGACCCACTCTGCTCTCTCCTTGTCTCTTAAAGTTACACCTATCATTTCGCCTATCAGATCCCCTACAGGTGGCATTTCAATGTTAATAAAATTCTATGAGCAATTTCTTGCATATGTCGATCAACAGCATAATTAAAAAAAATTAGTAGCTGATGGAGACTTCAATATCGACATGTGTTCTAATAGTCAATCATCTAAATCTTTCAATACGAATATACTATCGAATGGTTTGACCAACCTAATTAACATGCCTACCAGGGTCCCATCTGAAGTTCTGTCAACCCTGGATTTATTATTCACCAGTTTCTCGCAGTTCATTAATAAATCTGGTGTCTTATTTTGTTCTGTCAGTGATTACTTGCCAGTATTTTTGTGTGCTGAAATACACGATTAAAAGGCAAACGTTTCCCTGCAATGTATTACTAAGTAATTTAAGAAAAAACTTTAAAAGTTTTTTTGTGACTCCTTGCTGAAAAATGAATGGGATGTGGTAACTGAAATCAAAGGTGCTAGTGAAGCTTACAATAGGTTCATTGACATATTCTTTGTCATATATCACTAAAGCTTTCCTTTCAAAACACGTAGAAAAAGTAGAAAAATCAGGAAACCTTGGGTGACGTCTGAACTACGCAAGGAAATGAAAATAAGGAACAAGTTGCATAAACGTTTCCTTTATACACGATCAGCAGATGGCCTCACCATATTTAAAAAGTACCAAAACAACCAGACTACGAAATTACGACATGCGCGCATAACGTACTACTCATCCCTATTGGTCATTACAAGCCCCAACTACAGTCTATTATTGTCGAGGCTAAACAGACTTTTAAATCGCAATGAGTGTCACAAACACTTACAGCATTTGCAAATCGATGGTAAAGAATTATCAGGTCTTCAACTAGCTGATGCGTTCAATCATTTTTTACAGATATTGCATGCGCTCAAGATATCCTTGCTCAGCGAAGTAAATACGTTCGCACTAATAGCGAGAATAATATATTCCTTGAACCAGTCACGGCCCACAAAGTTGTCTTGACTACAAAAAAAAAATAATTATAGCACTAGTTGCGACATTGGTGGTTTTCAGGTGCCACTATATAAACATGCAGTTGAAATTATTGCTCCTATACTCGCTCATATCTGTGTTGTGTGTATGCAATCGGCAATTTTTCCTGAAAAAAATGCAGTTGGCGAAGTGATTATTCTGTACAAAAAGGGAGATGGAAACAATCTGGATAATTATAGGCCGGTATCTATTTTGACAATCTTTTCAAACGTATTCAAAAAAGTTTTGCATTCTAGAATACCTAATTTCATTGAGAAACATAACCTGCTATCACCACACCAGTTTGGGTTTCGTAAGAATAAATCAGCTGAATGAGCACTAGCAGAACAGAAAGAATATGCATTGACAGGGTTTGAAAACAGAGCTAAAGTCATTGGTGTTTTCGTAGACTTTTTAAGAGCTTTTAATTTGGTTGTCCACAACACTATAGTAGAAAAATTATGCTATTACAGAATCCGAGGACACACATAATCTCTCATCAAATCCTACTTGTCTAACAGAAACTAAACTGTGAAAATCGACAACTTTACTTTTAAGGAAAGTTCTGTCCATTGCGCAGTACCACAAGGAAGTATCTGAGGGCCTCTACGTTTTAATATTTATCTGAATGATATTATCAATATTAACCATAAGGAAAATTTTGCTGCTTACGTGCATGACACCAGCACATTTTTCACTGGCAATGATATCGATGATCTACTAAAACAATGTAACAATACAATCAAACATCTAAAGGATCGTACTATATACTTCACTTTTTCAATCACATTTAAACTATTGTCCAATAGTATGAGGTAACACAACACACACTAATCTAGAATGCATTTTCCTGTTACAAAAAAGTATCTCCGGCACGCATACAACGCTTCTTACACAGCATCGACAATAACTTTCTGTAAGAATTTGGGCGTGATCCCTACACATATTCTGCACCAATATCGTTTGAGTCACATATACAGACAACATCACTATCGAAACCTAAACAACTTACGTAATCTTGCCCAACTTCAAAGAAAAGCTCCAAGTTACGATACCAGACACTTAGGGGAGTGGTTAGTACCAACACCGCGTTCAAATTATGGAAAACGAATGCTCCACTACACAATACCTACACTACTAATTAGCTATAAATCGACACAGTTTGCTCTTCTTACGGCCTCTTTCAAAGATCTTAAAATGATGCATGTGGTTTCTCCATAGAGTCATGTGCAGTACAGACAACTTTTTTTATTTTGTTTCCTTTTAAGAGGAATCTGTGTGTTGAAATGTGTTAAAGCGCTAGCAAGCCCCTGTATGCATGTGTGTGTGTGTGTGTGTGTGTGTGTGTGTGTGTGTGTGTGTGTGTGTGTGTGTGTGTGTGTGTGTGTGTGTGTGTGTGTGTATAATTATGTAAAGGTGCAGGAGTATGTATGTATTTATAATATTGTTTAATATGTTTGTATGTAATATTGCCGCACTGCCAAATACTTAGAGTTGTAGGCTAGTCAAGCTGTCAGGAGACGGCTTTTTTTCTACTATCTCTCCATCTCTCGCTACATCGTCCTCTATTCAAGCTGAGCCCCTTTGTAAGCCTTCAGGTTTCGGCTCCGCAGGCAAGTACTGGCAATATGCGGCTGTGATATATCTTCCTCTTGAGGGTTAGTGGAAAGTTACCATTAATGATTTGAGAATCCTTGCTGCCTGTGATCCACCCCAACCTTTATTCGTCTTGTTATTTTACTCTCATGTTTTGGCTCCGAGGTTACTACCTGCGCTAAGCAGGCATAATTTTTCACCACTTCTAGCATCTCTTCATCTATTGCAAAGCGCAATTTTCTGTGGAGACTGTTGTACATTACTTCAGCTTTGTGGTAAATAATTTTCAGACCAACTCTTCTGCTTCCAGTGTAAAGTTCAGAAATCATGAGCTTTTTTTCATCTTCTGAGTTATTCATCAAGGTAATTTTATCAGCCAATCTGAGTTTACTAACGTACTTACCGATAACCGTTGTCCGTAACCCTTATTACCTATTCTAGGGCCCTGAAAACCTCCCGTAAACACGCGGTGAATAGCATGGGTGGCATCATGCCTTCCTGTCTTACATCCTCCTTCATCAGCATTCTGTCGGTTTTTTTTATGCAGACTTATAGTGATTGTGGATCCGCCGTAGATGTCTTCCGTATGTTCGTATAGTGTTTGCCGATGCCTTGATTCCGTAGTTTTTGCATTACTGCTGATGTCTCGACTGAGTCAAACGTCTTCTCGTAATCTATAAAAGCTATGTATAGGAATTGGTTGTGTTCCGCGCATTTTTCTATTATCCGATTGATAGTATCAGTAGGATATATTCTGGAGTTTTACGATATACCGCTTGGTCCTCTAGTTCATTTGGCTCTAATTTCGCCTGTATCATATGAGCTATTATTTTTTAAATAGTTTGTGGAGAAGAGAGAGTAAGCAGATTCGCTTGTAATTTTTCAAATTGTTGATGTCTTCTCTCGTATCAATTAAGATGAAATTGGCGTTGTTCGAAGATTGTAGTAACTTCCTGGTCAAGGGACATTTCATATATAATGTGGCTACATTTTCTAAAACAATTTTTTCACTATGTTTCATCAGGTCAGTTCTTACCTTATCATCACCAGCGGCTTTGCCTCTTTGCATTCCTTCTAGGGCTTTCCTTATTTTTCCTGTCGTTACTGTTTTTATTTTGAATGGCTCTGGGCTTTTACTGCTTCTTACGATAGCATCCTGGTTGTTCTGGCTTCTGCACAGTTCTCTGTCGAACATCTCCATCACCTCAACTATCATATCCACATTGCTTATGAGTGACATTGGCTTTCTTGCCGTTTAACGCATACAATCAATTTTGGCCTATGCACAAGTTTTCCTTCATAGCTTTTAGGCTTCTACCGCTTTTCACAGCCTGCTGGATTATCTATGCTACACCTTGTGATGTCGGCTACCTTACGCCAATTGATTAACTTCGGAAGCTCCACCAGCTCTCTTTTATCAGATGCATTAGAGACATTTATAGTCTGTCCTCTCTTAATAGGATTCTTTATCTCCTGGGATAGTTTGTTAGTGAGTGGTCTATAGTGACTGTACCTCCAATTTTCATTGCAAACTCTTTGGTAATACTAGTAAGAATATCATTGAATATATGAACGCGAACGTCGGCTACCTCGTTTAGTTCCTTGAATTCAATCTGAAGCGAAACTTTTATTTCTTGTCCATTCCCTATCGCTGCTAGCTCAATAATTGGCTTCTTGCGAATCCGTTTATTTTTTTTCAAATCTGGGTGAATACGAGCACTCACCATTGTATGGTCCCTGCATCGGATCTTGCTAACTACTTCTACATTTCGTACAATGTCTCGGTGTGCACAGAAAATGAAGTCTATCTCTTTCTTTAGCTTCGCCATTACAACTTCACCATGTCATCTTATGGCTAGCCCGTTTTCAGAAGAAGGTATTCAAGATCTGTAAATTGTTACATTCTGCGGACACTTACTCCCCTCAATAATTATTAGAGCCGATGCTACATTGCCCCACTGTATAGTGTCCGGCCTGTTTCTTGCCTTCTTCGGCATTAAAGTCGCCCATCAGTATAATGTACTGTGTCCTTATTTTATTATTTACTGGCTCTACGTTTTCATAGAAGTGTTCAGCAAAATCATAATTATGGCTCGATGTACGCGCGTTCACCTCTACCACCTTCATCTGGTACCTTTGATTAAACTTACGATACTTGCCACCCTATCACTGATGCGAGAGTATCATTCCTCTATGTTGCCAGCGATGTTCTTGTGTGTACGAAACCATACCCGTGTTTTTTTGTGTGTGTCATCTAATCCACTGTAGCATCAGGCATGTCCGTTTTTTTAGCTCCGTATGAGCCTCAAGGGTAATAGGGCAACTTCGCGTTGTCCTATTACATCCCATTTACCACCCTCTCATTCCTCAAATAGCACCGCTGAACAAGCTTCAGTAGATAACTTTCTTGCGTTAAACGGAGCCAAGTTCATATTCCAAGGGCGGCCTGTGTGGACCCAGAGATTCTTAGCATCCTCCGCTGAACGCAGGTCTGACTATCAGCTTGGACAGTTGCTTCACAGCAGCTGGAGACTGAGGACCAAGGGTTAGTTCCTGCGTTGCTTTGGGAGGTAATGGCCAAGTGCTCCACGAGCGTGGGCAATTCTGCTCTGGTGAGGGAGTGCATTACCGGCCGGTGGTCGCCAGTGAAGCCACACCCCAGACCACTTTTTTAACGGTTCTTTCATCACGCATTTTAAGTAAATATACAATTGGGGATGGTTCGGCATCGGCATTGGAACCAAATTTTGTCTTTGGATTCTATTATTTGTGCGATATCTTTATTTAGGAGCTGTCGTTGGACTTTCGCAGCTTTGTACAATACCAATTGAGCACCCGGTGCGTTGCGGCTTTAAACTTCTGACCTTGCTAAGTTAGGCCAGCTTAGTGCACTGCATGACCTTCTCTCTCACGGCACGCGTATGTTCTCTCCTAACTTCTTCTTGGCTCGCTCAATGTTCAAATTGTTGGCTTCAAACTGCACGAAATGTGGAAGTGTTGCTTAATTGGAAAAGTAGCACTCTTCCTTTGACGTTTTCTCTAAGTTGACGAGTTGCGCGCTCCTGTTTTGGGACTAATCGGCTACATTTATGTGATTTTTAGGTTGAGTGTGTAGGTCGTGGGTGGTTTGAATGCATAAAAAGTATAAAGGCGAAAAGTATTTAACCACTAAAGATTACCCTGGCGCTGTCTTTGAGGCTGCATCATATTTTCTTGGTGTTTGCAAGTAGTAACTAAAACTCTGATAAAAAAATACAGTAGTAAACAGTGCTCCTCAGTAGGCAGTTCAACTTGCGTATCAGTAATAAAATCTACGGCTAGCCAAATAACGTATAAAATAGGTGAAACGATCATGACAAAAACTTCTAGTTCTAAGGAGCGGCGAAAGGCGAGAAACTTCGTACGAAAGTAGGACGAGTGTGCATCACTCACCGCATAGCATCCGTTTGAACTGATAGACCCCGGCGACTATCAGCCTATACACAATAATCAGTCCACGTGACAAGTACAGCCATACATGTATACAAACAATCATTTACTGTGGGGCAAAAAAGAAAACAAGTGAAAGTGTTGTGGCTCGGGCAAGTTTCTTGTGCATGAACTCAGCTTGTATTCGCATGGCACATAAGAAAAGGAAATAAGAAAAGATGCCACAGACGTTGAGGAAGGTCCAAAAAATTTTCTGGACATCTGTGTCGTCTTTTTCTTTTCATTAGCGCCGCTCTAGTACAGACTGAGTGAACGTAGGTACTGCGGCACGTTCCGCAAACGTAATGGACTACAAGCGATTCATGATTATATTGATGGATGAATTAACTTAATTTGGTTTTTCAGAACACGCTTAAGCACGTTGAGGGTCACTTCCACGCCGGAACAGAAAGGCCTAGTTTCTCTGCTGCGTCGCGGGCCCGTTGAAGTGCCCATAACTCTTGTTTGAGTCAGGAGCATGTATTAGCACCCTCCCAATTGCACGGCGTGATGACGTTTTCACAGCGCGATGCGGGGCACCGCAAGAGCACATGTTCCAAATTAGCTATACTTCAGCAGAAGACAGATTTATTACTTGGCTGTATTTCGGGATAAATTTTGTTCAATTGCGCGAGGTTAAGCTACGCGTCGGCCTGAAGAAGTCTGTGGGTCGAAGCCTGAGGTCTGCTTACTTTTCTGTGTGGTGGATGGTCTTGTCTCCGCGCCTGGCAAAAATACTTTATCAGTTCGTTATTCGAGATGGGAGGGTCACGGTTCTCTTAAACACCAGCGTCACGCCCGACAGCTACGCGGTTTACTAGTCCTCGCGCAGCTCTGTGGGCGTACTTGTTGAAATTGGGTGGGGCTCCCTCAATGCGTCTGATATGATCTGGGTACCAAACTAGTGGGTGTGGCTCAATTTCTTTGTCCTGAAGAATTCGCAAAGCTTGTTCTGGTATTGTCCCCTTGGAAAATGCTTCTACCACCAACCTAGTGTCGCTGTAAATTGAGAACCTCCTGTTATCCAGCAAGGCCAATGCATTCGTCATTTGCTCTGCTATTTCAGCCACTGACGTCCGGACCGTTGTTGATTGAGTTCGTGATACTGCCCTCGTGGTTGACGCTTACTTCCACATACGCCTTCTTTCTAGATACCAGGCCGCATTGACGAAGCCGCAGTACTCGGCATGTTCCTGAGCCCTTTTTAGGGGAGCCCTTGCCCTGGTCCTTCGTCTACCCTCGTTATGCTCGGGGTGGATGTTCCGTGGCATGGAAACAACGATAATTTTCTCTCGCTGTTCACAAGGAATGCTGCAGAAACGAGACTTGATTTCCATCGGTGGAATCGCCAGCTCCCACGGGTAGTTTCTACCAGAACGCGTGGTACCTTCTAGCTTCTGCCCTAATTATTTATTTTATCGGTTGCCTGGTGGCAACCAATGAAAGTGAGTAATTAAGACACAAGCTAGGAGGTAGTTTTGACGATGTAAAAATGGGAGAAGAAAGACATAAAATGAGAAAAGTGAAAAAGGAGGGTAAATGAAGAGTAAACTTAGAAAATGAGAAAGAATGTTTTTTTTTTCGCGTGTGTTTTAGGGTTGTCTTCTTGGGTGACTTTTTAACTTATTGGTTTAAGTTATCTTTTTTGGTGGGCTGATGGTCTTTGGTGACTTGATCTTAGACTTGTCGTTTTGTTTTTACACTGAGTGAAAAATTGCCACTTCCTTCCTAATCCCCTGTCTGCCTAAGCCCCCGTCTAAGAAGCATTTAAATGCGCACACAGCGTTTTTTACGTGTGGTGGAACCCCGCTTGCTAAGACAAGTTTATGAAATATTGGGTAGAAGCAACACTGCCAATGGCGAACCGTGAAAACCGATAGGATCATAAACATAACTTGATAATTGAAAAAAATGTGTTATATAGGTCGCATGCACAAAATGCTTGACCAAACTGTGAACATATTACATTAGGCGGGGATTGAGCTGCCTTGTAAACCACTCGAAACAGTTTCCCTCCAAGCTTTCCGCTTATGGTTGCCTCAATGTAATGTTCTGATTTCCTATGGCATGTTCAGGCTATAGCGCTTGATTAGAAGAATGATTCATTTTACTCTTACGATGCATTGACCTCAATGAAAACGTCATAACGACGTTCACCAAATTAGGACAAATTAACCAACTGAGGCACTGCATTTCGCGGCTTTTATGAATGCTATATAGACGTAAAGTATAGAAAGAAGATCGCAGTAATTTTACGGAAATGAAGTCACGCACAACACAGCGCAATGACTGCATGAGGCCAGTTTGTAAAATCCTCACACAAAACTAGGAGGAGGCTTGAGCTTCCCTACCAACATAGCGTAGTCGAACCATCTTCGCGTAGCCTTTCCTATCGCTAACCTGGTTTCACTTCTCGGTCGGCACCTAAACGATGCCACAAAGAAAGCCAAAGGAGGTAAAGTTGCCGACTCTTCAATCAAGGAAGTCAGCACATATGAGGCGGGGGGAGGTAACTTACACTGATATAGCAAGCCGGAAAGAATCACTTCCTATTATTTCGGTATCTTCCAGACAAGTCTATTGACTTTTTCTTAATAGTTGCGGTCTCTTTAGGCAGTTTAGCTGCCTACGTGCTGTTCGCAGTTTCTCCTCCTGATGAATAATGCTGCACTCGTAAAACTTGTCGTACTTCACGTGAAATTTCAGGTGAAGTGACTAAAGCCTGTCGTAGCCACCACTAGCCATCACTATATACATCGTTTTGTGCGTGTGCTTTGTACAAACTTCGTGCGACTTAGCTTGAGGGGCGTTGTTGGGCGGGCTTTGGATTGCATATATATTTCTAACTGGACGGTACGGAATCGATTCCTGGACGAATGGTTGTGCCGACAAAGACAGTGTGTGACTCGGAACGGTGCATGAAAAATCCAGACAGTCCCGCAAAAGCCGGGATGGTTGCTAATTCTTAACGAAGGGTCCCCTCCAGCTGCACTATCCTAGAGACATGCTAAGATGTACATGCTACATTTAGGTAGCAGAGTTGCGCATACTTTTTCCTTCCGCCACTAGCGCCACTATTCGGCGAGCGTTGTCACGTGATGCAAAATGACGTCAAATGTTCACTTTCACGCGTCAAAGCCAAATTTACGTGCACGATGGCAGGGCGCCCGCACATTCTTTGCCCGCACAGACTTCAGCCTCATCATGTCTGCCATTAGAGGTTTTACCTTGTACGTCTGCGATTTGCGTTACCATATTACCGGATAGGTTCTGCGCATGCGTGGATCTTTACATAATGTAAACCTTTACGAAACGTGAATTACCCACCGGGTAGGCTTCACGTTTACGGCATTGTTCTGCAAATTCACCTCAGTTTGTAGAAACTCGCGAAATCCCCATTGTGGAAACTCCAGGCATCGTGTCAAAATAAAACGAAGGGTGAGCGCAAATAGCGATTACATTATTTCAGCCGGATTACCAAAGCTAAAATTGCTGAAACATGAGACATTGCTAGAACATGAAAACCGAAAACGTATGAGCCCCCGACAGACCAGATAGGTGGCGCCATCTAACGGTTTCAAAATGAACCAGGCGATTACCTTTTTTTTTTTTGCAGAGACATTGTGCATTGTACTTTTAGGGGCGAAGCTCCTTATGGCGTGGCTTGTGCGTCCCTCATATGTAACCAGCAGTGGCACATACCCGAAATAGCGGTCCTTACGATTTTGACCTCCAAGGTGGTTCCGGTGAGAGATTTCTTCTGTGCGTTGTTGAACAATTAAAGATAGTGCTCAATGCACATGTTAATGGCTGCTAAGGGGGAATGAGAGACAGGAGCATTCGGCCTTTAGGTAACGCGCACGCTGCGATCCCCATTAGCAGCTATTGGCGTGTACATTGAGCACGATCTGACAAGAAAGGGTTGCTACGTTATACTCGCTGGTTGTAACCTCCTTGGTTTTAGACAGGTTTAGCGACCGTTGGGCCGCATAGCAACGAATACAGTGAACTAGTCATCATCATCATCATCATCATCATCATCAGCCTGACTACATCCACTGCAGGACAAAGGCCTCTCCCATGTTCCGCCAGTTAACCCGGTCCTGTGCTTGCTGCTGCCAATTTATACCTGCAAACTTCTTAATCTCATCTGCCCACCTAACCTTCTGTCTCCCCCTAACCCGCTTCCCTTCTCTGGGAATCCAGTTAGTTACCCTTAATGACCAGCGGTTATCCTGTCTGCGCGCTACATGCCCGGCCCATGTCCATTTCCTCTTCTTTATTTCAACTATGATATCCTTAACCCCTGTTTGTCCCCTAATCCACTCTGCTCTCTTCTTGTCTCTTAAGGTTACACCTACCATTTTTCTTTCCATTGCTCGCTGCGTCGTCCTCAATTTAAGCTGAACCCTCTTTGTAAGTCTCCAGGTTTCTGCTCCGTAGCTAAGTACCGGCAAGATACAGCTGTTATATACGTTCCTCTTGAAGGATAGTGGCAATCTACCTGTCATAATTTGAGAGTGCTTGACGAATGTGCTCCACCCCAATCTTATTCTTCTAGTTACTTCCATCTCGTGGTTAGGCTCCGCGGTTATTACCTGCCCTAAGTAGACATAGTCTTTTACAACTTCAAGTGCACTATTACCTATCTCGAAGCGCTGCTCCTTTCCGAGGTTGTTGTACATTACTTTCGTTTTCTGCAGATTAATTTTAGGACCCACCTTTCTGCTCTCCTTATCTAACTCCGTAACCATGAGTTGCAATTCGTCCCCTGAGTTACTCAGCAATGCAATGTCATCGGCGAAGCGCAAGTTACTAAGGTATTCTCCATTAACTCTTATCCCTAACTGTTCCCATTCTAGGCTTCTGAAAACCTCCTGTAAGCACGCAGTAAATAGCATTGGGGAGATTGTGTCCCCCTGCCTTACACCTTTCTCGATTGGTATTCTGTTGCTTTCTTTATGAAGCACTATGGTGGCAGTTGATCCCCTGTAGATTTCTTCCAGAATGTTTATATATACTTCACCTATGCCCAGATTCCGCAGTGTCTGCATGACGGCTGATATTTCTACTGAATCAAACGCCTTCTCGTAATCTATGAAGGCGATGTATAGTGGTTGGTTATACTCTGAGCATTTCTGTATTACCTGATTGATAGTATGACTGTGGTCAATTGTTGAGTAGCCTGTTCTAAATCCTGCTTGTTCCTTTGGTTGATTGAATTCTAATGTTTTCTTTACTCTGTTAGCAATTACCGTTGTAAATAGCTTGTATACTACAGAGAGCAAGCTAATCGGCCTGTAGTTCTTCAAGTCCTTGTCATCTCCTTTCTTATGAATTAAGATGATGTTAGCGTTCTTCCAAGACTCTGGTACCCTTCCCGTCAGAAGACACCTCGTAAACAGGGTGGCTAGTTTTTCTAACGCAATCTGTCCTGAATCTTTCAGCAGCTCTGATGTTAACTGATCCTCACCAGCAGCTTTGCCTCTTTGCATGCTCTCCAAAGCTTTTCTGACTTCTTCTATCATTACTGGTGGGATGTCGTCTGGGTTACTGCTAGTTCTTATAGTATTTAGGTCGTAGTTGTCTCGGCTACTGTACAGATCTCTGTAAAACTCCTTCGCTATTTTAACTATCCTATCCATATTGGTAGTTATTTTGCCTTCTTTGTCCCTTAGTGCATACATACGACTTTTGCCTATCCCAAGTTTCCTGTTCACTGCTTTGACGCTTCCTCCGTTTTTCAGAGCATGTTCGATTCTCTCTATGTTATACCTTCTTACATCGCATACCTTACGCCTATTAATCAACTTCGAAAGCTCTGCCAGTTCTATTTTGTCTGTTGTACTTGAAACTTTCATAATTTGACGCTTCTTAATTAGGTTCTTCGTTTCTTGGGAAAGCTTGCCAGTGTACTGTCTATCTACCCTGCCTCCAACTTCCACTGCACACTCCGTAATGATACTCGTCAGATTATCATTCATTGTATCTACGCTAAGGTTGGTTTCCTCACTAAGAGCCGAGTACCTGTTCTGCAGCGACACTCTGAATTCCTGTACTTTGCCTCTCAGTGCTAGCTCATTGATTGGCTTCTTGCGTATCAGTTTCTGTCGTTCCTTCTTCAAGTCTAGGTGAATTCGAGACCGTACCATTCTATGGTCACTGCATCGTACCTTGCCAACCACTTCCACATCCTTCACGATTCCTGGGTTTGCAGTCATTAAAAAGTCTATTTCGTTCTTATTTTCGCCATTAGGGCTCCTCCATGTCCACTTGCGGTTTTCTCGTTTTCGGGAGTAGGTATTCAAAATCCGCAAATTATTGCGTTCTGCGAACTCTACTAGTAGCTCTCCTCTGGCGTTTCTAGTGCCGATGCC
Source organism: Rhipicephalus microplus (assembly GCF_013339725.1). Taxonomy (NCBI): domain Eukaryota; kingdom Metazoa; phylum Arthropoda; class Arachnida; order Ixodida; family Ixodidae; genus Rhipicephalus; species Rhipicephalus microplus. The sequence continues at coordinate 184,834,167 of NC_051168.1, forward strand.
ATAATCTCCTATTGCCTGGTCTCCAGCCTGCTTCTTCCCTACCTTTGTATTAAAGTCGCCCATCACTATAGTGTACTGTGTTTTTACCTTACTCATTGCCGATTCCACGTCTTCATAGAAGCTTTCAACAGAAGCGTCATCATGGCTGGATGTAGGCGCGTAAGCCTGTACTAGCTTCATCTTGTATCTTTTATTCAGTTTAATTACAATACCTACCACCCTTTCATTAATGCTATAGTATTCCTCTATGTTGCCAGCTATGTTTCTGTGAATTAGGAACCCCACTCCCAGTTCTCTTCTGTCTGCCAAGCCCCTATAGCAAAGGACGTGCCCATTCTGTAGCACAGTATAGGCCTCATCTGTCCTCCTAACCTAACTAAGCCCTATTATATCCCATTTAACACCCTCTAGCTCCTCGAATAGTACAGATAGACTTCCCTCACTAGATAAGGTTCTAGCGTTAAACGTTGCCAAGTTCAGGTTCCAATGGCGGCCTGTCCGGATCCAGAGATTCTTAGCACCCTCTGCTGCGTTGCAGATCTGACCGCCGCCGTGGTCAGTTGCTTCGCAGCTGCTGGGGACTGAGGGCCGTGAGTTATTTGACGTATGCATGTGGGAGGTAGTGGCCAGATACTGCACCAGAGTGGCCAATCCTTCTCTGGTGAGGGAGTGCGTTCCCGGCGGTGGTTACCGGTGAGGCCGCACCCCAGGCCTCTTAGTGCAGTTCCATCAACACGCGGATTTTTTTTTAAATCCGGTTGAGAACTGCGCGGCACCGGGATTTGAACCACGGACCTCTTGCATGCGAGGCGGATGCTCTAACCACTACACCATCGTCGCATCTCGTGAACTAGTACTCGTGTACTAGTGAACTAGTATATACCATGAAGTCGAGGTGGTTAAAGGTGGAAGTATACCCGAAGCGCAAGCCGTAAGAAAGTGTGCATGTGCCACCTCCCATTTAGTCCTTGAAATGTCCGCTCGATGGTGGTGCTTCCATATGGAGAATATATGATGAAAAGATGCGAGATGGTGGTACTTGGAGTGCTGAATAGATGGATGAAAGGACGCACAGACAGATGCATGGATGGACGCATGAACGGACGCAGGCGCGGATGCATGGACGAACGCAGGGACGGACGCACGAACAGACGCACGCACGGACGGGTGGATGGACGCTTGAACGGTTACACAGACGTACGCAGGAACGGGCGGAAGCAAGAACGAATGGACAGACGAATGCTTCGCCCCACTCCCCATCATTCACTCCGTGGATATGCTGCCAATTTTTTGTGTGAAAACCGTGCCTCGGCATTATCACGAATTAGTTACGTTTTTAATTATTTTCGCCTCACTCTGTTATTTGTTGAGTGTAACTTACCGAAAGCACCATATTTTAATGAGAGACGCCGTAGTGGAGGGCTCCAGAAATTTCGACCACCTCGAGTTCATTACCATGCGCCTAAATGTTAGCACACGGGCCTCAACCATTTTCTCTACCTATAGCAACATACCGCTTCACTGCAACCGTGTAATCTTGTACAGCAGACGCGAATAAGTCTGCGGCACGCTGCCCACGCCAGACCGTCGCGCCGCATTTTCATCGTGCGTGCGCAACAAGGGGCTTCACTGCACAGCTGCGGAACATAATCACGGACCTATGCGCTACTCTGCTTCCGTGGGAAGCATATGCAGTAAATTTACACTATCCATGCCTGCAGCGATATGAAACAGAGAAAGCGCATTCATGGGCTCCTCACGCCATCACGCGGGTGACAGTGAAACCGCGGCAACTCTGAAGCACTTGAAAGATGTCCGTAAGCCTATGTAAATAGCACGCAGTGTCGTGGAGAGGTGGACCAGCGCCTAAGCAAATCGCGAAATACAGCGAGGGGTGGCGGGCTGATCCCACTGCAGTAGGAGCGAAATCTTGTTTCCGTGATTCCATTTACCTAGTTTTCGTTGACGCTCAACGCCGTCACCGACACCAGCATTTCCGTGAAACCAGCTCTTTATTTATTTACAAATACTGCGATCCTCAAAGGGAATTTCAGCAGGGTGCAAGTACATCGTCATGGTAAACAAAAAATCAGGCAGCAAAGCAAACAAGGGTAGCAAACAATGCTTCCGAAAAATACAGTACAAATATATTAGTGGTGAAAAAAAAAACAGGCCTGCGCGGATGGCGCAGGTCTGGCGCTGTCATGGTGCTGCGCTGTGACTGTGGCTGACGCTGTGACTGTACTGCCCGGAAGGCGCAGCACAGTCACAGCGAAAGCTAGAAGAACATTCTTTCAGAGCTGTTCCTAAACAATCATTGAGTGACTGCAGCAAGCACACTTGCTTGATGGCCACAGCAGCATTATTAATAAATATTTTAAGACAGTAGGCTGGCATTCGCTATGCCGTTTTTGTCATTCTTCTGAGAAGCGTGGTATATGCTAAACACTTGCTAGAAAGTTTGTGCCAATTGTTCATGCAGTGTTTGACGACAACGAGGAATTATACCTGAAGTAGGTATGCGCCGCAGTTTATAGGTGAAGAAGAACAAGCTTTTGTGTGGGTTGGGCTATTCAACGACCCACTCGTAGCTATTAGCAATGTGTGGCGCGTGGTTGTTGCATAGCCGTTCTAAAACGCTTTATCACCCATATAAAGTGATTCCTTCCCGACATCAAGCCTGTCTAAGGCAACGTTGCGAACAAATCCCAAGCACCGGCGTAGCTCAGTAAATGAACAAAAACAGAACCGGCGAAGCGCAGTGATAGAATACTGGGCAAGCATGCAGTGAGCCCAGGTTCAAGCCCCACTGTGTACTCGGTGTTCGTTATTTTGGTGAGGTTCTTTTTTCTCTGTATTCGCAATGTCAATAGACTGTCGCGCCACCTGGCAGAATTCAGGAGGGTCCTCTCAAGGATGATCAATAGGCAGACGCTCCTTGTTCGGCGTTGCTACCCTCACTGTTAACGCATTAGCAAGACACGAACACAAACCACTTTGTATGTTGCGTGCATCAATGAATATACTGGACTGTCTGTGACACGATAAATCTGATTCATTCTTGCTAGAGGGGAACATAGGTGGCAACTCGTGCCATCGATTGCAACCCGCAGAATACGCATATCAGCTTCGCTAGATTTCTCGCAGCCACGTTGGAAAGGTAAAGGTTATTGTGTAACCTCTGCTGTTTAAACTCGCCTTGTTTACGTGCGTATCATTCGTCAATGCATTTAGAGTGCACGAATTTCATAACATTCATTGCAAGCGAAAATTAGCACAGGCTGGCGATTTGCGCTTCCAAACCTTGGTCTACGATGCTCCGCTTGTTTTTTTACATTTGTTGATAGATGGCAGCACAATGCAAGCGATTACTTTCTTGCCTTGTTTTGGAGCGAAATGTTCTCTTCCACCCGGTCAGTGACCGCCGTGTTGAGGTTCTACAAAGATGCGTTGTTCGTGCTATCGAAATCGTTCAGCGAAGGGAATTCCTCAGACTACTTTCGGCATTGATGTTCAAAAAAACCGTCTTGACGTCGAGGATTTTTCATTGGACGAGATGATTGTCAACGCACTGAGAGTGGCAGCGACGATGAATGATCAGCTGCCAGCTCACGAGCAGCGTGTCACAGTTCCCGTTCCGTCGTGCGTTAATGTTTTTTTTTTCACGCTTGTTAGTCATTTTGATTGTTTTGACTGTATAGTATCCTTCAGCGAGCACAAAATTAAAAAAAAACATTTTTCTTGCGCATTCCATGTAGCCCAATCACAGTGAATATTACAAAATGCCACAGGCCGACAATACGCTCGAGCTCGACCAGTGAAGCCAATGGTTAGAGCAATGAAATATGCAGTTACAACTACAGTCTACGCTAACTTCCCCTGCACTTGACCGGTGCCATCCGACCTACGATGTTGCTTGACAAATTTTCCCAATTTTGACGTTGCAAAATGAGTACGCGTGTATTCGTTTTGATATCCTTGTTTCTATCGAGTTGATAGAACCTGCAACATCCGAGTGCAGCGAATCGCGCAATGTTGCAGTCTGATCATGGCTGTGACGCAAGCGCTACTTCATCATCATCATTATGAGCCTAACCATACCCACTGCAGGGCAAAGGCCTCTCCCATGATCCGCCAAACAACCCGGTCTTGTGCTTTCCGTTGCCACGTTATACTCGCAAACTTTTTAATCTCCCCCTAAATCTCTGTCTCCCCTTCCTAAAGCCCACCTAAATCTCTGTCTCCCCTTCGTGCGTTTGCGTTCTCTGGGATCTAGTCAGTTACCCGTAACGACCACCGATCATCCTGCCTGCGTGCTACGTGTCCGGCCCATGTCACTTTCTTTTTCTTGATTTCAACTAAGACATCCTTAACCCCGGTTGGTTCCCTGACCCACTCTGCAATCCTTTGTCTCTTAAGGTTACACCTATCATTTTCTTTTCTATTGCTCACTGCGTCGCCCTTAAATTAAGCTGAACCCTCTTTGTAAGCCTCCAGGTTTGTGCTGCATAGGTAAGTACGGGCAAGATGCAACTGTTATAAGTAATCCTCTTGAGGGTTAGCGGCAATCTACCAGTCATGATTTGAGAGTGCTTGCGAAATGTGCTCTATCTCATTTTAATTCTTCTTGTTACTTCAATCTCGTGATTCAGCTCCGCGGTTATTACCTGTATTAAGTAGTCATATTTCCTAACAACTTCCAGCGCCACTACACATATCACAAAGTGCTCTTTTCTGCCGAGATTGTTGCACATTATTTTAGTTTTGTGCATATTAATTTTCAGACCTACTTTTCTGTTTTCCGTGTCCAGTTCAGTAATCATGAACTGTAATTCGTCCCTTGAGTAACTAACCAAGGCAATGGTTTCAGTGAATCGCAGGTTACCAAGGTACTCTCCAATAGCTCTTATTTCTAAGTCTTCCCAGTCTAGGGTCCTAAATGAAGAAATGCGCTGAATACAACCAACTCCCATACATAGCTTTTGTAGATTACGAGAAGGCGTTTGACTCAGTTGAGACATCCACAGTAATGCAGGCACTACGGAATCAGGGCATCGCAGAGCCCTACATAAACATAATGGAAGAAATCTGCAGAGTATCCACAGCCGCCAAAGTTCTACATGAAGAAAGCGAACGAATCTCAATAATGAAGAGTGCAAGGCATGGAGACACGATCTCTCCAATGCCTTGCATTGGGAGGTATTTAGCGCTACCTAATGGGATGCATTGGGAGGTATTTGCATTGGGAGATATTTAGCGCTACCTAACAGGAGGTATTATGCGCTACATAATGGGATGTTAAATGCTCGTAATCCATTGAAGAAGCAGCTGCATGATGCTTACAGCGCAAGTAATGACGACGGCGTAATATGTTTGCAAACCATCGCTACAGTAAATATTTGGTCTGGTGCAGCCGCGATGGCGTGCTACTTTCTTGTGTCCTACAACTGTGGCTCATTCGTCAGGCAGGCTCAGTACAAATTACCTCGGAGTGCCGTTCAGTTCATACGTGAATTCTAGTTCGCACAGTTTTCTGTAGCGCACACAGGACTACGCAAAGCGTCGTTGATACACGGACGATCTGCTGACACCAGCACCCTTCGCACTGCCGCAAGAAATGACGTAGCGAACATTCAGCAGTTCCTATAGTTTGATAAAGTACTTTGGGCCGATATACATTCATTTGACGATGAAGAGTTCATCCGGTGAAAGCGGCATGGGGAGGACGTCCATGCGTCCTATCTTTTTCTATGCGAGTTGACGGGTTGATCTTCCCTCCGCAGCCTTCTTGGATTGCACAGCGTGCCACCTATAGGCCGTGGGCATTGCGAATACTGCTTACAGACACCGGCGGTGGTGGCGGTGGCACCAGCTGCGGCGGCGGCGGACAACTGCGGCGGCGCGCATGACCCATGTTCTGACCTTATGAGAGCTTTCGCTGTAAAAAATACATTTCGTGTGCTATTGTGCATACGAATACAGAATGCGTACGAAACATTGAATACATAAAGAATGGTTAAAATGAAATACATATTTGAACGAGATCATGTTGCAGATTGGAAAGTCATTACATATATTTGCAGCAATGAAAGCAATGAAGGTTGAGTAACTTGAGTGTTAGTAAGGTTATTGCACTCAGGCACATTCCTTGGTGAGAAAGAATATTTGAAACATTATTATTTTTCCTGCGGAATGGAGTTATTGTTAGGTGATGACTTTGTCTTCTTGCATACCAAGGAGAAAAATATTTATGTCAGAAATGTTAATATTATATTGTTGTTCGTTTATCAGCTGACATAGGAATTTCAGTCTGAAAACAAGATTGCGTTCTGTAAGTGCAGGCAAGTTGTCACGTTTAGGAGTTCTGTTGCAGAGGTGTGGGCGTAGTTATTTTAGATGAAGCGGACTGCCTTCTGTTGCACCCGTTCAAGTCTTTTTGTCTTAGTTTGTGTAAACGGGTCCCAAATTACTTTGGCATAAATAAGTACTGGAAGTAGATCTTTTTTGTATGCTAAAAAGAAAACGGAACGTGTTTACAGTTTCAGCGCCCCCCTTAGAAAAAAACAATTTACGGTAGGCATTAGCGGTCACTTTTTCATTTGATTGTTTCTATTTTAGGCTGTTAGTAATGTAAATGTCAAGGTACTTTTATTCTGAGGAAAACATTGTTCGCCCAATAATTGAAACTTAGCTCTTGTTTTTTTTTGTTAGTAATGCACCTGAAAACAGTTTCCTCGATATTACCCGACATTTGCCAATCTTTTACACCTGGGAAAAACTTCCTGAAATGCATTATTTAGTAAACATTTGATTGGAATTACTATCAAGTTCAGAGTATAGGACACAGTCATCGGCATATAAAAGTATTGTGAGCAGGCATGTAAGTTTCCATATCTTTTATATGGAGCAAGAAGAAACGAGGGCAGCGAACCGAGCCTTGGGGATCCGAACACCAGAGTGCACCGCAAAGATTATCAGAGTCGTCAGTTTTTAAAGGTAACGAATTGACTAAGCCCACTAAGGTATTTGGAAATCTAGTTAGTAAGCTGCGGATATTAAACAATTATGGTACTTTTATGCAGCAGTTTCTGAAGACCACTTTATGGGCAGCTTTCCAACAAATACACGCATATGGCGTCTGTCTGTTTTTTGTTGTATATATTACTTGCGTAAGTACTTACTGTTTGTACCCATTGGGTCATTGTAGAATGGCTTTGCGGAATTCATGCTGATGAATTGTTAGAACTTTAGAAATTCTTAACGTTACCACGTTGAAATTTTGTTGAACAAAGGTGGCAGCTTGTTTCTATATGTTTACTGTATGATTACTGTAACCCAAGGCAATCGTATTTAGAGCATACAAAACCTTTGCCGAGTTCACGCAGCCATTTTTAGAGAAATTGTCCGAACATTTTCAACACATTACCACATCCCGAGTTGAGTGATTCTGAAAGCAAATAATGCCGCCTCATAGGGTTTACGTTTTATGTTTTGAGAAAGACAAATTTTAGAACGGCTCTAATTGGCAGTGTTTTGTTCGGGTCTACCTTACGTCTTCCTGATAAATGTTCACCAGTAACGAGGGTTCGTATAACTTTGCTATATAAAGTTATATTACATAACTCAAACAGTCAGAAAAGAGAAGGTGGACCATGCGATGAAAAAATCGTAAGCGGGCGTTTCATTAACAATTTTAAAAATACGTCGGTGTTTTACTTGAAACTAACGATTTTTATGAAAAATGTCATTCGATTATGAGGAGCACGCTTATTATAGAAAGAAGAACGAAAAAAAGACAGTGAAACTTAGCCAAGGTGACCAATTTCTGGAGCTGAAATGTGCTCTTGCTTCTTTTAGAAGCACCAAAGTAAGCAGCGTATTTTACACTGTGCTTATGTAATCAAGGATAAAACCAGTTGGCAAATGTATGTCATATTGTGTACTACTAATAACGGAGAATAAAGACGTTCACAACAATTGCACATTGTGCATGCATAAGTAACACACCTAGTATAAAAATGGAAATATTGAACAGCGACGTGAAAAAATCGTCCACCAATAGTGTACTCGCATGAAAGATGTAAGGCTTTTGTTCAGCTGATTTTTTATACAAAGATACGAGTGCTGGTTGCAGCAGTAAATATTCAAGAATTGTGTAAGAACACCTAAAATACTCATGTTGTTTGTAACGTTAAAAAAGTCACAGTTTTACCAAACGGGCGAAGCAATGAATGGATTAGCAACAGATTCCAATGTTTTACGGAGAAAGGATAGCAATTTTATGAGCAGTATAACCTGTACTTAACATGCGCTTGCTAAGTAACCAAGTTTCTTGTGGCACGGCCACAGTAGATGACCACAACAAGGCTCGTGCGTAGTGACGGCGTTACAATACGAAGTGAGGCTCGCCATCAACTTATTTAGATCTCATCGCACGTAACTCTACAGAACACTGGTGTGAGAAAACACGGACGCTCCAGCTAGACTTTTGGCATCGTTATTTCGCGTTGAGGGCGCAACCCGTAGAAGCTCCTCCCTGCTTGTGGGGGCACGAGGAGCATTCTGATCGTTGCCGCGAGAGCGCGCCAATCATAAGCCCCACCTACTTCGTTCGCTGCCGAGATTAGTGGAGCCTAGCACAACCTTCCCCGCACACACACACACACACACACACACACACACACACACACACACACACACACAACACACATACATACATACATACATACTACTATATATATATATATATATATATATATATATATATATATATATATATATATATATATATATATATATATATTGAAACGAAGATGCGCGAGCCTACGGGGCGTGGAAGAAAAAGAAGAGTAGTGGAGCGGCACTTGGACTGTGTGGTTGGGTGAAGCGTTCTAGGCCTGTCTCAGAGGTACGCTGCTCTTTCACAACGCCATTTCACCTGATCTTTAAATAACCACAGTGACTCGTAACAGTTTGGTGGAAGGTGCCGGGTACATCGATCTGGACGACCCAGCTCTACCGATTTTGCGACGGAGCAGACGCTTGGCAGGCTTGCCACCGCAGCTACCAGACATGGTGGATGCGGGAGGAGGCCATAACAACCTTGTTGCTTATGAGCAACACGCTCACCCGCCAAGACAAGCTCGCTGCGGCATGCCGGAACGTCAGCCGAGGACCTTTTCGGGGCAGCCGGATGACGATGTTGACGACTGGCTCAAGCACTACCAAAGAGTGAGTCGCAGCAACCGCTGGAGCACTGCTAAGCAGCTCGAGAACGTGGTGTTTTTTCTCGTCGGCACCGCGTCTCATTGGTTCGACAAACATGAGAGTGCATTGACCGAATGGGACATTTTCGTGGACGAGCTGAAGAGGTGTTTTGGTGATTCAACAGCTAAAGTCAAGCGGGCGGAGCAAACGCTTTCACGCGGAGCTCAGTTACCTGGCGAAACATGCACCACCTACATCGAGGCCGTCTTGAAGCTTTGCGGAGTCGTGAGTGCGGCCATGTGTGACGAAGATAAGGTAGGTCATCTGCTCAAGGGAATCGCGGAAGACGTATACAATTTTCTTATCACTAAGGAAGACTTACCACACCTTCCGACCTAAGGAGACACTGCCGAGCGTTTGAAGCGCTAAAGAGGAGGAGAGTCCTACCGAAATTGTGACGTCATGAGAATGTGCCCACGATTGCAAGTGTCAAGCTTTCATCGCAGGACGACATCTCTTCTCTTATAAGACGAGTGGTTAAGGAATAACTTGCTCAACTGCAAGCTGTGTACACCGCTGGTGTCTGTCACCAGTGTGCATTCGACCAACGGCCCCGTGAACCACTGGTACCTCGGATGCGACAGAGTTACTTTGAGCCTCGCCCATTACACCAATCAGTTCAAACTAAGGAGTGAACGACCACTAGAAAACCAGGAACGCAGGCAAGCTGCATCACAGCGATTTACTCCTCGGCCACCATCGCCCGGCTTTTATCAACCGACGAGGTCTGCTTCACCGGTGACGACTAGACGCGACACCCGTACTTGTTATAACTGCGGGCTACCTGGACACATCGCTAGGTACTGCTACCGTCGCCAGCAGCGAGCTCCACGATTCAACGTGTACACGCCCTATGTACCTGCTGGCGAGTCTCGACCATTTCAGGGCTCTTTCCGATGGCAACACGTAGCACGTGCTGACTCGCCTTGCTCCGACCGCAGCGTTACCCCACCACCCGCACGCCAACAACGATCCCCGTCTCCGCGTCGCCGCTCGGGGACGCCACCACCACTGGGAAACTAACTGGTGTGACCAATGGGGGCGAGGCCGCAAAATCATCTTCCGCAAGACCCCCTTGTGTTGTGATGATTGCGAACAAAGTGAGTGTTTTTGTAGACAATGTGAGTACTGTTGCACTAGTTGATACTGGTGCTGCCGTTTCTATAATGAGCATGACTTTTAAAAATCACCTTGGGACGAAAGTAATGTTTGCTTGGAATCGGAGTGCTACGTTCCGCGGCGTAGGGGGAGAAACGTTGAGCCCTGTTGGAGTTTGTTCTGTTTTACTTTCTGTGGGAAATCAAACGTTTCGAGCTGAACAAACGGTGCTTGCACGAGCGACCCACGATGTCATTCTAGGTATAGATTTTTTGCGGGAATGTGGTGCAACTCCAGATTGTGGTAGTGGTGGGATTATTTTTCGTCCCGTATTGCCATCTTCATTGACAAAAAATGCCGTTGATGACTGCTTGGAAGTGTTTTCCGTGTCTGAAGACGTCTGCTTGGCCCCGCATACCGCAATGTTTGTGCGTGTAAACTCTTCGCGTTCTTGTGCGGGTTCCTACTACGGTTTAGCCGAGCCGAACTTCAGTAACGCACTTAAGAAAAACGCTATTGTGCCTCGTTGCCTCGTGCTCACCGTCGATGGTTGTGCAGATTTGTGGACTGTGAACGTTTCCGCGCAGCCCATATATCTGCCTGCAGGACTTAAATTGGCAAGCTTCCAAGAGCAAAGTACTCCTACCATACGGTCACTCCAACTGTCGGTGGATGTAAAGAAACCCCACGCCAACTCGCACCCCGACTATTCTGCTAGCATTGACCGTATGATTAACAAGTCACTTCATCAACTGAAAGGTCGCTGCTGCAGGAGGTGATCGCACGCTACGCCTCAGTCTTTGACTTTGCCCAAGACGAGACGTCTACCGTTACGCCACCGACTTCACGTACGCAACACCGCATCTATACAGGCCAAGCACCACCAGTACGCCAGGAGCCCTATCATGTATCGCCTTCTGAAAGGAAAGCCATCGCTGAGCAAGTTGAAGACATGCTAAAGAAGGGCATCATACAGGAATCGTGTAGTCCATGGGCAGCTCCTGTCATTCTAGTCAGGAAAAAGGATAATTTATGGAGATTCTGCATAGACTATCGCCGCCTAAATGCCATCACAAAAAAAGACGTCTACCCTTTGCCACGTATAGATGACGCTGTGGACTGCCTCCATTCTGCCTCCTATTTTTCTTCTGTTGACTTGCGTTCTGGGTATTGGCGAATTCCTATGCATCCCTCAGATAAAGAGAAGACGGCCTTTGTAACACCAAACGGTCTCTTCGAGTTTAACGTTATGCTCTTTGGTTTGTGCAATGCTCCAGCGGCATTCGAGAGATTTATGGATACAGTACTCCGTGGATAAAAATGGGAAGTTTTCATGTGCTATTTGGATGACGTGATTTTCTACGGCAAGACTTTTCAAGAGCATAACCACCGCTTGTCCTTTGTGTGTGAATGCTTACGCGAAGCTGGCCTTGTTTTAAAATCAAAGAAGTGTCAATTTGTAGAACGTCAAGCCCTCGTATTAGGCTTTCTCGTGGATGAAGAAGGCGTGCGACCAGACCCACAGAAGTCCGATGTGGTTCGCAAATTTGAACCACTATGAACAGTGAAGAACCTGCGAAGTTTTCTGGGTCTGTGCTCATATTTCCGCCGATTTATTAAGAACATCGCACAACTTGCCTTCCCACTGACGTCCCTTCTTCATGAAGACACACCGTACTTGTGGGATGATAAATATGAGGCTGCATTTCCACAGCTGAAGTTTATATTGACTTCAGGACTCATCCTGAAGCATTTTGATCCAGATGCTTCGACTGAACTACATACTGATGCTAGTGGGCTAGGCGTTGGTGCTGTGCTGGTCTAACTCTGGAACACCCGTCAGCACGTCATAGCATATGCCAGTCGGACACTGACCCGAGCAGAGAAGAACTACACCGTCACCGAGCTCGATTGATTGATATGTGGGGTTTAACGTCCCAAAACCACCATTTGATTATGAGAGACGCCGTAGTGGAGGGCTCCGGAAATTTCGACCACCTGGGGTTCTTTAACGTGCAACCAAATCTGAGCACACGGGCCTACAACATTTCCGCCTCCATCGGAAATGCAGCCGCCGCAGCCGGGATTCGAACCCACGACCTGCGGGTCAGCAGCCGAGTACCTTAGCCACTAGACCATCGAGGCGGGGTAACCGTCACCGAGCTCGAGTGCTTAGCAGTCGTCTTCGCCATTCATAAGTTCCGACCGTATCTACATGGCCGCGAGTTCACAATAGTGACCGATCACCACTGACTATGCTGGCTTGTGGGACTTCGTGACCCGTCTGGCCGGCTGGCTCGTTGGGCGTTGCGCCTCCAAGAGTACAGCTTTTCTGTTACCTTATAAGAGCGGACGATGTCACACAGATGCCGACTGCTTATCCCGCCTTCCTTCAGTACACACCAACGCTGACGACGATGACACTGATGACTATTTAATTTCTGTCTCGTCCGACTTCCCAGATACCAGAAGCTTCAAACGTGAGCAGCAGCGCGACCCTACTCTGAAACCCTTGCTCGAAGCAGCACATAACTTCGTCGACAAACACTTTAAAATTTCAAATGGCTTGCTGTGTAAAAGAAACTATTCAGCCGTTGGCCTCCCGTTGCTTCTAGTGGTGCCGGAAAGTCTGCGCCAGGTTGTCCTTCGTTCTGTGCACGATGACATAACATCCGGTCATCTCAGTTTCACACGTACGCTACATCGACTACGTGAGAGGTTCTACTGGCCGAAAATGTGGAAGACCACAAAACAGTACGTCGCAGCTGCACTATATGTCAGCGCCACAAGCGATCCACCACTGCCCCGGCAGGTTATTTGCAGCCTATCCCTCCACCGACATCCCCTTTTGAAAAAGTCGGCATCGTCTTGCTTGGACCTCTTCCTAAGACCCCATCAGGGCACCGATATGTTATAGTGTGCGTGGTATATTTACCGCGTTATACGAAAACGGACGCACTGACATCGGCCACAGCAGCCACTGTTTCTTCTTTTCTGTTACAACGGGTCATACTGCGTCACGGTGCTCCACGGGTTGTCATCAGTGACCGTGGAAGACAATTTATCGCCGATGTGGTTGAAGGAACATTGCGCCTCTGTGGCTCCTCGTATCGCCACTCCACCCCTTACCATTCGCAAACTAACGGTCTCACTGAGAGAGCAAATCGAACTCTCACGAATATGCTATCGATGTACGTTGATGCTGACCACAGGAACTGGGACGCCGTCTTATCGTTTGTTACTTACGCGTATAACACCGCCAAGCATGAAGTTACTGGACATTCGCCCTTCTTTCTGCTTTACGCACGAAATCCACAGAGTTTTCTGGAAACTCTATTACCTTTCTCGCATCAGGAAGATATGTCCATCACTCAGACGTTGTGTCGCGCTGAAGAAGCACGTCAAATAGCGCGCCTTCGAACATTGTCTTCGCAAGAACACAGCAAGAGTCGCTACGATGCCAAGAATATCCCCGTAGAGTTTTCTCCTGGTGACTACGTGTGGCTGTGGACTCTTGTTCGTAGAAAAGGATTGTACCGGAAGTTTCTAGCAAACTATTCCGGCCCATTCGTGATAGTCTCTCGTCTCAGTGACGTGAAATACGTTGTCGCCCGAGTCACAGCCAATAACCGGCGTTCGCGCACTACGCAAATTGTTCACGTAGTCTGCCTCATACAGTACCATCGTACCATCATAGGCCTATTTAACTCGCTCAGCGAGCTTCGTCTGCCGCCGGGGGAAATGAAACGAAGATGCGCGAGCCTACGGGGCGTGGAAGAAGAAGAGTAGTGGAGCGGCGCTTGGACTGTGTGGTTGGGTGAAGCGTTCTAGGCCTGTCTCAGAAGTACGCTGCTCTTTCACAACGCCATTTCACCACATCTCTAAATAAACACAGTGACTCGTAACAATATATATATATATATATATATATATATATATATATATATATATATACCTACGACCGTAGGTTCGATTCCTGCTCACGGCTGGATATTTTTTTCACCCACTCTTCTTTCTTCTTGTTTACATTCCAATTGTTCTAATAACTTTCCCTATACATTCCTTGGCAATCATTATCATCATCATCATCATCATCAACCTGATTACGTCCACTGCAGGACAAAGGCCTCTCCCATGTTCCGCCAGTTAACCCGGTCCTGTGCTTGCTGCTGCCAATTTATACCCACAAACTTCTTAATCTCGTCTGCCCACCTAACCCGCTTCCCTTCTCTGGGAATCCAGTTAGTTACCCTTAATGACCAGCGGTTATCCTGTCTACGCGCTACATGCCCGGCCCATGTCCATTTCCTCTTCTTTATTTCAACTATGATATCCTTAACCCCCCTTTGTCACCTAATCCACTCTGCTCTCTTCTTGTCTCTTAAAATTACACCTACCATTTTTCTTTCCATTGCTCGCTGCGTCATCCTCAATTTAAGCTGAACCCTCTTTGTAAGTCTTCAGGTTTCTGCTCCGTAGCTAAGTACCGGCAAGATACAGCTGTTATATACCTTCCTCTTGAGGGATAGTGGCAATCTACCTGTCATAATTTGAGAGTGCTTGCGGAATGTACTGTCTGGCAATACTGTCTGTTAGATCTCATTATTTTTGTGTCAAAACACGGAAAAACGAGCCCTTAGGTATACACTTCTTTCCCTTATATATATATATATATATATATATATATATATATATATATATATATATATATATATATATATATATATATATATATATATATATATATATATATATATATAGCATTCGCCCTTCAGGAGAGGCTTTAGAGGTAAGATTCAAGACACATTGTCTAGCCACACTGACGAAAACAGGAGGAGAAGCACGAAAGGAGACGTCACAGAGAAGAAGGAATCGCCTTTGTGTGCTTTGGTATTGTGCAAGCGCAAGTGAAGGCGTACTACAAAAACGTGCCCCAACGCGAGCGGGAAAACCCACTTTCGCGAGATAAATGGAGCATGTGCATAGCGCCAGTCACGTCTTTCGCGACCGGCAAATAGGACTGTCAGATTCCTCTCCACTGACTGGAGGACACCAGCAATCAATCAGCATTTCTTTTTTTCAGTTGTGCAATGCCTTGCCATGCATATGATAGAAAAACAAGAAAAGACACAACTATGCGACTATGACGATGATAAGTGAACACGGCAGGCTTTTAGGGCGCCTGTGTGTTTTTCGGAAAGATGCAATGGAGTTATCTTAGCGGCATGCGTCTTCAAAGAATCGCCTGACGGGACACCGAAGAAAAAAAACTGGGGATCCTCAATGTTCGCCTTTAAGAGTTGAACGCGATGGCGATAGCCTGCCCTTAGGTTGTACTCTAACTACTACTACGTTCTTTTATATTGTATGAAGTTACTCGATAAGTTTAAATTGTGGATAACTACAGAGTATTCCATGAAGACGAAAGTGCGTTCTGTCAGTGAAGCTTTCGCATATGGCTGCATTTTATGTAATGGGTGGCATGCTTTCAGCCAGTAGCAATTACGCGCCTGAAATCTGTTCACACTTGCTATGCATTCTCGTGGTCTCAAGGGAATACACACATACCAACGTGTGCCTCTTGTAATGAGGGGATGGCTTTAAATCACAAAGCCGTTAAGATAATCACAAGTTCTGACGCCAGATTGCGTCAGAACTTGTGACGCAATCTGGCGGTATCAGAACTTGTGATACCGGATGTGCGTCTGGTTAACCTCTCTGCCTTTTCTTGCGTATTTATCTCTCTCTCTCTCTCTGACGCCAGATGGCAATGTAAGCTTGTTCCACGCAATATTACTGTGTTATAGGGCGAAGCCTATATACCGAACGCATGTGCTTGAATTTTTTTTTCTCAAAGGATATCCGCATTTCCTCGAAGGCATTATCGCAGGAGACACATATGTAGAATTACATTCTACATATTTTGCAGTGACAAACAGCAAAAAGATATGAAACATCGTAACCATCTAGGTAAACAGTACATTAGCGTGTTCACATTTAACAGAAAATTAATAAATAAAATAATTATGCACTATTGTTACCACAATCGCTAATAAATGTATGATTATCATATACACAAACATAGTTTTCCGGTAACACGTTCTAAGCTCGTACAGTTTGTGGGAGAAAAGACTTAAAAATGATTTATGTTGCTACTAAATGCGTGTACTTTCTTGAAGTGATCTTACCTTGCCGAAACTCTATGATGATTCTCATAGGTAGGTGCGTTTTCAATGCATGTTTGATTTGAGAAAATGTGGTGAAAAAAATGGAGCCTCACCTTTTTTCTTTTAGCTGCTATACCTTCCCAGCCCAGTAATGTTTTATTTTCAGTGACACTTCGGCAACGATCGTAGTAACTAAAGACGAATTGTGCAGCCCAATTTTGAAGCTTTGCCCAGCCATGGTGGTCTAGTGCGTAAGGTACTCGGCTTCTGACCCGCAGGTTGCGGAATCAAATTCTGGCTGCGGCGGCTGCATTTTCAATGGAGGCGAAAATGCTGTAGGCCCGCGTGCTCAGATTTTGGTGCACGCTAAAAAAACCCAGGTGACCAAAATTTCCGGAGCCCTCCACTACGCCGTCTCTCATAATCATATGATGGTTTTGAGACGTTATACCCCACATATCAATAAATCAATTTTGAAGCTTTTCTATAGCTTTTATCAGATAATCTTGGTAAGAGTCCCTATTCATAGAGGCGTAATCTAAGATAGATTTATTATGAGAAAAATACAGTGGTTTTTTTTACGTCTTTGAACGGTGATTTGAAATTTCTGCGTATCAAAGTATTTTACTTGCTTTAGATATTTTAGGTTTAATATGCACATTTCATTCAAGTTTTGTAATAAAATACATTCCGAGGCAAAACTTCAGCAGCGCGAGGTAAAACACGAAGTAAATATTTTCGCCCTTCCAAGCAGAGGAAGTTATTTTACTGCACTTTCAAGCAGAGGCGTGGCTTTGTGGTGTGAAAGTGCTCGATTTTTGGCATGGAGGGTGATCAATACAGCCGAGAATTTCAGCTATTATGAAGGGGGTGGGGGGAGTGGAGAACACTTGACAAGTATCTAAAGGCACTTCTAGAACACTACAAAGACCATAAGTATTGGAAAAAACAGGTAAGAAAAATTAAGTTGAAGGTGAGTAGCTCGCAAGGAGGTCTTCTGTTAATGTTATTGAGAGCTACAATTTACCATTTGTTGTTCGTCTCGAAGCAGTGGTGCGTGATGCAAGTACTGAAATCTTCGTGGGCTAATACGCAGAAATTTCACCGTGTCTTCGCAGTGTTCGTGTGGGCCTTTAGGCAAGTAAAGAAAAGTGGTTTATAATTACCACTTCCTTTCATTAGGTCAATCATAAACAGGTTCTCCTTCTTTATTTTTGTGTAAGATGAGTGATCCCTTCCCACGTGTGGTGTGCCAACTGAGGCTGATGACTGCTTTACATGGATAGCTGGTACAGACCACATGAACGACGCTGTCTACAGATACTTACGGAGAACGCGCCATTTGAAGAGAGGCTTGGGAAAATTTGAGAGAAGATGGCAGGGATTTGTATAGGAAGAGCATGAACAAAAAGTAAATAAAAAAACTAGGAGACTCACCAGTAATTGAATGGTTGGCAACATGGGTTGTATGGCAACAAGGAGCAATAAATGAAAGGTACGAGAGGCGGAGAGCATTTATTCGATGACAGCGATGGAAACGAAGCTGGCTCTGCGCAACTACCTAAAGGGTAAAAACGGAATAAGGAGAGAGATGTTTTATAATAATTCAAGGAGAAGCGCTTTACTGTTCGAAGCGAGGTCGGCTTGCCTGATAACACGTTGTTATAAAGCGAGATTCAATAAAGAAGAACAATGTGCATGCTGTGGGGAAGCAAAGAAACTATAAAAGAATGTTCTGAATAATTGTGGCGATATCCAGCCAGGTATGCGTCTGAGTACAAGCCTGCATGAGGCCCTGTGTTTGAGAATCACAGCCACGGAAAGCTGCACACGCCTGCAATAGAAGCAAAGAAGTGGCGGTTAGAGTATTGCTGGCAGAAAAGTAGAGAAAAAGGACAGAAATATTGAGCAAATTGAGGTCACTCTGCCTGAAGAGGTAAAGAGATAAACCGTGAACCTATATTCGTCTTTGTTAAAATAAGCTTGATTTATATCAAGTCGAAAAGGCATCGGGTCAATTAAAAAAAAGTTTGTTCTTTTTTCTTCGAGCCTGGTGGCAGGCACGTCACGGCCCTTTTATAAAGGGGACGCTCATTGCATCCATTCATCTTTTTGCAAGGTGATCCTAAGTGTGCGCTGTTTGTCTTTCAAATAAGTGCCCCTTTTCAGTGACACGCAATAGTGTGTACAGGAATGTGTGTAGTACAATTTCACTTTTCCCAATGTACATTGGATGCCAAGGGCAGGACGTACTTAGAAAAGTTATAAGAATGTAAGTGGCTCCTGGCACAAGACCTTCTTTTTAAGGACTAAGCTCCTTAGGCCGTGGGTTGTTCCCTCCTCTGTAGTCGTAGTAATATTATGTAGCCACCTCCAGTTTATGAGTTGCTCGAAAGATAGAGTATGTATGTATATGTCCTTGGTAATATTATAATTTGATAGTGTTAGTGCTTCTCACAGAACATCCACGGAGTAAATTATGATGAACGGGGCAAAGAGTCCGTCCATTCGTGCGTGCTTTCGTCCGTCCCTCCACGCTTCTGGGCGTTCGTTCATTAGACCGTCCTTCCTTGCTTCCGCCCGTTCATCTGTCTGTCTGTCACTCCTTGCGCCTGTATGTGCTTCGGTCCATTCATCCATCGATCCGTCTGTCCTTCCATATGTTCGTGCGTCCATTCACCCATGCTTCCGTCCATCCGTGCTTCCATCCGTCCATCCTGTCTGTACATCCGTCTGTCCGTCAGTCTGTTTGTCTGTAAGTGCGTCCATCCAAGCTTCCATCCATCTCTCTGTGAGTCCATCCGTGCATCCGCCCGTTTGTCTCTTCATCCGTGCTTTCGTTCGTGCTTCCATCCATCCCTTTGTGCTTCCGTCCGTCCATGCGTCCCGACGCACGGACCGATTAATGGAGGTTTTGCCCCACTCATCATCACTCACTCCATGCATATGTATTGATTTTTTTTAGGCTTCACACTGGTACTTTGCACGCCAGGGTTTTTCTAGAAGAGCGGGTTTATTTCTCAATGGGAGGTTGAACAAGTTGACGGACTTGTAGCTAGTATGCAACTGCAGCTTCAGGACTCTGGCATAGACGTTGGTGGATTGAAAACCGAAGCTGGTCGTATGAATGACAGTCCAGAGCTCCTAAACGAGGTAGTCGAGTCAACGCGCTCTCAGCAGCACGAGCTGTCCGCCGCAAAGCGCGCTCTGAAAGGAGAAAAACAGGCCCTTCAAAGAAAATCCGTCGGCCTTGAGCAGTACTTAAGGTTAAATAACTTGAAAAAAATTGGCCCCGTATCTACATGTTACACGGCAAATGTCGTCAAAATATGATAGTCTTGTGTCTGGATAAAGTAAACAAAACGTTTATTTGATGCTCTGCGCAAGAAAATCGGTGAATGGTATTCTGGAGGCGCTGCGTTAGAGTGCCTCGAGCATGCAGCGGAGACGAACGGGCGCATCAAGTCACGTCACACGTGAGATATGAGCCCTATCTGGCAGTTATTTTAAAAAACGAAGCGCGTGGCGCGCACGCTTATCTAGGAGGTGATAAGGTGTTGAACGCAAGGCGACGAGTAGGTGCCACCACTGTGTCGTCGCAAGAAAGCGTTAAAAACCCTTGTATTTTCGTGGAATGGTTGCACGGTCAGCGCAGATTGATGAATGCTACGGTCGCTAGAAGACACACATACAGAATATTGTCGCGTTGTTATGGTACCTCACTTATGCGCAATGATTGCTTTTTTATTGACAATCGCACAAGTATGAAAGCTGAATTTTGAGCAAAATTGGTGGACAATGCGGATGGGGTCGGCCATTTAGGGTATCGTCTGGTGCCGTTTAGAGTACAGTTATAAGGACGAAAAAACAGACAAATGTACAGACAGACAGACTAAAATTTTTGCGTTGAAGGTCCACCAGAAAAGCTATCGTCTTTAATAAAAGGGGTGCCCTCTACAGAAGGGGGGATTGTTCCGCAATCCCAACTGCCATCGGTGACAAAATACACTGTAAGGTCTCAGCCAGCGATGCCGACACAGTGCATCGTGTACCTTCAGAGTCTGGTCAAAGGAACATCATTGTGTGGTTTTGTTCACGTAAAAGAAAGATAGAATTTACGAAGAAAGAGAGAAGAGCACGGTGGAAGACTCGAAGCATGGCGTATTCAACACAGACCACACAGGCCATATTTTTCAATGAACACCAATCTCTATGCAATAGGTGTTCTCTGGGTTGCTAGCTTTAGAAAAAGCAATAAGCTGGCAGTTCATTTAGACAGAAAATTGCCAGATCAGGGTGCGGAAATCTCCCGACAGTCGGGTATTTTGCATTGGCTCTTATAGTGATTTATGCAATAGTGCATGCCCCGCCGCGGTGGTCTAGTGGCTAAGGTATTCGGCTGCTGACCCGCAGGTCGCGGAATCGAATCCCGCCTGCGGTGGCTGTATTTCCGATGGAGGCGGAAATGTTGTAGGCCCGTGCGCTCAGACTTGGGTGCAGGTTAAACCACAGGTGGGCGAAACTTCTGGAGCCCTCCAGTATGGCGTCTCTCATAGTCATATGGTAGCTTTGGGACGTTAAAACCCACATATCAATGAAATCAAGCAATGAAAAGGTTGTACAAGCAGTCTAGTAGTGAATCTTTCAGTTGTGTGACATGGCTTCGTGCGTTTTACCACTCGAATTCCAGACCTATTTTTCTTTGCCCTGCCACTCACTAATTCATTTTAATGCACGCAGTCTGCCAAAAAGCATGAATGGTTTCACAACTTTCTTATTATTGACCAATCATAAATTTTCTGTTACTTCAATTAGTGAAACATGGCTCTGTGCATCTCAAAATCACTTGTATTCCTTCTCTTTACACTCTGCTGAATACTGCCACCGCAATAACAAAAATCACGGTGGTATGTGTAGTAGCTACACCACCATATTCGTATCTTCGGAATCGCGCTTTCACAGGCGGCTTGACTTGACACTCTACATGGCAAACTGCGAATATGTTAGGGTTGAATTTGATGATTCATCATTTTCACATGATAAAAATAACCTGACAGTTGGTTGCATTTATCGTTCACCTTGATCCTGGGCAATACATACTGCTCAGGCGTTGGTGATTTGCTGCATAAAGTATCATTTGTGCATAAATTTGCCATTATCATGGGCGATATTAATGAAATCCTAGATACATCCAATACACTGTGTATTAAATACATTAACTGTCTAAATAGTTTTGGATATGAAAACCTAGTTACACTTCCAACTCGGTTTCCCGCAAGTAAACAAGGTACACTTATTGACCATGCACTATCGAATATTCTTACTAACCTCGACTGTGGTGTTAGAATCAACGAGCTTGTACACGAGTTCAGGAGTCAATCAATTTAATTTGAAGACACCCGCTGCGAAGATCGATCGGGTCCGCCCACCACTTTTACTTTTGCCGAGGATCAGTGTTCCTACCGCAACGCCAGCAAGCGGCACGAGGCATCTGGCAGCTTTATCGCGCAGACTATGCATACACGCATTGATTGATTGATATGTGGGTTCAACGTCCAAAAACCACCATATGATTATGAGAGACGCCGTAGTAGAGGGCTCCAGAAATTTTGACCACGCGTGGTTCTTTAACGTGCACCCAAATCTGAGCACACAGGCCTACAACATCTCCGTCTCCATCGAAGATGCAACCGCCCCAACCGGTATTTGATTCCGCGACCTGAGGGTCAGGAACTGAGTACCTTAGCCACTAGACCACCTCGGCGGGGCTATGCACACACGCACGCAGAAGTAAGAGTTGTATAGACACGTCGCCACTATATATCGCATTCAATTTCACCGGGCTCACGACATATTAGCTCACAGCCCCATTGTCGCCACGATGCTAGCGCCTCTGGTGAGAGCCTGTTCTTATGTTTATCTGCAATATTTGATAAAGCGAAACGTGCACTACTGCATGTGCACCCTTGCTGCCTTCGAGAGTGGAAATTTCTATGCTTCAGGTGAAAAGAGAGAAGCTGCACGAAAGAGGAGAAACGCCCACGAACACGCCTGTGGGAGGCGCGTGATGAGTTGGCGAAAACGTCACTTCTGTTCCACGATGGCGAAGCAATGAACGCGATAGCGACAAACTGGAAGGTCACGCGAAGATTGCAAGCAGATCGAGACTTTTCCCTCATTTCTCGCGCACAAATGATGCATGAAGCGTACTGAAAGGTACAGATGAACGCGAATAAGCGTCCCAGCTGTTGCATTGCTGTGTCTGAAAAGCACACTGTTTTCGCAAACGCAGACTGCAGCGAAAGCAGTGACCTTTGGGCGCCCGGTAACTAAAACGAAATCATTCTCGTGAAAGCTCAAGGCATGCGAGATTCCTCACCACAGCAGAAGCGTGCGCATGCGTGTGCGTCCAGCCCCCTTTTCGTCTCCGCTCGGCAAAGTACACGTGGGAGGTGAAGGCGTGCACCGAAGTGGCACGACGATATGGCGACGCTAGGGAGTCTTCATGTGCGCGCCTCTTCTGCGGGCACGTGAAGGCTCCCTAGTTGGATGGATGGATGGATGGATGTGGCTGTACCCTTTAGATCGGGCGGCGGCTAACGCCACCTAGCCGTAATACTTAGTGAACTAACCATTACATTTATCTTTTTTTTCATTTAAATAATGAAGTTGAGGATTCGCACTTCGCAGTGAGGGGTTTAATTTTCACTCGTGCCTTGACTTTAGCCACCAATCAGATAACCTCCTTCTAGTTAAGTCTACCCGCTTAAAGTCTATTTTGCCCTCGCTGTCCCTAAATCCCAGTGCTTTGAAAAACTCTGCGCCATCATCCTGAACTATAGGGTGAAGCCCTTTACAGAACATTATCAAGTGTTCGGCAGTTTCTTCTTCCTCTCCACACGCACTGCATACTGTGTCGACTCCTTCGTATTTGGCCCGATATGTCTTGGTTCGCAGTACTCCCGTCCTGGCCTCAAACAGTAGAGAACTACCCCGAGTATTATCATAGATCCTTTCCTTGGCAATTTCCTGCTTAAAAGTTCGATAGATCTCTAGTGCGGACTTCTTAATCATGCCCATTCTCCACATGTCAGTCTCCGTTTCCTTCACTTTTTTCTTAACCGATAGTTCTTTTTGGTTTGGCCACCTGCTGTTTTCTAAGTATTTACCAGTCAACTTCCTGGTTCGCTTCCTCCATTTTGTATCGACATTCTTCATGTACAAGTAGCTGAAAACCTTCCTAGCCCAACGCTCTTCCCCCATTTCTCTCAATCGCTTCTCAAATTTTATCTTGCTGTTAGCTTCCCTGCCCTCAAATGATGTCCATCCCATATCACCTTGTACTCCCTGATTTGGTGTATTCCCGTGAGCTCCTAAAGCAAGCCTACCTATTCCACGTTGCTTAATTTCTAATATTGCTTGAACTTCTGATCTCATGCACAAGACCGCATTGCTGAACGTCAGCCCAGGAACCATGACCCCTTTCCATATTCCTCTCACAACATCATACCTATTGTAATTCCACAGTGCCCTATTTTTCATGACTGCTGCATTCCTGTTACCTTTAGTCGTCACGTATATTTCGTGTTCCCTCAGATACTCGGTACCATTGCTTATCCATACGCCCAGATATTTGTATTTATCTGTTATCTCTAGCGTGACCTCCTGTATTCTAAGCTCACTACCTTCGTTGTCATTGAAAATCATGACTGCTGATTTTTCCCTACTGAATCTAAAATCTAACCTATCTCCCTCATTACCGCAGATGTCCATCAATCTCTGCAAATCTTCCTTGTTGTTGGCCATTAGCACTATATCATCTGCGTACATTAATGCTGGTAGTGCCTGATCAATAAGTTTTCCTTGTTTGACTAAAGAGAGGTTGAAGCCCAGTCCACTTCCCTCTAATTTTGCCTCTAATCCTTGTAGGTACATCATGAATAATAAGGGTGACAGGGGGCACCCCTGCCTAAGCCCCCGTTTTACCTCTGCAGGCTTGGATACCTGTTTTTCCCACTTTATAACTACCTTGTTACCTTTATAGACACCCTTTAAAAGATTATTGACTACATGTTCCACGCCTAGTGTGTCCAGTATTCCCCACAATTCCTCTTGAACCACGCTATCGTACGCTCCCTTGATATCCAAAAATGCTAGCCACAGGGGCCTGTGTTCTTTTTCTGCTATTTCGATGCACTGCGTCAGTGAGAACAGATTGTCTTCCAACCTCCTGTGTTTCCGAAACCCATTCTGCAGTTCCCCCAGCACCCCCTCATCCTCTATCCACGCCTGCAGTCTTTCCTTTATAATCTGCATCGCCAGCCTGTAGACCACAGATGTCACTGTTATAGGACGGTAGTTGTTTATGTCAGCTTTGTCCCACTTTCCTTTATAGATCATGCTCATCCTGCTAAGTTTCCATCCATCGGGAACTTCACCATCGATTATTATTGTACTCACTGCCTCTCTCAAAGCCTGCTTAGACTTCGGACCTAATGTTTTTATCAGCCTAATTGGAATGCCATCTGGGCCTGTTGATGTACTACTAGGAACCCTTTTCTCAGCCCTTTCCCACTCTTGTTGTGAAAATGGAGCCATTGCACCACTTGATTCGTCTTTGTCTATTGTGGTGCATAAAGTACTTCTTTGTTGAAATTTTTCTGTCACCCTTGTTCTTATATATTCAATAGCTTCGTCCCCTTCTAGCCTAGCACCTTGGGCTGTAGTTATAAAGTTCTGCTCTAGGCTCGTCTCATTTCTTAGGGAGTTTAGATGGTTCCAAAATTTCGCAGCTGCCTTTCTATCTTTTTTATGTACTTCTGCCAGCCACTGAGCTCCCTTCCTTCTAATCTTTTCATTGATCAGAAGGGATGCATCCCTTCTACAGCTTAGAAAGGTTGCCCATTTTCTTTCCACATCATCTGTCGGTTCACCCCGCTGCTTAGCATGTCTGTGTTCCCTAGAGGCTTCCTGGCGTTTGCTATGGCTCTCTTAACTTCCTCATCCCACCAACTTTTGGGTTTGTGTCTTCTTTTCCGGGGTGACTTGTCACGCGTCGTAGCAAGCTCTATCTCAAAGAGTCTAATTAGATTCGTGTATGTCCACACTGTCTTATTATCCTCCGTGATTACTTTCTCAATTTGTTTAGTGGCTATTTCAATTGCCTTTCTGGATAAAACTTTTCCTGTAGTTGCTCATCTTGTCTCCTTTCCACTTTCACTGCTCTTCCAAAACTTAGCTTGATACGTTTGTGATCGCTACCCAGACTTCTGGAGCCACCTTCATCTATGTGCATTTCCCTGAGCCTATCATACATCCTATGTGACATCAGTGCATAATCTATCGTCGACTGAAGCCTTCCTACCTCCCATGTTATTTGCCCTTCACACTTCTCGGTACTGTTGCAAATGATCAAATCAAGCCTTTCACACATATCCATGATCATTTTGCCTGTCGGGTCGGTATACCCATCTATATCTTCTATGTGCGCATTCATGTCTCCTAGTATAATTATCTCGCACTCTCTTCCTAACTCCTGAATGTCCTTTGATATACACTCTACCATTGCCTGGTTTTCCTCTCTGGCCTTTGCTCCCGTCCACAAGTACACGAAACCAAGGAGTGTCACTTGACCTGCCACTTTCCCTTTTAGCCATAAATGTTCCTTGCACTCCTGCTTGACCCTTTGCCAGTCTGTACTTTTATGAATGAATGCCCCAATACCACCCCCCTTTCTGCTGCCTTCTGTTCTATTACAATACTCCCACGCGTAGTCCGGATTGTTCGGAGGTTGTTCCATGTCCCTGAGATGTGTTTCTACAAAACCGTATACCATCGGCCTCTCTTCCCTTAGCTAGTGACGCGCGCTAATAGCGCCATCTCGCTGGTAATGCTGAAAGCGCGATAGTTCCCGTGAGATTGCTATTGGCAGCGGTAAGGAGTTATAAACAAGCTTGCCATTTCAACGTTGAAGAAGGTGCTCCTTCGCGGCCCACTAGCTAACGCATCACACTCATCAGCAAAAGGTCTGATGTTCAATTACGCGCACTGTAGTCTTTTTCTGAATTATATTTGTTTCTTGAGTTTTCATATATGTATAGATACGTAACAGATACAGTGGATCACGCTGACGTCAACGGGGAGGCAAAATGCAGTCGAGAGGGTTCGTATATTTTTTATCGCAATAAAACTGACGCAGCAATCAAGCTGGCGGTTCTGTACTGTTGAAATGCTGACTAAAGTGTGGCGCTGACTTGTACACACGCATGCGAAGTTTCTTTGATAAGCACCGCAAATTCCATACATGGGTTTCTGCAGCCAGGCGTGTTTTTACAGCCATTTCTATCAGCGCTGCTATTACGTGCTCCGCACTGTCCTGATACTACGGCCGTCGTAGAGCGATTTGGAGTACGGATGCACGTGTGCGTGCATCCCTACGAACGTGCCACAACGCGTTCTCATCGCTGCGGGTGTTGGAGCGATGCCAAGTAGGTCACACTGCAGCCACGCGTTGACGTCAGACTCCCCTCGCACGTTTTTCTCGCAAGGACACGCTGATGTCACTCTCTTCTTCACCGCAGCACGCTCGCCACGGCACCCGTAACTGCCCCTTGCACTTCGTACGCCTGCAGGACCATCTAAGCGTGCACTTCACTAATCAGGAGGCCATGGCAGTCAAGGCGAAATACGCGCCTGCTTCAGTCCAGCACCCGCGTCGAAACTCTTCAGAAACGACGACTACGAAGTCTTGCCAAGCGCTTTATTGAAACTTACACGTAACCCGAGTCCCCATGCGTGTCATTTGATTTCAAACAAACGTTTACCTGAGTAAACGCTACGCCGAGTTTCGCTTCAAATCGTTCGTCCAGCGCCCGCGTTGACGCCCGTTTAAACTTGGTCCACGCCGTGCGCACGGCTGCTGCTTCGCATCCCATCAGGGTACACTTGAGAGAGACGTTGCATACTTTTTGACACCGATTGTGCATTGTAATCTATGAGGGCCATTGTCCTAAACTAAAAGTTTAAAAAATATCATTGAGTCAATTTCACGTGAACACCTTTCAAAATCAGTGTCGTGACGTGTGATTTCGGGACAAAATTAAGAAATTTAACGTCTACCTAGTAGTGAAGTTATTACAGTTAAACATGCGACGTTACCCTTCTGCAAGTACATGCAGTGTGTCGATCTAAACCACTGCATTTTTTTCATAAGATATTTTTTCACAATCCATCAATGAAGCGAGAGCTCATTTCACGACCGTCATACCACTCATCGCGCATTGATCATCAGCATAAGGTTGCCATTCCGTTTTGCCGCACCAAATTCTTTTCAGCAGCCTTGTTACCGAAAACAGCCGCCGATTGGAACCACCTTCCCTCTTCCGCTGTAACAATAACGGACCCTTTGTTATTCAAGACTGCAATTTCTCAGCAGTGCTTGTAACTATACACAGTTTCCATTATCTATCTTTGTCTTGTATGTGCTTGAATTATTATACATTTTTTAGTTGACTTATGTTGCCTTCCTGATTTGCGCATCTGACACTTGTTTCTTTATTTTGTCTTTTTTTCTTGTGTGTTATATATGTTGTACCCACCCCCTCTGTAATGCCCTACGGGCACTGAGGGTTTTCTAATAAATAAATAAATAAATAAACCAAGTGATTGTTTCCCCTAGTGTTCAATTAACTAGTATCTCTTGAAACGAACAAAGTTTCCGTGTTAGCGTTGGGCAATAAGGTACGAGCATCAGCGTACAGCATTCTAAGTAAACAAAACTATATCTGTGAAAAAACTTGTTGGGCTGATCGGTAAAACATTTCAATAAAATTAGTTTCAGCGCCACACACACACATTCACGCACGTACACACGCACGCACACACACACCACACACACACACACACACACACACACAAGACACACACACACACACGCACGCACGCACGCACGCACACACACACGCACGCACACGCAAACGCGCACGCACACGCACACACAAACACACGCACACGCACGCACACACCCAAACACACACACGCACACACACACGCGCACGCACACACATGCATCAAACACGCACAGCGCTCACTTCCAGCTGATTTATTCACAGCTCATGAGCTTGTTCATGAGCCCTATCCTTGAGCCCAGTTCATGAGCCCGTGAGCACATTCGCTGCCCATGATCTTGTGGGTTTAAACAGGGACGTGTCCGCAAAGGCAAACCAGGACCGGGACAGATGCCTACAAGCTGGTATGAAATTTTTGGGAAAAATGGCACCGCAGACACTTGGTAGACCTAAAGGCAACAGCTTAAATAACGTTGTTTCGTATTTTTCATAGACAACAACTTAAATTAATGCTAGCACGCAAAGAAGGTCGCTTTGTGGTAATACATGAGAGAACGTATAACGAGAAGGCTCTGGACGCCATAAAAGGGATTTCCGCCCAGTTAAAAAGGCAGCGACGTGCGTTAAGTCGAAGTTTGTTGGGTTTTGCAAGGATGCCAGGCTTACAGTGCTAGTCAAGGAAGTAGAGAACAGTGAAGGAGGCAACCTTGAAATTTTTTTCAGCGACGAAGACAAAAAAAAACGCACATACTATTTCGCATAATTGTTAGTTAGGGAGGATCCTGGCAAATTAATATTAGTAGATTTATTTAGTGCAAGCTACAAAATTTTGCCGTAAATGATCCTTTTAGAACGAAAGGATCAAGTGATGATTGCGATTTTTCGCGGTCTCGTGATGGCACAGGCATTTTCTTCTCAGTGGATGTTGTAGATCTTTGTTATTCTGTGCCGTATGACAAGCTTCTAGCCTCTTCGAAATCTTGCATACAAGAGAATGGTGATGTCACTTTTATCAAGGATGCAGGCGTTATTGTATACAGTTTTTATTGCTTTCAGAATTTTATCTCAATCTAACCTTTATTAAGTCTGACGAAAAGCTCTCCTTCAGCCGCAGGGAACCTGCATTGGCTCCTGTGTCACGCTGTTTCTCTGTAACATATTTTTAGCGGAAGTAGGTAAGGACTTGGATAATTCATTTTAGGGGAGAGTAGTTTTAGATATTTTCAGATACGCCGACAATTTTCCAATTCTTTTTGATGAGCAGGGAGGCCTTATACCCAATTAATCTATTTTCAATATTTTTAGAAGACTAGGACGATGGCCTTCTTTTACTGTTAAATTACCGCAAGAAGCTTGTCTGCAATATTTAGATCGAGCCTCCTGCGGAATGATGAGCATTTTTGCTGGTTTTATCATCCTCGTGTGAAGAAGGAGCTTTTGTCTTACGATTCTGCCCATTAAAAGATTGTGAAGAGGGGCGCAGCCTCTTTTTGTTTCGACTCAGCGATTAGTAAGCCGTGCACACACAGCATGAAACATATTTTTCTTAATCAAGTGAGCCGATTAGACTCTGCTGGGTTTCTTCGATCGGTCATTACAGCCATGCTGGATCACTTTTGCAGAAGTTTAAACGTGAAACACTGGCAGCTGCGATTGCTACCCAGCCCTCAAGAATCAGGCCAAAGGTTGTGCCTTACATCCATAAGCTCTCGCACCATTTCAAAAAAGTCGCGGGCAGGCATCGTGTACTGATGCTGTTTTCGGCACCCGAGAAAACTCGGAAACTGTGCCAACGTGTTTGCCATAGCAAGAAAGTGCGGCTGCGAGAAGAAGCACGAGAGGCCCTATGTGAAAGTACACGACAACCATGGGGGTCGTGTAATCGATGCATTATCCTGCGGCAAGGTGAACATCGGTCAGACCGAAAGATGTGTTAATGACCGGTTAAGGAAACACGCGCAAAAATTAACAAAAAGAGACGACAAGTATGCGCACCTGGTTGCGCATGTCAATTTGTGTGGTTGTGAGGCACAATTATCTCAGACAAAGTTTCTAGACAGAAGCGCAAGAAAAACTTTACATGAATTGTTAGAGGCCCCTTTCATAGACAAAAATAATGATCAATGCGTAAGCGTTCCTCCTTCGCTATTTCTGATACCACAAGAATCCCAGTTTATCGGTACTAGGCTGTGAGCCTATAAACTATTTTGATAATAGTGTATGTTGTTACGCCTTCCTCGATGTTTTTGCGCGCAAGTGTCTTCTTGTGTTTCCGCTCAAATTATTTTTGGAAAGCTATTTCTGTGTTGCTCATATATATATATATATATTCTCACGCAAAAATGAAGCAACAAAACAACACACACAGGACAAGAGCTAGCTAACAACGTATACAGCCCGATGCTTAACGCGCCATTTGAAAAAAAACGTCACACAAAACGTAATGACAGTTACAGATATGAGTACGAACTAATGAGTGTCCTTGTTGTTACTTCGCTGTGTCTGAAAAGCATGTTCTTTTCAGACACACGGGGCCTGCCCAGCAAACGGGGCCTGCCCAGCAATCGGAGTGATCATTGTGCACCCGGAAAATAAGCGCAACCTTGTCGCTGAAATCCGAAGGCGTGCGATACCCCCCCCCGAAGGATAAGCGCACGCGCACAAGCACCTAACCCCCCGCCGCCTTTCGCGGGGCAAAGTACGCGTGTGAGATAACCGCGCCTTGTCTCATCGCAAAGAGCTAGGCGCCGAGCGCGGACGGCTTTTTATTGCCATAGCAACATTATGGACACTCTCGGCTGGGTTTGCCGCCGGCGTCAGTGTCGGTGTTGACGTCGGTGTCACCGTCACTCACCGTATATGTATACAAGTTTTTATATATAAATATTCAAGAGAGAAAAAAATCAGAAAAACACCCCAGAGCGTGGAATCTAACGTGGAACCTCCGCTTCGTGTTAGCGAGGCGGTACCCGCTGAGCCACCCCAGCGCACGTCCTTAACCATTCAAACAGCAATCTATTTATAACTAGCATTTACCGCTGCTCACGAGCATCTCGGGGGGGATTGTGCTGTCAGCATTACCAGCAAGATGGCGCAATGGCCGCGTGTCTCCACATCAAGCGGTGGCGCGATCGTCCGTTTTGGATAACCTCAGGGTTTACCTTGAACAATTTTGCTGTAGTTACCGGGCGCGCAACGGTCACTGCAACCATTTGATATGCCCAGGAAGGGGTTGAGGCTGCCACCCAGGATCCGGCGAAGGACGACTCTTGCGACGCGTCCCACGAACAAGTAGAGGATGCGTTTAATTTACATATTTGCAAGAGAAGTACATTGCGGCGAGAGCGTACTGACGCGCATTTCCATCACAAGGGCCCAGAGCGCACTCCAGACGAGCGGGACAGCGAAGTCCAGAGAGAGGGAGAGCCCAGCGCACTCCCGACACGCTCCTTTTATAGCCGTCCATGCCCGCGATAGACGCCGACTGCTTACAGCAGGCCTGCCGATGCACGTTCCTCGCAGCGCGCCAAGAGATTTCCCGCGTTCCTTTGGAACGCGGACAGCTTATGGCAGGTACGCCGATGAGCGTCCCTTGCATGCCGGTTCCTTGTATTGCCGCTTATGACAGCTCGTCCGCCGTCCGAAGAGGTCACGTAAGGGTTGCAGTGGCGCTGCTCCCTGAAGTGGCCGTAGTCCGTCTCCGTAGGCGCAACACTATCCACCACAACACAGAGACACTCACCACATAGCAGGTCTTACGGTAGGCGCACCTCGACGTCGTAAAGAGGCCCAGCACATCACATGCTTGGTCACAGCATGGGACTGTCCACAGCTGCAAAGGCCCCGTCACCGCTGCCTGGTCGTCCACTGGCCGAAGGAAACAGGAAGCCCTATCGAAGGGTCACAGTCCGCAATAGCTGGTTCGTCGTGTCCACCATGCCATGCTTTTGGACCGGTAGGCATAGCAATCTTCTGCCTGCCTTTAGCGGGGAAGACGCTCTCAAACCAGACACCCACACTGAGAACACTCAGCTCTCCCGAGAATCACCAGGTGTAACTTGCTGCAAGGCTCGTAATTTATTGCACAACAGAAGACTACACTATGGTGGTAACCAAGTGAACTCGAACAAATAAATAAAAACGCGCGCACACACGCACAAGGCTAAATAGTAGCACTTGCGTCTTACAAAGGACTCAAAAGAATTGTACAGTTCCGCGTTTCTTTTAGCTATTCAGCTACGGAAAATTTCGGCTCAGGCCATCGGCGTTACCGTTGTCTCTGCCTTTGCGGTACTTGAGCTCAAAGCTATGCTCCTGCAACGCTAAACTCCAACGCGAAAGCCTTCCATTTTTCGACGACATACTATGCAGCCATGTTAAAAGACAATGATCTGTCTGGACCACGAAATGGGATCCAGCCAGATAGAATTGCAGTTTCTGTATTGCCAATACGAGGCACGCACACTCTTTTTCCGACGCACTGTACGCCTGCTCACGAATCGTGAGTTTTCTACTGACAAATACCACGGGGTGTTCGTTCTCTTCAGCGTCGTTTTGACTGAGCACAGCTCCTATTCCCCGATCACTAGCATCGCACTGCAGTACAAACGGGCGGTCAAAATCAGGCGTCCTCAACACAGGCCAACTGGACAGAGCAGATTTCAGAGCAGCAAATGAGCGTTCCTTCTCTTCACTCCACTGCACTTTCATAGGTTCGTTCTTTTTCAAGCTATCTGTGAGTGGACTAGCAATCTCTGAAAAGTTGGCAATGTAATGCTGGTAGTACTCAACCAATCCAAGAAAGGATCGAATGTCAGTTTTACTGGTAGGTCTGGAGTAACCAGCTATTGCTGTGATTTTAACCTCTAGCGGACGCCGGTAACCTTGACCAACCTTGTGGCCGATGTAGCTGACCTCTCCTCTTCCCAACTGACATTTCTCTGCCTTTACGGTCAGCCCCGAAATCTTCAAGCACGGTAACACTTGTCGCAGATGCGAGAGGTGGTCCTCCCAGCTACCAGAAAAAATGGCAATGTCATCCAAGAATGGCAATGCGTACTCCTGCATGTCTTTGAGAACGTGATCCATTAGCCGAGAGAAATAAAAAGGTGCATTCTTCAGCCCATAGCTAAGGACTAAGGGACGGAAAGTTCCAAGAGGAGAAATAAACGCAGCATAGCGGCTTGCCCGTTCAGTTAGCGGAACCTGCCAGTAGCCTCTGGTCAGGTCGAGCGTCGATATATACCTTGCACGGCTTATGATTTCTATTCTCTCCTCTAGGTTAGGGATGGGGTAGGTTTGGCCCGAGTTACTGCATTTACCTGACGATAATCAATGCATGGTCTAGGCTTTTTGCCTGGAGCTTCTACGAGAAATATAGGTGAGGTATACTCACTATCCGCTTCGACAATCAAACCAAGCTCCAACAAGCGTTTGATTTCACTTTCCAAGATTTCTTTCTGTCTAGGAGACCAATGATACTTTTTTGACCGAATGGGGTCGTTAGAAATCAGTTCTATGTCGTGTTCTATTAGAGTGGTCTTCCCTGGCGTGTCACTAAAGGAACCTTCAAACTCGCGCACTAATTCACTGAGCTCCTACCTTTCTTGGTTGCTTAGGTGTGCATTCTAATCAATATCTGCTAAGAGCTTTTCGAACGAATTTTCATGTTTCTGTTCTGGATACTGAAAATTGGTTTCTACCTCCTCATGTTCATTCAGCGCCATTTGAAAAACCGCTTCGCGTTCCTTATAAGGCTTCATTAGGATGGAGTGGTAGATCTTAACCTCTTTACGCTGCCCTGGCATTTTAACGACATAGTTCGTGTCTGATAGCTTGTCTACCACTTCTGCGAGACCTTCCCACTGTACTTGCAATTTATTCTTTCGGGAAGTGTTTAACAATAACACCTTGTCTTTCACAGCGAAAGTTCTCTTGCGGGCATTTTTGTCATAGTACAGTTTGGCCCTAGCTTGGGCGCTTTTCATGTTGGCTTCCACCAACTCCTTACATGACTGAAGACGGTTTAGGAGCTTCAATACGTAGTCAACTACGGTATGATCTCCGCGGCCTTCCCATGCTTCGCGCAGCATGCGGAGGGGTGACCGCAGAGACCTGTCATAAACTAGTTCTGCAGGACTAAACCCAGTAGACTCATGTGGCTCGACATCTTTAAAGCAACCAGGCCAATAGAACTCCCTTAACAACCTCGCTTTAGTTTTCTTCACTCCCAAGTGGCAAGCCCATCCCTCGCCATGTGACAGGCGAATAATCTGTTTCCGATACTTCTCAGGGACAACCAGCTGGTCGTAATGGACCCCTTTCTTATCTTTGTATTGACGATACAAAAGACCCGAACGGTGTTAGAAACCTATTCGCCTACGAAATACTCCTTCCTGGACAAGTTTCTTTAGATTTTGCGTCGACGGGTCTAGATCTTGTTCGTGCACTGAAGTTTCCTTGTCGACATTGAGGAGGTCAAGTAAACTTTCAGAATGTGGTAGCACAATATGGGGAAACGCCTGTTCCATCGTGTAGCATGCGGGCACTTGCGTTGATGATTGAATAGCAGCCTCTGTAGCACTGCTATCGTCCACTGTCACAGGTGCTCCAAACATGCTTCCTTCCTCACGCGTACTAGTTGATGCTTGCTCACAGTGATCAGCTGGTACTGGCTGTTCGACTTCATTAGTCCTCACAGCGGCGAGCTCGCGCGCCTTGGAATGGGTAATAGCCTGTGCTACGAATTCCCCGAAGCTGAGACCTCTCTGCTTTAAAAGAATATCAGACTTGTTCGAAAAAAGGTACGGGTACTGCTTCGGTAGGTTCGGAGATACTGCTGCCTCAGTCTCCAGTACCACAAATGGACCCTCAATTGTTACCTTTGCGATAGGCAGGCAAACGCTGTTCTTTTCTACTACCTGCTTTATCCACGCGCACTCACCCGTGAAGTGTATAGCTTCAACGTATTCAGGATGGACAATGTCCATTGTAGCTGCGGAGTCACGAAGGACCTTACATTCTTTTCCGTTCACGACTAAGTCTCGAAGGTACGGTCTCAAAAGCTGCATATTTTCGTCGCCACTGCCCGTAAAAGAAAACACTACCTTCGGTTTCCGACAGCCAGCCGCTATGTGTCCTTGCTCTTGGCACCGGAAACACAAAAGTGGCTTTTTCACCTCAAAACTCTTTTCCTTCCCCGAGTTTTTCTTTGCTTCGGTCTCGGGCGCATTCATTGCAGAGCTGGCGCCTTTACGCACAGAGCAATCTTTAAGCGGCCGTTTGCTGAGTGGACGAACGCGTGCTTTTTCTGACTGGCGATGGACGGTGTACTGATCAGCTAGCTCAGCCGCGCGTTCCATGTTCCTCTCTCCAGGTCTATCTTGAATCCACAGACGCATTTCCTCATCCAAGCACCCGTAAAAATGCTCAAGGAAGATCAAGTCCACGAGGTTATTCCGATCCTCGTAGACACCTTCTCCCTTCAGCCACTCCACCAAATCGGCCTTCATGTTGAATGCGATCTCCTGAAATGTCTCGCCCGTTTTCTTTTGTGCGTCCCTAAACCGGCGGCGAAACGCTTCTGCTGAAAGCCGGAATTTCTTTAGGAGGGCAGCCTTCACTTTGTTATAGTCATCCGCGTCTGTTGCTGGCAAACACGCAAGCGGGTCCGCTGCTTCGCAGGGCAATACCATTAGTAGCTTTTGAGGCCAGTGGCACGATCAAACCCCATCCTCACACAAGTTCTTTCGAAATTTACAAGGAACAACGCTATGTCCTCGCTCATTTTGTAAGGCTGCAAGAGGTCCCTCATGCTCACTCGTGCGCCTGCCTGAATCTCTGCATTTTCTGTTCCCAGATCACTAGCGCCTTTTGCCTCTGCAATCTTAAGCTGATGCCGCAAGCGCTCAAGCTCCCTTTCTTGGCTTTCCGCTTCTTCTTTGCGCCTGACCGTTTCTCTTTCAAACATAAGGCGCTCTCGCTCTTCGACTTCTTGTGCCCTTTTCATCCTCTCCTGAATTAGCTCCCAGCCCTCGGCGAGCTCCTCCGCATCCGCGCCAGAATCATTAACCGCCTGTATTAAAAGTGGCTTTCTATGTATAGTCGCCACCTCTATCCCCAGCTACTGGCACAACAGCACTAAATCCGGTTTCCTCAATTTGTTCAAGTCTATGGTCACCCCGTGAAGACTTCCGTTGCTCAAACTGCCGTGAAGGTGAAACCCAATCCTTCACAAAGCAGCAACTAATCTACCCTTTTGGATAAACATCACCATCTATCTAAAACACCTGGCAGAATCTCTACGGAAAGTGAGCACTCACCAGCATCGGTACCAGGAAAGAACACGAACCGATCCCGCCGCTGCCAACCAGTTGGTATGCCCGGGGAGGGGTTGAGGTTGCCACCCAGGATCAGGCGAAGGACGACTCTTGCGACGCGTATCACGAACAAGTAGAGGATGCGTTTAATTTACATATTTGCAAGAGAAGTACATTGCAACAAGAGCGTACTGACGCGCCTTTCCATCACAAGGGCCCAGAGCGCACTCGAGACGAGCGGGCCAGCGAAGTCCAGAGAGAGAGAGCCCAGCGCACTCCCGACACGCTCCTTTTATAAAAGCCTCCGTGCCCGCGCTAGACGCCGACTGCGTACAGCAAGCCTGCCGATGCGCGTTCCTCGCAGCGCGCCAATAGATTTCCCGCGTTCCTGTGGAACGCGGACAGCGTATGGCAGGTACGCCGATGAGCGTCCCTTGCATGCCGGTTCCTTGTATTGCCGGTTATGACACATTGCACTCCCCGTTTGCGAAAAGCACGCGCTTTTCAAACACAGCGAAGTAACAAATGAGAAGCTCATTTGCGTGCATTTGTACCTGTGAGTACGTTTCATGCGTCATTTGTGCGTGAGAAATGTGGAGCACGTTTCGATCTGCTTTGCAATCTGCGCGTGACCTTTCAATTAGATGCGGAAGCATCTTATACTCGCGCCTTGTAGTGCGCCGTCCGCGCCGTCCGCACCGCTTCTCGAACATTCTACAGCTGACGCGCGCGCATGCGCCGTCGCGCCGTCGCCCACTCTTCCACCATCTGTGCATCCCTTCCTCCTCTACACACCGCGCGCGCTTCACTCCTCCACCATCTGTGCACCCTTCCTCCTGTACACACCGCGTTCGACATCTACAATTCTCCTGATTCTCCAGTGGACGCGCATGTGGCGTCGCGCTTCGAGAACATTCAACAGCTGACAGTGCATGCGCCGTCGTGCTGTATATACTCAAGGTCGGCGCTCGCTCGCTCAGTTGCCGCTCGTCGGTTGGTTTGTACGGCGCGTCGACGTCCAAGGTCGCGGTGAAATGAATTCCAACGAATCCACAAACACAATGATCGACGTCCCTTCGACCAGCGCCGCCCTTTCGCATACGTGTGTACGTGTTCACTCATTTAACACCCCCTCCTACAACCACGTTAACCAATTTAGCCATCGACCCAAGTAAGTCGCAATTTAACACCCCATTTCACAACCACGTTAACCAATTTAGCCATCGACCCAAGTAAGTCGCACTTTAACACCCCGCTAACCAATTATATGCTCCGCATCCTCCTCAGTGTTCCCCCGAGGGAAGCTGCGGGCAATTTTTTGTTGCTATCGCGTTCATTGATTTGCCTTTGCGCCAAACTTGAGTTTTGTTACACACACAATAACACAAATATATATATATATATATATATATATATATATATATATTATATATATATATATGAATAAAAAGAAGACACACGTCGAAAAACGGAAAGGTTTCTTTACGTTTCGGCCGTGGGACCGGCCTTCGTTATTCTGACGAAGGCCGGTCCCACAGCCGAAACGTGAAGAAACCTTTTCGTCTTTCGACGTGTGTCTTCTTTTTATTCATACAATTTACCGGCGTCCAAGAATTAATTCCGTGGAAATATATATATATATATATATATATATATATATATATATATATATATATATATATATATATATATATATATATTCGGTACATTACAGCAGCGGCGGTGGCAAAAACCAGCCGAGACTGTCGATTTAATTACTATTGCGAAAAAAAGACAATATCAAGAAGATCGGGAATGCCCATGACAAACTGACCTCATGGTTATGAGGCACACCGGTACGGGTGACTCAGAAAGAAGTTCTGCTAAGTGAGGTTCCTTAACATGCACACATAACTAAGTAGCCGGGCGCTCTCAAAGTTTTGCCTACGCCCTGCATAAATTAAGACGCTGGCTGGCAATTGAGCCCACAACATTTAAGAAAGTCGCGCGACATCTAATAAGCTATTCTGAGCTGATTGTTTCAATTTCGTCTGTACTTTGGCGAGAAGTTTTGTTTTTTCATTGGGGACAACGT
The DNA here is from genome assembly GCF_013339725.1 of Rhipicephalus microplus. Lineage (NCBI taxonomy): Eukaryota > Metazoa > Arthropoda > Arachnida > Ixodida > Ixodidae > Rhipicephalus > Rhipicephalus microplus. Next base: position 184,872,937 of record NC_051168.1, read on the forward strand.
TTAGGCTTCTTCTAGGCATGCTACTTCTGCGCGTTGTTAGCGTATCATCGAGGACAAATCATCTTGTAATTTCACACAGAGGCACACGGCTTGATTATTTCATAGTTCGTAGCAAGGTTGAAATAATGTTTTCGGAGACTGATTATGGGCAATTTTTTCGGTTGTACAGGAATATTGAAGAGAGAGAACAACCTACTTCAAATTGTCGGCAGAATCAATTAGGCTCTCTCCACCCAGGAAGGACGAGCTTTCATCACGACGCGGCCATTGCGTCAGTCTGTTGCGCGTTGTTCCTCGCTTCACTTTCGTGGGTATGAGAAGGCTGCCAACAAATATAAGAAAAATTGCTGCTTGATTTCATAGGCATGCCATCGCGTAGCCGGCGTCCTAAAAAACACGCATCTGGGCATAATGATGATAAAAACGAGCCATTACCCAACCGAGGGTAAAGTTGCTAGCTTTGAAGCCGACTGGGCAGTCACCCCCGAGGAGGGAACTGAACAGGTCCTGTAACGTAGCGCTAGTTTTTTTAGGGGCGAAGCTCTTTATAGCGGCACCTGTTCGTCCCTCGTAGTCGTAGTAGTAGTGCGTAACCAGTCTCACATTTTGACCTCCAAGGTGGTGCCGGTGGGAGATTTCTTCTGTGCGTTGTTGAACAATGAAAAATTCGCAGCGTGCGCGTTAACTAAAAGCCGGATTCTCCTGTCTCTCATTCCCCCTTAGCAGCCATCGGCATGTACATTGAGCACTATCTGACAAGAAAGGGTTGCTACGTTACACTCGCTGGGCGTAACCTCCCTAATTTTAGAAAGGTTTAGCGAGCGTTGGGCCGCAGTGCCATGAATACATTGAACTAGTATATAACATGAACTCGAGGTGGTTAAAGGTAGGAAGTAGACACGAAGCGCATGCCGTAAGAAAGTGTGCGTGTGCCTCCTCTCGTTCAGTCCTTGGAATGCCCGCTAGATGGCGGTGCTTCTATGTGCGGAATATATGATGAAAAGATGCGAGATGGTAGTACTTGGAGTGTTGAATAGGTGGACGAACGGACACACAGACAGATGCATGGACGGACGCACGGATGGCTGCACGGATGGATGTACGCATGGACGGACGCAGGAGCGGATGCACGGACGAACGCAGGGACGGACGCACAGATGTACAGTGGACGCGCGAACAGACGCACGCACAGACGGGCGGATGGACGCACGGGCGGCCACACAGACGCACGCATGGACGTACGGAAGCAAGAACGAATGTACGAACGGATGCTTCGCCCCCCTCTCCATCATTCACTCCGTAGATATGCTGCCATTTTTTAGTGTTAATAACTACAGATTAAACGTGGCTGAAGAGTATGTTTTTATTCGTATAATTTTTACCCAGACAGGCAGATCTATGTCAAATATGTATATACTTTGAACCGAGATAATAATTTTCTGCCAGCATGAACGCGTTCCTTTCGTGGCATGTGAATGTAGCCAGAACCAGTGAGACACGAACAAAAATTAGGGTTTGATTACAGTTTGGTTTGCACCAGGACTTTAACAGACGTGTGCACGTTTAGGCAAGTGAAAGTCTTCCACTCACAATCGAGACCTACTTTCTTTAAGAAGAAGGCTCTAAAGTTGTCCGCTGAAGTTCAGTTTCCATGGCATTCGACAGCAGGTCACACAACAGTTGTAATAACCCGAACTATAAACTTTATGACTTTCCGGCCCATCTTCCGAAGCAGCAGCTAAAAGTCAAGACATCAATGTACAGTGCATTGCGACAACCCAATTACCTTAAAAGCCTTCATGCACTCCTTGTTTCGTTAGTACGGTGGCCTAGCTGTTTGCAAAAGTAGATGAAAATAGGGATAGTAACGCAGCGGTACAAAGAATGGGCTTCTTTTATTCACGTGTACGAGCTAGATCGTCAAAACGTAGCTGCAGCCCAAAATTATAGGAACATTCTTTCTGCTCTTGGAAGTAAGAGCTTTGGAAAATAATTGTGGTAGAACCTGAAAAATAATTGGCAGATCCCACGTACAGTGGGAATCAATGATATGCGATGCACGAAAGAGAAAGGTAGATATGTCACTTTAAAATCAGTACAACGTTACAAGGCCGATATAAATGATGCCATACATGACTTCTGTGTCATGATTAATCTGTTTCGATGTGTCGTTTACCTTCATCATTTATTCACGTCACGTTCTACCAAACTTAGTATCTGTGGAGCTAGCGAAACACCCGCGATCACGCTATGAGCCTGGTATGTTGCCATGTTCTTGCATGACACGCCTGTGAGGATTATCATATTTGCACCAGTCATATATTTTGTCATCCATCGACGTCACGTAACATCAAATTCGGTACATTTGGAGCTAGTAAAATGGCCGCGAGCACATGATATAGCGCGAGCGCATCATATAGCCAATATACTCCAATGTAGCGTTGACGCGCGCGCACGCTGGGCACAGCGACGCTACGTGAGCAAAACGCGAGCACTCTATAGTCTGACGCCAGGCGCGATCAGCGTCCGTCACCGCGGCCTGACGGAAACCGGCACGAAATGCAGCATGCTGCACTTCGTATCGATGCGTCACCCAGACCACACTGCGTCTCCTATTTTTCGTGATGGAGCGACGCCGAATCGCTGAAACGCGCAGCGCGGCGCGTGCCTGCGAGGCAGGACCGGCGCCTGGCGTGGCCACGCCGGCGTGACGCGACGAAATGAACGCCGATGAGTACGCGAACCGCGTTACGTCCAAATCCATTGGTGCCTTGAATGTGGCATGTAGTCACGTTCTCACATGACGCGCATCTCATGCTTATCATGTTTGCACCGGTCACATACCTTCGTCATCCATTGACGTCACGTAATACCAAATTTGGCATATGTGAGCTATAGCGAAACGGCTGCGAGCGCATCATGAGTGTGGCATGTAGTCATGTCGTTACAATGACACGAATTTTCTGATTATCATGTTTGGATGTGTCACTTACCTATGTCGACCGTTCGTGTCATGCGATACCGAGTTTGGTACACGTAAAGCTGGCGAAACGACCGCGAGTGCATCATGAGCGTAGCATGTAGTCCTGTTGTTACATGAAACGCATCTGATGTTTATCATGTTTGCACCAGTATCATACCTTCCGTCATCCTATTCACGTCCCGTAATATCAAATTTGGTATAAGTGAAGCTAGCGAAAAGCCGCCAGCGAATCATGAATGTGGCATGTAGTCATAGTTGTTATATGACACGCATCTTATGATGATCACGTTTGCACCAGTAACGTACCTTCGCCATCTATTCACGCACCGTAATACCAAATTTGGTATACGTGACGCTAGCGAAAAAGCCGCAAACGCATGATGAGCGTGACATGTAGTCATGTTGTTACATGACACGCATTTCATGATTTTCATGTTGGGGCCCGTCGGTTGTGTTCGCCATGCAATTATATCATACCGTATCAGTTTTGAAACACGCCATCTGGACAAAACCACCGAAAGAACTGCAGGATCATGAAATGTAAAAATCACGACATTCAAGACATACATGCCATGATTTTCATGTTATGATTAGTCAAATATGTTATTCATACAGTCATGTTATGGCATACCAAGCTTGGTATCGATACTATAATCGAAACGGCCAGGAGAGCTAAAAGTCGTAGGCGGCCAGATAGATAGATAGATAGATAGATAGATAGATAGATAGATAGATAGATAGATAGATAGATAGATAGATAGATAGATAGATAGATAGATAGATAGATAGGATCAAATGCGACAAAGTACGCTAAGAAATGCTTTGCACTTAAAAAAAGATGACGCCGTATTTTTTCTCGGGCGCTAAAGGTTAGCTGCATAGGAAAATGCAAGTATTCAGCTTGTGTTCGCGATTCATCTGGCGAGAAACAGAGCAACACCTCGCTCACGGAGCCGTAATACATTTAGGCATATTAGGCACCACGTTATCAAGCGCATAACTAGTCCGGTGAATGGAAAAATAATGGCGGGCCTTTGCAGAAACAGTGCCAGATCCTCTCACGCTTGGCAAATATAGAACACATAGGAAGCAATAATGAAATTTATTTATTCACTAAGAGGCTGTTTGGGTGATTGTGGCACCTGAGCTGCAATGCGTTAATTAGTTCTGCATGAGAACATAATCACGTAGCATTTGTTGCCCAGCTATCTTCATAAAAACCAATACCTGCTTTTTATGAATAAAGTATGCACCTTCTACTTGGAACGTATGCACAGATGAAATGCCTAGTATGTTGTACATTCTATACTACTGCTCACCAAGCCTCACTGAAAGACATGTTCTAAGAGGCCAACTCTACCGTCTTGTTGCAATACCAATAACAAAGATTTTTTTTTCTGTGTTGTTTGATATGCCAGTTGATACATGATGTGTATTGAAGGGTCTCAGTAAGCTTCAAACTTGTGCATAATAACGCAAAAGAGAAGGTTGGTACTTCCAACTGATGTTTAGTGAATAAACGGTATTCCCTAAAACACCACCACGCAAGATTAAAAGCCAGCATCAAAATATTGTAAACATGATAAATAGCACGTTGTGACCCTTTCCCCCCTCGTTTATCTTTATCTCATCTGGACGTTAACACGAATGCTACATAGAAAATTATACACTGTAGGTACTGAAATTCTTTGCCAGTGATGAAGACTGAAGGTTCACTGACACAAAATTGTGTAATCATTTTCGTGTTTGTTATTTTCTTCTTGCGCTCGCGTTTGAACTTGCTGCAGCCTTTCAATATACATATTACAATCTTTTGTGCATGAACAGAGCCACGAAAGCTCTGCTTAGCTGCTTCAATACTGCCAACCTTTACGATTTAGTGTTGTGCGTATTCACGCTTACTGTTCACATCATCTTACCAATTTTCGTACTTTCCTATTTTGTAAATACATAAATACTGTTTAATTTTTTACCACTATACGAACGGACAACCAGGTCGGAACTTGACAAGTGATAATTGATGAAGCTGAACATTCCAAAACCACAATATAATTATGAGAGACGCCGTAGTGAACTTTCCGGAAAGTTTTGGAACCTGAGGTTCTTCGACGGGACACTAAAGAACAGTGACTTGAATTATATAGATAAACAGCAGCTCGAGAACTGTAATGTCTTAAGTTTCGGTACAATATGTTCAGTATTTGAGGTGAATATCATGGTAGGATTTTCATTTTTAAATTTCACACAAACTCTCCACGCCAAACACTTCACAGTAGATTTTTTGTATTTTCTGCTACATCAGCCGAGTGAAACTTCCTAACCTCGTACATATGTTCATGGCACACACAGATGACAATGTACATCACTTTTATCGATTACAAGTGGTATAAATCCCAGTAAACTTCTTCAATACCTGTTAAGTCACGGTGTTTGGCGCGGGAATCTAATGGTGACATATCCACCTGTATTTCCTTCCCGTGCGCTTTCTCGCTTAGCAAGCGTCGTCTCGAGGAAAAAGTGGTCTTTTGGGGTTGCGTAACTCAACTCTACTAATACGTGAAAAAACTTTTTCATTTTTAGTGTCTCTTCTACGTACATGGGCCTAGATCCTTTACATGGGCCTCGAGCAGTACCGTCTTCATTGAATATGTGGCTGCTGCGAATGGCAAGCCAAAGCTGAGTTGACCTCTTTGTTTTTTCCCTTTGTCTCCTCTTCTCAGTCTTTCACATTCATTGTTATGACACCAATTTTATCTCACAGATGCGACTCCAAGGCAGCCCTTCATTGCGTGCGAAGTCTACGACGTGGAAACTACCACCAGATGGTGTATCGTTTTAATGAAATTTGCCATCGTGCCGCTGATCAAGGACACGATGTTGTTTTACAATGGTGGCCGGGCCACTGTGGCATCAGTGGTAACCACCTCGCCGACGACGCTGCCCGATGTGCCCACGATGGAGTGACAACCCTTGTCAAAAGTAGACGCAGCTAGAGAAGTTCGTCACATCGCGCATAATGCCACGCTTGCGCACTGGAATTCTCCACTTGACTCCAATCATCGCCCTGAGAATCTCAAGTCATTACTCCAGAAATAACTGCCATCCAAGATTTCTCGGCGTGACGCTACAATGCTGTGCCGGCTGAGGACTGTGGTAGCGTTTACTAAGCCATTGAGCCATCGCATTGGCATGGCAGATTCATCCATGAGTGAAAGCTGCAACAGTATAGAGTATATTGAACATCTCTTGTGCCCCTGTGTCTGATTTGATGAAGATCGCCGGACTCTCCAGTGGGCCTTGAATAGACTCGACGGCCGGCCATTTAATGAAGCAAAGATCTTATGAGCCTGGCCTCACAGCACATCAGCACAGAAAGCCACACGAGCCCTCCTGAGATACTTGACAGCAACTTCATTGAGGGACCACCTGTGAAACTCGGCATTGTGTGTCTGATGTGACATGTGTCTATTCTTCTCTCTCTTTTTTACTCCCCTCTCCCCCTCCTCATGAGTAGGGTAGCAAACTGGACGCATAGTCTAGTTAACCTCCCTACCTTTCCTACATTCCTTCTCCCTCTCTCTCTTATTATACAGAAACTTTCAGTCGATAAGTAGCAGAGCGAAGCTTGCTGTCCTATTTTACTCTCCATGTGTTTGGCGAAGGGAGCTTGCACAGACCATGGCCTCCGAGGTGGCGGGCGCACCGCTTGTTTCTATCTGGCCGTCCGATTCGCACGAACATGGAGTGTTTCCAAAGGCGTCGCCCACTCTTTTCTGCTACTCGCAGCGCTCCCACAGAGGATAGAAAAGGCTGCTGCACTGTTGGCAGAGCTTCCATGTAGCGAGAAGAAAAATGGTTCTGCGCTCAGCCGAAGATGCCGCCCGGGTTCAAGGACTTCGAGCGGTCACCTAAGGCACAGCCATAATAATCGATGGAGGGTGGGAAGGAACACGATTTAATCAAGTCTCTCCCCCCTCGCCCAGAGGAAACTACCGGACTTCAAAAAAATTTATTCATTGATTCATTGTGCTTTTATATATCCTCACACTGAGTTTGAAATATCAGGTCAGGGAGGAGAGGCAAAGTTAATGCTGGGGCGTCTATAATATCAAGCGGTATTTTTTATATAGATTTGTGCCACTCGTATAAGAGCACTTACAAGTGCCTATACATCTTCAAGCGACCGATGTGTGCTGGAAACGTATTATACTTTGAAGTTTGTGGTTTGCATGGTATGGGGTGCAGTAGTAAAGAAAAAAAATGAGAGCCTGATCCGCAGGCGAAGTCAGAAAAGTGCCGCTTTTAGGCTCACAGGTTACACACCATTAAACGTTTTTAACGGGCGAAGCTCTTTATGGCGTGGCTTGTGCGTCCCTCGTATTACGTAACCACCAGTGACACATACCCCGAAATAGGTATAACATTTGACCTCCAAGGTGGTGCCGGTGAGAGATTTCTTCTGTGCGTTGTTTAACAATAAAAAAATAGTGCTCAATGTACATGTCAATGGCTGCTAATGGGGAATGAGAGACAGGAGCATTTGGCTTTTAGTTAACGCGCACGCTGCGATCTCCATTAGCAGCCATTGGCATGTACATTGAGCACTATCTGAAGGGAAAGGGTTGCTACGTTATACCCGCTGGGTGTAACCACTTTAGTTTTAGAAAGGTTTAGCGAGCGTTGAGCCGCAGTGCCATGAATACAATGAACTAGTATATACTATAAACGAACTCGAGGTAGTTAACGGTGGGAAGTAGGTACGAAGCGCAAGCCGTAAGAAAGTAAAAGCTAAATTCTCCTGTCTCTCATTTCCCATGCAGCCATTGGCATATACATTGAGCTCTATCTGCCAGGAAAAGGTTGCTACGTTATACTCGTTGGGGTACCCTCCTTGGTTTTAGAAAAGTTTAGCGAGCATTGGGCCGCAGTGCCATGAATACAGTAAACTAGTATATACTATGAACTCAAGATGGTTGAAGGTGGGAAGTAGACCCGAAGCGTAAGCCGTAAGAAAGTGTGCGTGTGCCACCTCTAGTTTAGTCCCTGGAATGTCCATTGGATGGCGGTGTCTCTATATGGGGAATATATGATGAAAAGATGCGAGATGGTGGTACTTGGAGTGTTGAATAGATGGACGAACGGACACACAGACAGATGCATGGATGGACGCATGAACGGACGCAGGGGCGGATGCATGAACGAATGCAGGGACTGGCGCGCGAACAGACGCATGGATGGTCACACAGACGGACGCATGGACGGACGAATGCTTCGCCCCACTCTCCAGCATTCACTCCGTGGATATGCTGCCATTTTTTAGATGCGGAGCATCTTATACTCGCGCCTTGTAGTGCGCCGTCGGCGCCGTCCGCGCCGTCCGCACCGCTTCTCGAACATTCGACAGCTGACGCGCGCGCATGCGCCGTCGCGCCGTCGCCCACTCTTCCACCATCTGTGCATCCCTTCCTCCTCTACACACCGCGCGTGCTTCACTCCTCCACCATCTGTGCATCCTTCCTCCTCTACACACCGCGTTCGACATCTACAATTCTCCTGATTCTCCAGTGGACGCGCATGTGGCGTCGCGCTTCGAGAACATTCAACAGCTGACAGTGCATGCGCCGTCGAGCTGTATATATACTCAAGGTCGGCGCTCGCTCGCTCAGTTGCCGCTCGTCGGTTGGTTTGTACGGCGCGTCGACGTCCAAGGTCGCGGTGAAATGAATTCCAACGAATCCACAAACACAATGATCGACGTCCCTTCGACCAGCGCCGCCCTTTCGCATACGTGTGTACGTGTTCACTCATTTAACACCCCCTCCTACAACCACGTGAACCAATTTAGCCATCGACCCAAGTAAGTCGCAATTTAACACCCCATTTCACAACCACGTTAACCAATTTAGCCATCGACCCAAGTAAGTCGCACTTTAACACCCCGTTAACCAATTATATGCTCCGCATCCTCCTCAGTGTTCCCCCGAGGGAAGCTGCGGGCAATTTTTTTCTTTTCATGGAACTCGCACTGCTTTTCTTTGAAATTTCTTTCGAAAAATCTTGCAGACACACTGATGTAAGTACAGCTGGCGAGGAAGCTGCGCTCGCAAAGCCCACAACACTTCACGTTCATTGGCGAGGCTTCATTATCGTTTCCCTTACCAGCTACTTCCCTTCGAGCCGCAGAAGCAGGACACAGTGAGAAGGATGCACGTGGTCGCCGTACGTCTAGACTACATCTGGGCTGTACGTTGCCCGTTCTGCGGCGACCAAGGGCTGGCTACAGGCTCGATTTGGTTACTTATGGTCACCCATTCGCGCTTAATTTCGTGATGTTCAGTGCAAATATTTAGCAATGTAAGCATAAAGATCGAAATCGTCTGCTTGTTCAAGAAGTACGCATCACGCATTCAAAGTTTGTTGTACGTAGTGTAAAACACTCTGCGGCATAGAAAAGTGAAAATTTGAACTTTTTTTTCCCCAGTAGCCTACCTCGCAAATACTACGGAGAGGTTTTTCTAACAGTATTAGTTATAGCGCCTAAGCTGTCCAATAGCAAGTCTTTGCGCTCGTGATAAACTGTACATCATTGCAGTCGAATGGCCACCATCTACATATTGAACACTGTGGAAGATCTAACGTCATAAAAATTGCCATATCGTGCTTTGTTACGCCAGAAATAATTCCGCCCTTGTTTGCAAGGGCAAGCTTATTGAACTACATTTCATCGCCATCGTCTTCTAGCTCTATCACGCACCATTATTGTATTAATTGAAACAAACTAAACTTCCTTACATACTGTTTCGCTATTAGACACCTCTCACATGTTGATTTGGGTGCACGTTAAAGAACCCCAGGTGGTCTAAATTTCCGGAGCCCTCCACTACGGCGTCTCTCATAATCATATGGTGGTTTTGGGACGTTAAACCCCACAAATAAATCAATCAATCTTACATGTTGTCTTACATGTTGGGTTGCGGCGATGGCGTAGTGCTTAGAGCATCCGCCTCGCAGGCAAGCGGTCCGTGGTTCGAATCCCCGTGCCGCGCAGTTCCCAACCGGCAAAAAAAAAATCGCGTGTTGATGGAACTGCATTAAGAGGCCTGGGGTGCGGCCTCACCGGTAACCACCGCCGGGAACGCACTCCCTCACCAGAAAAGGATTGGCCACCCTGGTGCAGTATCTGGCCACTACCTCGCACATGCATACGTCAAATAACTCACAGCCCCCTCAGTCCCCAGCAGCTGCGAAGCAACTGACCATGGCGGCGGTCAGATCTGCAACGCAGCAGAGGGTGCTAAGAATCTCTGGACTACAGGCCGCCTTTGGAACCTGAACTTGGCAACGTTTAACGCTAGAACCTTATCTAGTGAGGGAAGTCTAGCTGTACTATCCGAGGAGCTAGAGGGTGTTAAATGGGATATAATAGGGCTCAGCGAGGTTAGGAGGACAGATGAGGCCTATACTGTGCTACAGAATGGGCACGTCCTTTGCTATCGGGGTTTGGCAGACAGAAGAGAACTGAGAGTCGGGTTCTAATTCACAGAAAAATAGCTGGCAACATAGAGGAATACTATATCATTAATGAAAGGGTGGTAGGTATTGTAATTAAACTGAACAAAAGATACAAGATGAAGGTAGTACAGGCTTACGCGCCTACATCCAGCCATGATGACGCTTCAGTTGAAAGCTTCTATGAAGACGTGGAATCGGCAATGAGTAAGGTAAAAACACAGTATACTATAGTGATGGGCGACTTTATTGCAAAGGTAGGGAACAAGCAGACTGGAGACCTGGCAGTAGGAGATTATGGCATCGGCACTAGAAACGCCAGAGGAGAGCTACTAGTAGAATTCGCAGAACGCAATAATTTGCGGATTTTGAATACCTTCTACCGAAAACGAGAAAACCGCAAGTGGACATGGAGGAGCCCTAATGGCGAAAATAAGAACGAAATAGACCTTTTAATGACTGCACACCCAGGAATTGTGCAGAATGTGGAAGTGGTTGGCAAGGTACGATGCAGTGACCATAGAATGGTACGGTCTCGAATTCGCCTAGACTTGAAGAAGGAACGACCGAAACTGATACGCAAGAAGCCAATCAATGAGCTAGCACTGGGAGGGAAAGTACAGGAATTCAGAGTCTCGCTGCACAACAGGTACTCGGCTCTTAGTGAGCAAACCAACCTTAGCGTAGATACAATGAATGATAATCTGACGAGTATCATTACGGAGTGTGCAGTGGAAGTTGGAGGCAGGGTAGTTCGACAGGACACTGGCAAGCTTTCCCAGGAAACGAAGAACCTAATTAAGAAGCGTCAAACCATGAAAGTGTCAAGTAAAACAGACAAAATAGAACTGACAGAACTTTCGAAGTTGATTAATAGACGTAAAGTATGCGATGTAAGAAGGTATAACATGGAGAGAATTGAACACGCTCTGAAAAACAGAGGAAGCGTCAAAGCAGTGAAGAGGAAACTTGGGATAGGCAAAAGTCGGATGTATGCACTAAGGGACAAAGAAGGCAAAATAACTACTAATATGGATAGGATACTTAAAATAGCGGAGGAGTTTTACAGAGATCTGTACAGTAGCCGAGACAACCACGACCCTAATACTATAAGAACTAGCAGTAACCCAGATGACACCCCACCAGTAATGATAGAAGAAGTCAGAAAAGCTTTGGAGAGCATTCAAAGAGGCAAAACTGCTGGTGAGGATCAAGTAACATCAGATCTGCTGAAAGATGGAGGACAGATTGTGTTAGAAAAACTAGCCACCCTGTTTACGAGGTGTCTCCTGACGGGAAGGGTACCAGAGTCTTGGAAGAACGCTAACATCATATTATTACATAATAAAGAAGATAACAAGGACTTGAAGAATTACAGGCCGATCAGCTTGCTCTCTGTAGTATACAAGCTATTTACAAAGGTAATTGCTAACAGAGTAAAGAAAACATTAGAATTCAATCAACCAAAGGAACAAGCAGGATTTCGAGCAGGCTACTCAACAACTGACCGCATTCATACTATCAATCAGGCAATAGAGAAATGCTCAGAGTATCACCAACCACTATACATAGCCTTCATAGATTACGAAAAGGCGTTTGATTCAGTAGAAATATCAGCCGTCATGCAGACACTGCGGAATCAGGGCGTAGATGAAGTATATATAAATATTCTGGAAGATATCTACAGGGGATCAACTGCTACCATAGTGCTTCATAAAGACAGCAACAGAATACCAATCAAGAAGGGTGTAAGGCAGGGGGACACAATCTCTCCAATGCAATTTACCACGTGATTACAGAAGGCTTTCAGAAGCCTAGAATGGGAACAGTTAGGGACAAGAGTTAATGGAGAATATCTTAGTAACCTGCGCTTCGCTGATGACGTTGCATTGCAGAGTAACTCAGGGGATGAATTGCAACTCATGATTACGGAGTTAGACAAGGAGAGCAGAAAAGTGGGTCTTAAAATTAATCTGCAGAAAACAAAAGTAATGTACAACAACCTCGGAAAGGAGCAGCGCTTCGAGATAGGTAATAGTGCACTTGAAGCTGTAAAAGACTATGTCTACTTAGGGCAGGTAATAACCGCAGAGCCTAACCACGAGATTGAAGTAACTAGAAGAATAAGAATGGGGTGGAGCACATTCGGCAAGCACTCTCAAATTATGACAGGTAGATTGCCACTATCCCTCAAGAGGAAGGTATATAACAGCTGTATCTTGCCGGTACTTTAGGTACGGAGCAGAAACCTGGAGACTTACAAAGAGGGTTCAGCTTAAATTGAGGACGACGCAGCGAGCAATGGAAAGAAAAATGGTAGGTGTAACCTTAAGAGACAAAAAGAGAGCAGAGTGGATTAGGGGACAAACGGGGGTTAAGGATATCATAGTTGAAATAAAGAAGAGGAAATGGACATGGGCCGTGCATGTAGCGCGTAGACAGGATAACCGCTGGTCATTAAGGGTAACTAACTTGATTTCCAGAGAAGGGAATCGGGTTAGGGGAAAAAAGAAGGTTAGGTGGGCAGATGAGATTAAGAAGTTTCCGGGTATAAATTGGCAGCAGCAAGCACTGGACAGGTTTAACTGGCGGAACATAGGAGAGGCCTTTGTCCTGCAGTGGACGTAGTCAGGCTGATGATGATGATGATGATGATGATGATGATGATGATGATGATGATGACATGTTGTCTAAGTGATTTGGGCAGGTTTCACGACTTGAATAACACGAAATCAAGAGCTTTTACAATAGCAACAAACCCGATTAGACTGGATGATTCAGAAATCTTATAACTACTGAGCCCTGGTCTCCTATACGTAGGACATGAAGATTGTCCACTGCTGCGGGCGATACATTAGTGTTAGGAAAAACCCACTTTGTGGTTAGCAAGTTAGACATCTTAGAAAAAACATGAAAAAATATGATAGCTACTGTTATAATAGTTAATCAGTAAAGTGTCATTTATTGTTTGGTGTAGGCGAGGGTCATTGTTATCGCGATCCACCATTTTGTTTTCTACTTTGCAGAGCTCCCAAGTATCGAGGAGAGTTGGGACACTTTTTTTTCAATTACTCACTTTATTGTGTCACATTTGGCTGCGAAATCACTTCACGTTTTTTTTATAAGACGCTAAGGCCGAAAGGATTAATCCAGTTTTCACCCATATAGGTCTTCAGAAAACAGGAATTGTAGAATGCATGCATAATTCTCAAATAGAAGGGTTCAGTGACATGACGAAACGTACCGTAATGATGAAAAGCTATACTGCCTAAGACGTATAGATATATCCTTAAAATGATTTATATGAGAAAAATTCATAGGTTGCTATGCTTTGCTTCGTAAATTGGACCAATTTAAATGCAGTATCAAAAAATAGTACTTGCCTTCAGTATTCTGGCAGTGATTCTTGCTGGTACGCAAAAAAAAAAAAGCCATGCGCACACTGCACTTCCGTGTGCGGAGCTGTCTGCCGCGGTAGAGTTTACTAGCCGCGGTGTCCGCCACCGCCAGAATCCACAGTGAATACGCCCTCTCACGGTGGCCGGGTGTGCGAGGCGATACTCGTAGGTTTTGCTGGGACGAGCACCGATTGGGACGGCTGGAGAGAAACACAACGCGTGCCCGCCATATCGGAGGCTATGCACAGAAAAGCAAGCCGACGTGCCTCGTCACTGCACGTACCGAGGGTTCAACTATACAGAGTGATTCAGCTAAAACGCACCAAGCGATCAAAAATTAAATATGAGTGCTACATGTCTCAAGTTAGCGAAGTAATGTTCTTAGCTATATGTAGCTTGTCAGAATATTTTTATCCACCAAGCACGGTAATTAACAAAGATTGTCTAATGAACGCTCTAAACACGGAAATTAGAGAAAAAAAAATCAATACAAGGCTTGTATCTCTTATTCAGAATAACAAAATGTTCAAGTTACGGTAAGATAACAACGCTGCGTAATTTTTTTTCGGGGTTTGTGTTAAGTGCGTGAAATTCAAATAAATACCACGTGATTTCCGCCTAACGCGCAGTGCTTTGAGTTCCCTCTAATGTAAGTTGAACAAAGTAGCGAAGGCTTCTCACGCACGAAGGTCACGCACAGGCTATCGGTGACTACGATGGACATTAAGTGATGGTTAGATGGTACTATTAAAAAAAAGGGGGGGGGCAACGTTGAAACGAAGACAATACAATTCGGCGAAAAACGACTGCCACGTGAATTGCGATACGAGACTGGAGGCAACATTCGGCGCAGCGCCAACGTTTTTTTTTCTTTCTTTTCGGGCGAACGATAAACATGATAGTGGGAAAAAGCATGACATTTGGATAAAAGAAGGTTATAAAAACTTCAACAGTAGTTAATATACAAGTATTTTTTGTCATATCTGCATCGATTACGTGCGATCGCTATACTGGATACTTGCAAGGAATATGGCACGATTGGCTGAGGCTTCAAAAGTTTATCGCTCGTACTTCGTCTCCATTTATAAATTCTTGTTTAGTCTGTTATAGCGCAATGCATAAAAATAAACATAACGAATAAAAAAGTGTTCTGTGCTCTTAAGTAGTAGTAAAGCTAGGTGTTCAAAAAAAAATAAGCGTAAATGCAAAGTCCAAAGCGCTTTTATTGAGACGTCATGGGCAGTTACTTGGCGTGCTCAAACAGCCCTCCTTAAGCCTCCATACACAATCTACATCGAGTCAGCATATTTTCTGTCGCGTTTCGTAGCATTCGTGGAGTAATAGAGCTGCACACATCTGTTATCTTAGACTTCAGTTTTGCGGGCGTTGTCGGCGCTTCGGTGTAGATGTGGTCTTTATTGTATCCCCATGAAAGAAATCTAGCAAAGTCAAATCTGGGGATCTTGTGTGCCGCTCTACAGGTCAAAGACAGCCAACCTATTTCTCGGAAAATTATCGATCAAGCCCCGTTCGAATACGCGCGCTGCTATGCGGAGGAGCTCCGTCTTCCTGGAACCATATATTCCCCAAGCTGTGCTAGAGGGAGGTTGCAGGTGAAGTCACTCAGTGGGTCATTTAGTATTTCGCTGATGTAGCAATCAGCGGTGAGTGTTCTATCAGAAAAAGATTGGGCCAATAGTTTTGCCTTCGTAAATACTGCACAAAGCACTGAAAGACCACCGCACCTTGTGTTGTGAATGCAACAGCCAGTGAAGATTTGTAGCGCTCCAGTAAGGGCCATTGTGAACATTCACTTGGGTATTGCGCGAGAATCGAGCTTCATCGGACTAGATTATGTTTTTTAGAAAGCCGGGATTGCCATCTTCCTGTGTGAGTACCCTCAAGACGGTTTTGCGAATCTCTGTCTTCCAGCAGTTAATGCAGGCAAACATGGTATGAGTGAAGTCCTACGGTCTTGAGTACGCGCCAAACACCACTGCTGGAAACATTGGTATCAGGACTCACGTCATGCATGCTTGAGTAGGTATGGGTTGCCATGTAAGCAAGAAAGTCAGTTTTGTGAGACTCAGTCACACAGTTCGTCCACTGACGCTGCTTTTTCAACATGCCTGTCTTATTGAGCGTTTTGTAATTTCGCACCAATGTCGAACTATCTACCCCGCTTTCTGAGGGCCACCTGCGAAATAACCTTGCCGCCTCTCTCCTGTTTCCATTCGCTCAGCCGAGGGAGATAACCCTACTTGCGCGTTCTTCATTAGAGAAACGCATCGTTTCAGACTGAGACTTTCATTTGTCCAAGCGTGTCCAAAAAAAAAACAAACAAACTGGTACCACATATTCCCCTCGTGCTTTTGATATACTTCCTTTATTGAATTGTCACCCTCTCCCCCACCATAATCTTTATTGTTGGCTCGAAAAAAAATGGCCCTAATGAGCATGGTACACAGCAAATGTCGTCGAAAGACGATACTCTTGCGTCTGGAGAGAGTAAACAAAACGTTTATTTGATGTTCTGTGCAAGAAAATCGGTGAATGATATTCTTCTAGTATAAAAGCGGACATACAAAACATCGAAGTGTTGTCAAGGCGTCTCCCATATGCGCAATAATTGCTTTTTAATTCACAAATTCACAATCGCGCAACTATAAACCCTAAACCTTGAGCAAAATTATTGGGCGCGGCGGATGGGGTTGCCCGTTTAGTGCCGCTTGAGGTATCGTTAAGGGCCGAGAAACAGACAAATCGACAGACAGACAGACCGAAATTTCTACAACGAAGGTCTCCAAGAAAGACTATCGTCTTTTAAAAAAAACATCTGCGTTGCACCGAATGCCTTTTCCGGTCTCGTATCGAAATTTACGTGGCGGCTCCTTTTTCCTCGAAGTTTATTTTATTCATTTCTTTCTTTCGCCCCCTCCTTCTTTATTTTAGTGGTACCATCCAACCATCGCTTAATGTCCATCGTGAGTTTAGAAAAAGTGTTTATTGATTTAGAGTACGTGGTACTCTACTATGGAAGAGCACAAAGCCGTCCCGTCGACATCGTAGTCAACGATAGCCTGTTCAAGCGACCTTCTTGCGCGAGAAAGGCTTCACTATGTCGTTCAACTTACATTTGAGGGCACTCAAAGCACCTCGCGTTAGGCGGCAACGCGTGTTTTTTTTTCACGCACTTGAAACAAACCATGAAAAAAAAATTAAAGAGCGTTGTTATCTTAGTGTAACTTGAAAATTTTGTTATTTCTGGATAAGAGCTACAAGTCTTGTATTGATTTTTTCTCTAGAGTCAGCACTTAAATTGTTCATTAGCAATTTTTGCTAATTACTATGCTTAGTAGATCAAAAAAAATTTCCGACGGGCTACATACAGCTAAGAACGATACGGCGCTAGCTGGAGACGTGTAGCATTCAATAAAATTTTTATAGCCTGGCGCTTTTTAACTGAAACACACTTTATAAAGAAATGAAGCTGTGCACGTATCACAGCTGAATTACCTAAGCGCAGAGAAATGATCACCCCTCTAGAGGGAAAGCATTTTTTGCAGTGTTAAACAAGGCGGGAGTGCATAAAGTGAAATACTTCCTTCATTGAATTGTCACCCTCGCTCCCACCATAATCTTTATTGTTGGCTCGAAAAAAAATGGCCCTAATGAGCATGGTACACCGCAAAAATCGTCGAAAGACGATACTCTTGCGTCTGGAGAGAGTAAACAAAACGTTTATTTGATGTTTTGTGCTAGAAAATTGGTGAATGATATTCTGGAGGTGCTGCGTTAGAGTGCCTCGAGCGTGTAGCAGAGATGAACGAGCGCAGCAAGGCATGTTAGGCACGAGCATAATCTGGGAGTTATGTTCGAAAACAAAGGCGCCCCCCCCCCTCCCGCAGAGAAATATGTGCGCTAGTCTCGGAGGTGATAAGGTGTAGAACGCAAAACGACGGGCAGGTGCCACCAGCATGTCGTCATAGCAAAGCGTTGGAAACACTTACCTTTTTGAGCATCGCGTTGCACTGTCAGCGCAATGCGATAAACGCATCAGTCCTTAGACTTACTTGTGTGTGCCTCTTCAAGTATAAAAGCGGACATACAAAACATCGAAGTGTTGTCAAGGCGCCTCACATATGCGCAATAATTGCTTTTTAATTCACAAATTCACAATCGCGCAACAATAAACGCTAAACCTTGAGCAAAATCATTGGGCGCGGCGGATGGGGTTGGCCGTTTAGTGCCACTTGAGGTATCGTTAAGGGCCGAGAAACAGACAAATCGACAAACAGACAGACCAAAATATCTACAACGAAGGTCTCCAAGAAAGACTATCGTCTTTTAAAAAAACATCTGCGTTGCACCGAATGCCTTTTCCGGTCTTGTATCGAAATTTACGTGGCGGCTCCTTTTTCCTCGAAGTTTATTTTCTTCATTTCTTTCTTTCGCCCCCTCATTCTTTATTTTAGTCGTACCATCCAACCATCGCTTAATGTCCATCGTGTGTTTAGAAAACGTGTTTATTGATTTAGAGTACGTGGTACTCTACTATGGAAGAGCACAAAGCCGTCCCGTCGACATCGTAGTCAACGATAGCCTGTTCAAGCGACCTTCTTGCGCGAGAAAGGCTTCGCTAATTTGTTCAACTTACATTTGAGGGCACTCAAAGCACCTCGCGTTAGGCGGCAACACGTGTTTTTTTTTTTCACGCACTTGAAACCAACCCTGAAAAAAAAAGTAAAGAGCGTTGTTATCTCACTGTAACTTGAAAATTTTGTTATTTCTGGATAAGAGCTACAAGTCTTGTATTGATTTTTTCTCTAGAGTCAGCACTTAAATTGTTCATTAGCAATTTTTGCTAATTACCATGCTTAGTAGATCAAAAAAAATTTCCGACGGGCTACATACAGCTAAGAACAATACGGCGCTAGCTGAAGACGCGTAGCATTCGATAAAAGTTTTATTGCGTTGTGCTTTTTAACTCAAACACACTTTATAAAGAAGTGAAGCTGTGCACGTATCACAGCTGAATTACCTAAGCGCAGAGAAATGATCACCCCTCTAGAGGGAAAGCATTTTTTGCAGTGTTAAACAAGGCGGGAGTGCATAAAGTGAAATTTGGTCTTACAAAGTTGCATCGTGGGTGGCTGTGTCAGAAGTGCGTAATAGAATCAGAAAAATATCAGTCCGGTTTCTATATACCATATGGTGTGACGCAGGGTGGGAGCATGTTCATCAAGATCCTATTGGTTTGCGCTTTAAGTCAGTTTATATAAGTAAGTTATGACACCAAAAGTTTAAACATAGACGTTCAGAAGCACAGTACCTCATCCACGATTTCTGGAGTGGAACAGCGCCTACAGTCGATAGCTATATCCTGGGTGGGACAGGGCTCAAAAAGAATCAAACTATGAATGAAAGTGGTCTCACCCTATTCGCTTCAATTGTCATTCAGTTACCCTGCACCTCCAGCAGATTTCAAACAATCTGTAATATTACCATGCAAACAAGAACATTAAGAATAATTAAAAAATGTTGACTGACATACTAGGAACATTGACTGACATACTACTCCTTGGATTTTAAAGCATTTAGAAATATAAGAAAGAAAGCAGAATTGAAAACAGGTTGTCGTGCATGAATATCGTCTTAATGAAGAGTGTCTGGGTTCTTTCTGTTGGACGTTATAAATAGAGTTCTCAGAAAAATCCAGGTCTCAATGGAACACACAACACTGTCACAGCAAAAGCTGGAAGGGTGGCTTTATTAGAACTAGTAACGCTTTCGGCAAGTAATACAGAAGAACACTCGCAAGGTACCCACTGTGCCATAAAGTTGCGAAGTACCGAAAGTCATTATGACATTCTTTATCATTCTCCGCAGAAATATGGCTTAGATTGTTGTAATGGGGGAAAAGCTATAAACCACCCAGTTGTTCCAAGAATTCAAGAGTTTTAGGCCTGGCTTTCATTTTACTCTAATAGCACGCCACGTTAAACCCGCTATTGCAATGCCTCGTTGTGTAGAGTCTTTTTTTGCAAGATAGTGTTTAGCAAAGATGTGTCGATTTGATAGAATACTTAATTGGCATGCTGGGGACCTGGGTTGTAGTCTCTGTAAATTTTGAATACCTTTTAGAACAAAAGTGTATTATGCCAACGTCCACTAAGACTACACTGACGTATTTGCGTCACATAAACGAAATTGATAATGTGCTGCCGATTAGATGGCAGAAAATGCTCGGGAAGACAAGTTTCGTGAGCAGGAAACGAACCGACGCCCTCTCATTCTATCACGACAAGTGCCGGGCACGCTATGTACTGTTCAGTGGTCACATACTATGGGGGCTTTACAAACGGGAATTTTATGAGTGAAGCATCTAATGGCCGAGCCTCGTCCGTCTGCTGTGTTCGTCAAGGGGACGTTCTTGGATATGAGACACAAAACAAGGTTTAACAGTGCATTGATATCAATCGTAACTCTGACAGAATAGATTGTGGTTATATCAGAAGAAAAGAAAAGAAAGGTGCCGACCCGTAACTGTCTCTCCTTACGAGGACACCTCAACAGGTCAGCAGAGGAATGGGATATGGGGAATAAAAGATATAGAGAGAAGGAATAAAAAGAATAGAAGGAAAATAGATGGATAAGAAGCCGCCAGCCAGCGAGAGGAAAAAAGAAGGAGATAGGAAAGTGGAGATCCGGTCGAAGCAGTCCAAGGGCGGGGTGCCACAATGCGAGAGCTGCACGGCATCAGGAGACCGCGGAGGGCGAACCAGTCGGCGGGAGCTACGCTGAAGTCGGAGATCGCGAGGGCACAACCGTCCAGCTTGAAATCCTCCGAGCGAATGCCTATTCTCTGACAGAATAGTATAAAACGTCTACAAGTACTAACCCGTTGTTATAGTCGGTGACTTCAACGTACACTTTATCAAATATAAACCTAGCTTTGCCCACTCGTCATCATACACTTCATAGAGTCGCGTGGTTTTTTAATAAACACATTGCACATTATCCACTCGCAGAGCTCTTGGTTGAAGGAATGATGCCACCGTATGTGAGCCGTAAAGTAAAATAAGGCACCATAACAGTGGCTTTCGTGGTTGCCTGCCTAGATTACTACCAACAACGTGCCCAGATTACCGCCTTGGCGATAACCTTCTGCAACGCGTCGTATCTACGCGTCCGTGTGATTCAGCGCATTTCTAGCAAAAGTGAAATTTCGCCAACGCTTTACCGTAAGTCGAGGTGGCAATGTTAGCCCAAGACTCAGCTCGCTAAGAGTATCTATCCATATTAATAATAACCCCACATCACGTGCCTGCTTGACTAAGCTGTATTCAGGGTTGACAGTTTTAGCTATAGATACCTTGCACCAATGGGGCTGCCAACTTGGTGGTGATAGAAAAAGCATCTGGCCATGTCACAGCCGCTCAGTTCGGATATATGGTACCAAGAAATTGCGGCTGAGGCATGTTTCTGTCTCCAAAAGTTTAGTTTGGCTCTTGCGTTACATAAAATGAACAAGTTTTAGATGGTGACTTGGACTCTAGTGAAACACTGTTGCGCGAAGCGTCATTTCTGAAGTACGATTTCTCAAGTAAAATTGAACATACTGGAAGTCGTATGTTTGAGAATGATACGACACGATAAAAAATAATGTCAAACTGCACGATTGAAATATTATCAATAAAAATAGGTTCAGGAAGCCTAACCACTAAATTTTGTCAATGCCCGAGAAGTGAGTGCGAGGGGTGACTAGGATTTACGCTTCAATCAGAGCAACTGTGATTTAAAGCACACTGACGCAGTGCTCATTTCGTGAAGGATGAATCCTCCAGATATGAAGCGGTCACAGTAGTTCAACAATGGCGTCCAGGTCGACACCACTGCTACAAAAGAAGCTGCAGTCCTTTACGCAACGTACCACTGCTACCACTACCACAGCCACCGACAGGTGTGACACGACCAGCAGTAGAGAAAGACACTCCGACGCAAGGCAGGCGATTTTACACTGTTTGGCATGCGTTACCCCAGGCACACCTTCCTACCGAGCCACAGACCCGACATTCGACAGTGGCTACAACAGGCAGACTATCAGCGCAAGAGGTACAGATTTTAACTGTACTGAGATCGCTGCATGAGCATTATTCACAACTTTCATGCAAACCTGCAGATACCTCCGCTAAATGAACAATGCAAGTCCTGCAAACGTACGAGCCAGTATTTGCAGGGCCTGCAGTAACACAATCGCATACCACCGAGCAGTGCACCCTTTCCAATAATAACTCAAAGAACGCTACAAGTCTGCAGTCGTCCGAGTTTCGGCAGTTTTCTTTTAATACAAGTTCCCGTCATGATCATCATTTGTAAATTGTCTTTTTCGAAAGCAGCCCCAGTACTATTTCTTTCTTCTTGATGCATACAGGATAGCCAAGTAGCCCTGTATATCCGAAAGGAATACAAGCAGTGGAAATCCAAGCAGTGGAATACCAAGCAGTGGAAACCTAAGGTGAAAATCACTACGCACGCTTTCATGTAAGAAAGAAGAAAGCGACACTTGCATTGATAGGCGCATATCTACCGCGTTGCGTCACCTTGATCGACAGATACTAGAAGACATACTTGCAACAACTCCAGAACCTTTTGTATTGTTGGGCAATTTTAAAGCACATCATACACTCTGGGGAAGCTTCACGGCACAAGCATCGTTGACATTGCACCAGAACACGAACTGAAAGTGCTGAACGACCGTAGCCCCATTTATCTCCGAAGTGCGAGCTATAATAGGGACCGGACTTGATACCAATATTGCTCAAGCTTCAGCGTTCACAATTGTGTGATTGTCAATAAAAAGCAATCTTCGCGCATATATGAGGCACCATAACAACATGTTAATATTCTGTATGTGTGTCGCTTACTAGAAAAGGCATGCATAAATAATTCTAAGGATCATAGCGTTTATCACGTTGCGCTGACCATGCAACGCTTGCAGAAAAAGGCTAGCATTTCCATCGCTTTGCTAAGACGACACGGTGGTGGCACCTGCCCTTCAACTTGCGTTCTACACCTTATCACCTCCGAGACACGCGCGCAGGGCACGCGCGCTTCGTTTTCCAAGGTGATTGGCAGATAGCGCTCATGTTATCGCTGTGACGTGACTTGATGCGCTCGTTCGCCTCCGCTGCACGCTCGAGGCTCTATAAGACAGCGCCTCCAGAATACCATTCACCGATTTTTTTTTTTGCGCAGAACATCGAAGAAACGTTTTGTTCACTCTCTTCCGGACGCAAGACTATCGTCTTTCGACGACATTTGCATTGTAACAAGCTAGATACGGGGCTAGTTTTTTTCGAGTGACATGCGTGCATTGGTCAACGCACACTTCATCTTCTACATTGTATTGTCACGGGGTCGTGGCGTGGATGAAGAGGGCAGGCTGCAGGTCGAATAATAAACTGTTTAACCTGGCTGAACTTGTAGGCCACAGTAAAAGGAAAGTTAGATTACAGCAGGGTGGTGGCACTGATAGCGGCGAGCAGAGCGTCGGCCATCGATCAACTACAAGCGGCGATGCGCGTCGGCATCTATACACATGATATGGAATGTTCTAGCATTATTGCTTGCGGCGACGTAGGTTCCAGAATAATCTGTAATATTGAAGAAGGCATAATCTTAACAAAACGATCTACTACAGCCTCGAAGCTCTTCGAACACCGTAGGCGTGGTTTACGCTGAACGTAGTGTAACGGGGTGATTACAAAACTTGAGGAAAGGAACGCGGCAGCATTGTTGTGCTGGTAGGAAGTGGCGGTCCTTGTACCGTTTCTTAGGCATCTGCGCATTTTCAGTTTTTTAGCGGTTTTTAGCCCAAATGACGTGGTAGGTGGCCTATTTTTTAGCAGTGCATCTGACAGTTAGCGTGGTGCTTGAACTGTGGACGGCACACAATTCCAGAATCTGCCCGTAGACAACTACATATTGTGAATTTCCAATTGATATCAGAAATTTGGTGTTAATCTCATATGTGGCTCTCTATAGGTGAACGTCTCCGTTAGCTTCATTTTGTTTCTTGTTCTTACAATGAGGAATATGTCGAGCCTACAAAGTCTGGTTGTATTTCTCCTGTCAAGCCAATTGGCTTTTGGATAGTACGCTGAAGTGAAATGATGTTAGACACCAGCGTTTCGGAGGTAAGTTCAAATTTCACGACTGCGGGCAGCAATGGCTCTCTGCGAGATGATCTTCCTAGGTAGACTCTGTTTCCATTCGAAGTGGTGTTGCAGAAATTTGATCAGAAAGGCAGCTGTAACAGAGGGCACCCCAGCAACCTCAACCAACATTGGCAAGTGATCCTCGGCAACTATAATGTACTGGTTCCCTGCAACTGTAGATGGTAATGGACCGACTTGATCAACCCTGAGGGTGTCAAAGTGTAAAAAAAAACAGTGTTATGGGTCGGAATAGTTGTGAGTAGTTTAGATAGGCATCCAGCGCGAAGCTTATGTTCTTGCCACACCTCGCAGCTTGCGAGGCACGGTCAAACGCTTCTCTCCATCTTCGGTCACCAGAAACATTCTTGCACCTTCCGAAGTGCCGCAGCTCGGCGGCCTACGCGTCCACCTTCCCGGGCATCGGAAATGGCGTGCAAATTTTAGAACACGTAGTCAATGAAATAACTAAAAGGTGGCGCTCATCTTTGTTAGTCGTCCAATAACGTCGATACAATGCTCTTTCACAAACGATACACTTTGAATTATACAGCATGCCTTAGAGTGACGTTATCATTGCTGCTAGATCCACATCGCACCTTTGAGAGTTTGAGAAATCCCGTTGCGATAGCCAAATCCAACCTTTTTTGGCTTGTGCAAAGCTTTCTTCACATAGCTACCACGACATCGCATCAGCAAGCTGGGTTAGTGCCCCTGCGCTATGGTTCACGTAATGGTAGTAGTAAAAGTAGTAGAAGTAGTAGTAGTAGTAGCAGCAGTAGCAGTAGTAGTAGCATTGGTAGTTTTATTTATTTCCCAAAAAAAGAAAAAGGATACAGAAGAAAAAGGCGTTTTATACGCCTGACAAAGGCCTCTGCACACGTAGTTCGTCACAGATACACATTTTAATTTTTTTTCACATACAACAAGCACCTAATTTCTAACATGTCTGTACTACACGCGCGCTAACAAGAAAAACAGTAATATAAAAGCAAGTCCCTTAATAAACCGAGCATAATACACATACGCGCGTCTTACAAATGAAAAAGAAAACAAAATACAACAACAAAACTCGGTGCATTGTACGCCACAATGAAGCCAGATATTTTTCGAACCCTAGTTAACATGTCACTGCACAGTTTTACCAATTCTTTTAACACAATATTTATTAGTGATGATAATTTATTTCTTTTTTGATCAACACTTATTTAGCTTTTTGTACCTAGACTGACGTCAAATAACAAGCCATTTTGGAATTCATTAACAATTCGGGTTAATTGGTAATACAGCGTTTCTCTCCATAATTTGTCCTGGTGCTCGGTAAATGCTGTGTTTTTGTCTAGCAGGACAACGTTTGTTATTTTTCTTCTTTATACCCCTGTTTTCGTGTACCTCTTGAAGTAATTTAAAATAATATATTTGGTTTGCCTTTAATATTTGATGCTTACGAAAGAGAACTGAAGTGTGGAAACGGTCTACTCTACAGTCATAATTTTCGTAGGAGCGAAGTATTTCTTTTGTAGCAATATAAGTGTGTTATATTTCGCTGTTGTTGTACCGCATACCTGCACGACGTAACAAAGTCTCAAAAAATAGGGCATTGTACAATCTGTTTCTTCAGCCACTGAGCAATGAGGGAACAAATTCTGTACATACATTCTACCATTACCGCATGTTGCTAACTAAAAGAGTAACATAGACGTTCGAAGTTACGTCTTCGCTGAACCATACCCCAATAAATTTTTTGTTATTCTTGTTTTATGATATTCCCAGCAAATCTTATTCTTGTCATATTTAACATGTTTATTCATTTGGTAAATGTAATATATGTCGTCGTCTTGGCATTTAAATGTAGCTTGTTTTCCTTGGGCCAGTTTGAGAGATACTTAGTATACTCATTTACATTTTTCCCGTGTTTCCAATTGATGTGATGTGAAAATACGTTTGTTTCATCTGCATACTTAACAAGCTGTGGTGAGCCATACATACAATGTCATTAACATACAGCAAACAGAGCAAAGAACCCATGTAGAACTCCTTGGGCCAACTGAAGCTGACTTTTAGCTGTCATCATTTGTACTAGCTGGTACGGGGTTTCAAATATTTCGTAAAAGCTTACAGGTGATCCTACGTGTGCCTTGCCGTAAAAGTTGCAAGTTATTGCATCAAGGGCTTATTAGTACAAAAGTAAACTAAAAAAAGTTATTTCAAGAGATTTACAATTATTTTGACATTTATTAATCAATTACGCTTGTTCAGTAGACCTATTTTTACGTAAATTATATTGAAATGTGATGATGCCATACCTATAGACAAAGGATTACAGCCTGTTGTAAATAACACCTTTTAAAGTCTTTGATAATGTCAGAAGTACTGAAACAGGTTTATAGTTTTACATATCTCACTATTGCCACCTCCTTTATAAATTAGTGTACCCCTTGCAACATCTAATTGTGCCAAAAACATGCCTGTTGTCAGTAGAAGACTTATTTTGTAAACGATCACCTCGCACATTAGCGGACATATAAAATTATATTCTTATTGTATAAGCAAGCCCCTCGGATATTAGTGGACATATGCATTATTGTTCATATGCCCGGTATTATTCGAGGTGGTAGCCTACGTAATAAATCTTGTACTGAACGCAGGCGTGTTTCCGGCACAGTTAAAAGTTTCGAAGGTAACGCCAATTTATAAAGTAGGTGTCAATAACAGTATATCAAATTATATACGGGTTTCAGTACTTTCGGCATTGCCAAAGGTTCTTGAAGGCGTTATTCACGACAGGCTCTTAACATTTATATCTAAATATATATATATATATATATATATATACTTATGTATGTATATTTATATATATATATATATATATACTTATGTATGTGTATATACATATATATATATATATATATATATATACATGCGTGTGTGTGTGTGACGAACCACACGAGAACGGTGTGTCGGAATAGTAGAGAAGGAGGAAGACGAAGAAAGACGAATAAATGGTTCATCGTATAGCCGTCACGTCTCCTGCGTCACACTAGTCGACAGGATCTACCGTGCCCTTCATCATGGCGACATCCAAGAAAGTCATCAACATGCCGAAGTACTCGGGAGCATCTACGGACGTCTCCTTTGACAAGTGGCCGAGGTGAGGACAGCGGCCGCAGCCTTGACAGAGCGAGACAAGCTGTGCTACTTCTCCAATCACCTTGAAGGTGAGGCTTTCCGATGGTTCCTTACCGAGGTTTTCGACACAGACGCGTCTTGGGAGAGCTTATGTGAACGCATGAAGGAATGATTTACGAGTGGCGACACGGATCCTTTTCGCCAATTTATTCATTGCCGGTAGCGAGCAGGCCAGAGCTTGAAGGAATACTATAATAAAAAAATTGTCTCTTGGACGCCTCGCTGAACTAAAGGACACGCACCTTATATCAGGGCTCATCGACGGCCTTCCAGCGCATATGGAGATGGTGCTTGCTGGGCTTACCCTGTCTACGCCACAGGCATGGCTTACAGCTGCACTTCTTGTAGAGTCAACCATGCAGAGAGTGAAGTTGCATCGCTTTCCACTAGCTCGGAATACACAGAATAACGTTAAAAGGGACAGAACTAGTCAGCGTCCACGTAATACCCCGCTACGAACACCCGTTTGCGAGTGCAAACACTGCGCGATGGATGGCTTACCCCAACAGATGCACTGGCATAATGAATGCCCACGACGCGCAAGCATTTCCGCCCTCTCCACCAACCAGGCAATCGAGGAGGGTGACCCAGAGTTAATGTAATTCAGTTTGATGCCCTCAATACCGGGTACACAGTCAGCGCTACTCTTGATACCGGAGCTACTATTACCTGTATCAGCGAAGCAGTGCTGAAGGCACTTCACCTGCAAATAATGAGGAATTCATGCATCTCAGATCAAGTCCCATCATCTACCAAAACTTTGGGTCGCGTTATTCTATAGGTAAAGATAGAAAAGGTGACAAGAGAAATTCAGGCTCATGTTCTACAAGGCATGAAGAGCAACGTAATTCTTGGCTTGGAGAGTGCTTGCCTCTTTAACTTGTCGCCGGACATTGACACTATGACTCTAGGCCAAGCGAGACATCCTCCATTCTCGTACACAAAACCACACCCTGGCTAACGTGGGCGCATCTTTCCAAAGTGTTGAAGTTTGCGATGTACTATATCTAAATAATACTCAACAGTTGCCATTGAAACAGCTTATCTACAAGTACCACGGCATTTTTCCAAGTCACAAACAGACATTGGGTGCATCAATGGCGAAATGCATTGCATTCACGTCACCAACAATGTTCCCATTCGTAGAGCTCCCTATCAATGCTCATAAACCAACAGCGTTGAAAAGGACAGACAGATCAATGAGCTTCTCAAGCAAGGTGTCACGACTATCTTCCTCCCCATACGCTGCACCAGCACTTCTGGCGGAGAAAAAAGGGGAAGGACTCACGCGCTTCTGCATCGACTACCGCAAGCTAAACAAATTAATGGTGCCTGATTATCAGCCCATCCCTTGCATCGATGACGTTCTCGATTCGCTGGGGAAATCTACGTACTTCTTGAGGTTAGATATAATGTCAGGTTATTGGCACGTGAAGATTCACAATGATGACATTCCGAAAACGGCGTTTGTCACACGTACCGGTCACTACGAGTGGCTCGTCATTCCTTTTGGCCTTCGGAATGCTCCGGCCAAAATTCATATTGACCGAAGCAATATGAATTTGGCTGTCAAATTCGTATTGGCAAAACACCGTTTGCAGAACGTCACGAATTACTTCGTTGACATTGTTTTCTAGCCCCGCCGCGGTGGTCTAGTGGCTAAGGTACTCGGATGCTGACCCGCAGGTCGCGGGTTCGTTTATCGGCTGCGGCGGCTGCATTTCCGATGGAGGCGGAAATGTTGTAGGCCCGTGTGCTCAGATTTCGGTGCACGTTAAAGAACCCCAGGTGGTCGAAATTTTCGGAGCCCTCCACTACGGCGTCTCTCATAATCATATGGTGGTTTTGGGACGTTAAACCCCACAAATCAATCAATGAATATTGTTTTCTATTCTGACACGTTTCCAGACCATCTGCGGCATGTGGAATGCGTTTGAAAAACTTTCGAATGCGAAGGCATCAAGCTGAAATTAAAGAAATGTCAATTTGCTCGAACCTTCACTGAGTACCTGGGACACAAGGTTTCGCATGGCACCGTCACTCCAAAACAAAGTAACGTGGACGCTATCCTATGGTTTCCGACACCATCACGCCCTGAAGAGTTGCAGCGTTATCTCGGCACTGTCAATGTTTACCGTCAATACATCGAACACTCCAGTCAAATCGCTCACCCACTGACGCGCCTGCTCAGCAAAGATGCCACCTGGAACTGGGATTTGGAGTGTGAACTGGCTTTCACTCAGCTCAAGAAATGCGTGGCAGAAGAGCCAATCCGTAACATTTACGATGCCACTAAGCCTTGTGTGCAATACTGCGATGCATCCAACAGGTTATCGGCGCCGTCTTAAAGCAGGCTGATGAAGGTAGATAACACACAATTGCATACCATTCACGGAAGTTACTAAAACGCGAAATTAATTACGCCATCACAGAACTGGAATGCTTGGCAATTATTGACGCCACTGATAAATGACACTGCTATATTCACGGTAAACTTTTCACTGTGATCACAGATTACGCAGCGTTGCAATGGCTTAAAAGCATCAAGAATCCCCGAGGCCAACTTTTCTGGTGGTCCTTGAAACTCTTCATGTACGACGTGAACATCCAACACCAAAAGGGCATTGACAACATTGAAGCTGATGCACTATCTCGAAGCCCGGTAGTTCAACTCCTATCTGCCGAACAACTGCGAGAGCATCACAACGACAAACCACCCGGAAAGCATACCTTTGAGAACGGACTGATTATAGTGATATGCAGAGGAATATGAAAAGTCTATGTTCCTTTTACCCTCCGGTCTTCTCTTCTCCAAAAACCTCATGACACTTTCAGTCATGTCGGGGTAAAGAAGACGTTGCGGCTTCTCTCTCCGCAGTACTATTGGCCCGACATCATCACCGACGTGGGCGAGTACATACGACACTGCGATACTTGCCAGCACTGCAAGAAACCGAAGACCAAACGCTTTGGGTCCTTGGAGTCTTTGCCACCAGCGGAAGAAGCATTTGATCTTCTGGCCATAGACACTATCGAAGGTTTTGGCAACTACGGCTCATCCAAAAGATTCATTCACTTAGCCGTTGATCGTGCCACCCGTTATGTCTGGGCTTTCGCACACAAGAATGAGACTTGCAAAGCGTACATCACTTGCCTGAAGAGTATCTTCGCTGCTGGAGAGCCTCGGAAGTTTCTTTCCGACCGTGGCACAGGATTCCCTGCCGGAAAAGTAAAGCAGTTCCTCAAAAATAACAATATTTACAGCTTTTACCAAGCTCACAATGCCCTCAGTGTAATGGCCTAAACGAGTGCACTAATCAGACGATCGTTACTCGCCTCCGACGCACGATCAACGACGAACCCCGAAAACCGTGGCCGCGTCTCCTCTCTGAAGTTGTCGACGAGTACAATAGAACACCTCACGAAGTCAGAGGCTACCCAACCTGCTTTCTTATGTATGACACACCATCGTATCCCTATCTTCTTTCAGGCGTTAACGAAAATCTGCAGGAAGGTCGTACAAACGCAGTCCGCAATTCAGTAGCATATCAGGAGAAAAACAAGATCATAGACGACAAGAAATTCCTTCCAATAGAGCTTCAAGTGGGAGATTTTTGTTCTATGTGAAGCACCCTGGCACCCGAACCGCGGCAAACTCAGCGCAATCATGGAAGGACCCTATACGATCATACGCAAGGTTTCGGAAGGTAACTACGACATCGACCGCAGCGTGGCTTCTCTCGGTCGCCAAACTGACATCGTTCATGTCGGGAGACTTAAAGGGTATCATCCGCCCCTGCATCTACATCTCTCTCGAGGGAGGGGGGAAGCATGTGACAAACCACACGAGAACGGTGTAGTGGAATAAGAGAGAAGAAGGAAGATGAAGACAAATAAATGGTTCATCGTACAGACATCACGCCTGCGACTATATATATATATATATATATATATATATATATATATATATATATATATATTATATATATATATATATATATATGTGTGTGTGTGTGTGTGTGTGTGTGTGTGTGTGTGTGTGCGTGTGACGCAAGAGGCGTGATGGCTGTACGATGAACCATTTATTTGTCTTCGTCTTCCTCCTTCTCTACCCTTCCACCACACCGTTGGTGGAAGGGTAGAGAAGGAGGAAGACGAAGACATTGTCGGTTCATCGTTGATCTTGCATCGGAGGTGAGTAACGATCGTCTGATTAGTGCGCTCGTTTAGGCCATTACACTGCGGGCGTTGTGAGCTTGTTAAAAGCTGATGAATATTGTTGTTCTTGAGGAACTGCTTAAATTTGCCGGCAGTGAATATTGTGCCGCGGTCAGAAAGGAACTTCCGCGGCTTTCCAGCAGCGATACTCTTCAGGCAAGAGATGTACGCGCCGCAAGTCTCATTCTTCTGTGCGAAAGCCCAGACATAACGGGTGGCATGATCAACGACTAAGTGAATGAATCTTTTGGATGAGTCGTAGTTGCCAAAACCTCCGATAGTGTCCATGGCCAGTAGATCAAACGGTTGTTCCGCTGGTGGCAGACTCCAAGGAGCCAAATCGTTTGTTCTTCGGTTTCTTGCAGCGCTGGCAGGTATCGCAGTGGCGTATGTACTCGCTCACGTCGGTGATGATGTCGGGCCAATAGTACTGTGGAGACAGAAGCCGCAGCGTCTTCTTTACCCCGACATGACCGAAAGCGTCATGAGCTTTTTGGAGAAGAGAACACCGGAGGGCAAAAGGCACATAGACTTTTCGTATTCTCCTGCGTGTCACTATACTCAGTCCGTTCTCAATGGTATGCTTTCTGAGTGGTTTGTCGTTATCATGCTCTCGCAGTTGCTCAGCAGATAGGAGTTGAACTACCGGGCTTCGAGATAGTGCATCAGCTTCAATGTTGTCAATGCCCTTTTGGTGTTGGATGTTCACGTCGTACATGGAGAGTTTCAAGGACCACCGGAAAAATCGGCCTCGGGGATTCTTGATGCTTTTAAGCCATTGCAACGCTGCGTGATCTGTGATCACAGTGAAAGGTTTCCCGTGTAGATAGCAGTGCCATTTATACATGGCGTCAATAATTGCTAAACATTCGAGTTCTGTGATGGCGTAATTAATTTCGTGTTTTAGTAGCTTCCGTGAGTGGTATGCGATTGGGTGCTCTCTACCTTCATCATCAGCCTGCTTTAGACGGCGCCAAAACCCTGTTGGATGCATCGCAGTATAGCACACAAGGCTTAGTGGCATCATAAATGTTACGGATTGGCTCTTCTGCCACGCATTTCTTGAGCTGAGTGAAAGCCAGTTCACACTCGAAATCCCAGTTCCAGGTTGCATCTTTGCTGAGCAGGCGCGTCAGTGGGTGAGCGATTTGACTGGAGTGGTCGATGCATTGACGGTAAACATTGACAGTGCCGAGAGAACGCTGCAACTCTTTAGTGCGTGATGGTGTCGGAAACCATACGATAGCGTCCACGTTACTCTGTTTTGGAGTGACGGTGCCATGCAAAACCTTGTGTCTCAGGTACTCCGTGAAGGTTCGTGCGAATTGACATTTCTTTGATTTCAGCTTGATGCCTTCGCTTTCGAAAGTTTTTCAAACGCATTCCACATGCCGCAGATGGTCTAGAAACGTGTCAGAATAGACAACAATGTCAACGAAGTAAGTCGTGACGTTCTGCAAACGGTGTTTTGTCAATACAAATTTGACCGCCCGTTCGAAGGTGGCCGGAGCATTCCGAAGGCCAAAAGGCATGACTAGCCATTCGTAGTGACCGGTACGTGTGACAAACATCGTTTTCGGAATGTCATTAGGGTGAAGCTTCACGTGCCAGTAACCTGACGTTAAGTCTAATGTCGAGAAGTACGTGGATTTCCCCAGAGAATCGAGAACGTCATCGATGCGAGGGATGGGCTGATAATCAGGCACCGTCAATTCGCTCAGCTTGCGTTAGTGGACGCAGAAGCGCGTGCGTCCTACCCCTTTTTTCTCTGCCAGAAGTGCTGGCGGAGCATATGGGGAAGTAGATAGTCGTACGACACCTTGCTTGAGAAGCTCATTGATCTGTCTGTCCATTTCAACGCTGTCAGTTTCTGAGCATCGATAGGGAGCTCTACGAATGGGAACATTGTTGGTGAGATGAATGCGATGCATTTCGCCGTTGATACACCCAATGTCTGTCTGTGACTTGGAAAAAATGTCATCGTACTTGTGGATAAGCTGCTTCAATGCCAACTGTTGAGTTTTATTTAGATGCAGTACATCACAAACTTCAACACCTTGCAAAGACGCGCCCTTGTTAACCGTGGTTTGGTTCTGTGTACGAGAATGGAGGATGTCTTTCACTTGGCGTAGAGTCATAGTGTCAAGGTCCAGCGACAAGTTAAAGAGGCAAGCACTATCCAAGCCAAGAAGTAAGTTGCTGTTCATGCCTTGTAGAACATGAGCCTGAATTTCTCTTGTCACTTTTCCTATCTGTACCTTTAGATTAACGAGACCCAAAGTTTTGGTACACGATGTGACTTGTTGAACTGAGGTGCGTAAATTCCTCATTATTTGCAGGTGAAGTGCCTTCAGCACTGCTTCGTTGATACAGGTAATCGTAGCTCCGGTATCAAGTGTAGCGCTGACAGGGTGCCCGTTAATGCGGGCATCAAACTGAATTACATGAACTCTGGGTCGCCCTCCTTGTTTCCCTGGTTGGTGGAGAGGGCAGAAATGCTTGCGCGTCGTGGGTATTCATTATGCCAGTGCATCTGTCGGGGTAAGCCATTCATCGCGCAGTGTTTGCACTCACGCACGGGTGTTCGTACCGGGGAATTACGTGCACGCTGACTAGTTCTGTAACTTGTTACGTTATTCTGTGTATTCCGAGCTTTTGGAAAGCGATGTAACTTCAGTCTCTGCATGGTTCCCTCTACACGAAGTGCAGCTGTAAGCCATGCCTCTGGTGTAGACGAGGTAAGCCCAGCAAGCGTCATCTCCATATGCGCAGGAAGGCCGTCGATGCGCCCTGATATAAGGTGCGTGTCCTTTAGATCGGCGAGGCGTCCGAGAGACGTTTTTTCATTATAGTTTTCCTTCAAGCTCTGGCCTGTTCGCAACCGGCAATGAATGAATTGGCGAAAAGAATCCACGACGCCGCTCGTAAAGCGTACCTTCATGCGTTCACATATGCTCTCCAAAGACGTGTCTGTGTCGAAAACCTTGGTGAGAAACCATGGGAAAGCCTCACCTTCAAGGTAATCGGAAAAGTAGCACGGCTTGCCTCGCTCCGTCCAGGCTGCGGCCGCTGTCCTCACCTGGGCCACTTGTCAAAGAAGACGTCCGTAGATGCTTTCGAGTACTTCGGCATGTTGATGACTTTCTTGGATGTGGCCATTATGAAGGGCACGGTAGATCCTGTCGACTAGTGTGACGCAGGAGGCGTGATGACTGTACGATGAACCATTTATTTGTCTTCGTCTTCCCCCTTCTCTACCCTTCCACCACACCGTTCTCGTGTGGTTCGTCATATAATTTGCGGATTTTGAATACTTTCTACCGAAAACGAGAAAACCGCAAGTGGACATGGAGAAGCCCTAATGGCGAAAATAAGAACGAAATTGACTTTATAATGACTTCACACCCAGGAATCGTGCAGGATGTGAAACTGGTTGGCAAGGTACGATGCAGTGACCATCGAATGGTACGGTCTCGAATTTGCCTAGACTTGAAGAAGGAACGACAGAAACTGATACGCAAGAAGCCAATCAATGAGCTATCACTGAGAAGGAAAGTACAGGAATTCAGGGTGTCGCTGCAGAACAGGTACTCGGCTCTTAGCGAGGAAACCAACCTTAGCGTAGATACAATGAATGATAATTTAACGAGTATCATTACGGAGTGTGCAGCGATGTTGAACGCAGGCATGTTTCCGGCACAGTTAAAAGTTGCGAAGGTAACGCAATTTATAAAGTAGGTGTCAATAACAGTATATCAAATTATATACGTGTTTCAGTATTTCAGTACTTTCGCCATTGTCAAAAGTTCTTGAAGGCGTTATTCACGACAGGCTGTTATCATATAATATATATATATTATATATATATATATAATATATATATATGTATATATATATATATATATGTGTGTCTGTGTGTGTGTGTGTGTGTGTGTGTGTGTGTGTGTGTGACGAACCACGCGAGAACGGTGTGGTGGAATAGTAGAGAAGGAGGAAGACGAAGACGAATAAATGGTTCATAGTATAGCCATCAGGTCTCCTGCGTCACACTAGTCGACAGAATCTACCGTGCCCTTCATCATAGCGCCATCCAAGAAAGTCATCAACATATCGATGTAGTCGGGAGCATCTACGGACGTCTCCTTTGACAAGTGGCCCCGGCTCTTCGAGGTGAGGACAGCGGCCGCAGCCTGGACGGAGCGAGACAAGCTGTGCTCTTTCTCCGATTACCTTGAAGGTGAGGCTTTCCGATGGTTTCTTACCGAGGTTTCTGACACAGACGCGTCTTGGGAAAGCTTATGTGAACGCATGAAGAAATGATTTACGAGCGGCGTCACGGATCCTTTTCGCCAATTCATTTATTGCCGGTTGCATTTATTGCCGGTTGCGAACAGGCATTATAGTATGGAATACTATAATGAAAAAATGTTTCTCGGACGCCTCGCCGAGCTAGAGGGCACGCACCTTATATCAGGGCTCATCGACGGCCTTCCTGCGCATATGGAGATGGCGCTTGCTGGGCTTACCTCGTCTACACCACAGCATGGCTTTCAGGTGCCTTTCGTGTAGAGTCAACCATGCAGAGAATGAAGTTACATCGCTTTCAGCAGCTCGGAATACACAGATTAACGTAACAAGTGACAGAACTAGTCAGCGTCCACGTAATACCCAGGTACAAACACCCGTTCGCGAGTACAAACACTGCGCGATGGATGGTTTACCCCGACAGATGCACTGGCATAATGAATGCCCACAACGCGCAAGCATTTCCGCCCTCTCCACCAAGCAGGGAAATGAGGAGGGCGACCCAGAGTTCATGTAATTCAGTTTGATGCCCTCATTACCGGATACCCTGTCAGCGCTACTCTTGATACCGGAGCTGCGATTACCTGTGTCAGCGAAGCAGTGCTGAAGGCACTTCACCTGCAAATAATGAGGAATTCATGCATCTCAGTTCAACAAGTCACATCATCTACTAAAACTTTGGGTCGCGTTATTCTAAAGGTAAAGATAGAAAAAGTGACAACAGAAACTCAGGCTCATGTTCTATAAGGCATGAAGAGCAACCTAATTCTTGGCTTGCATAGTTCTTGCCTCTTTCACTTGTCACTGGACATTGACACCATGACTCTACGCTAAGAGAGACATCCTCCATTCTCGTACACAAAACCCCACCCTGGCTAACATGGGCGCATCTTTGCAAGGTGTTGAAGTTTGCGATGCACTGCATCTAAATAAAACTCAACAGTTGGCATTGAAGCAGCTTATCCACAAGAACGACGGCATTTTTCCAAGTCACAGACAGACATTGGGTGCATCAATGGCAAAATGCATCGCATTCACGTCACCAACAATGTTCCCATTCGTAGAGCTCCCTATCGATGCTCAGAAACCGACAGCGTTAAAAAGGACCGACAGATCAACGAGCTTCTCAAGCAAGGTGTCACGACTATCTACCTCCCCATACGCTGCGCCAGCACTTCTGGCAGAGAAAAAAGAGGAAGGACGCACGCGCTTCTGCATCGACTACCGCAAGCTAAACAAATTAACGGTGCCTCATTGTCAGCCCATCCCTCACATCAATGACGTTCTCGATTCGCTGGGGAAATATACTTACTTCTCGACGTTAGATATAATGTCAGGTTACTGGCACGTGAAGATTCACAATGATGACATTCCGAAAACGGCGTTTGTCACACGTACCGGTCACTACGAGTGGCTCGTCATGCCTTTTGGTCTTCGGAATGCTCCGGCCACCTTCGAGCAGGCTGTCAAATTCACATTAGCAAAACACCGTTTGCAGAACGTCACGAATTACTTCGATGACATTGTTGTCTACTCTGACACGTTTCCAGACCATCTGCGGCATGTGGAATGCGTTTCAAAAACTTTCGAAAGCGAAGGCATCAAGCTGAAATTAAAGAAATGTCAATTCGCACGAACCTCCGCTGAGTACCTGGGGCACAAGGTTTCGCATGGCACCGTCACTCCAAAACAGAGTAACGTGGACGCTATCCTATGGTTTCCGACACCATCACGCCCTAAAGAGTTGCAGCGTTCTCTCGGCACTGTCAATGTTTACCGTGAATACATCGACCACTCCAGTCAAATCGCTCACCCACTGACGCGCCTGCTCAGCAAAGATGCCACGGGATTTGGAGTGTGAACTGGCTTTCACTCAGCTCAAGAATTGCGTGACAGAAGAGCCAATCTTTAACATTTACGATGCCACTAAGCCTTGTGTGCTATACTGCGATGCATCCAACAGGGTATCGGCGCCGTATTAAAGCAGGCTGATGATGAAGGTAGAGAACACAAAATTGCATACCATTCACGGAAGTTACTAAAACGCGAAATTAATTATGCTATCACAGAACTCGAATGTTTGGCAATTATTGACGCCATTGATAAACGGCACTGCTATCTACACGGGAACCTTTCACTGTGATCACAGATCACGCAGCGTTGCAATGGCTTAAAAGCAACAAGAATCCCCGAGGCCAACTTTTGCGGTGGTCCTTGAAACTCTCCATGTACGACGTGAATATCCAACACAAAAAGGGCATTGACAACATTGAAGCTGATGGACTATCTCGAAGCCCGGTAGTTCAACTCCTGTCTGCCGAACAACTGCCAGAGCATCACAACGACAAACCACCCGGAAAGCATGCCATTGAGAACGGACTGATTATAGTGATATGCAGAGGAATACGAAAAGTCTATGTGCCTTTTACCCTCCGGTCTTCTCTTCTCCAAAAAACTCATGACACTTTCGGTCATGTCGGGGTAAAAAAGACGTTGCGGCTTCTCTCTCCACAGCACTATTGGCCCGACATCATCACCGAGTGGGCGAGTACATACGCCACTGCGATACTTGCCAGCACAGCAAGAACCCGAACACCAAACTCTTTGGGTTCTTGGAGTCTTTGCCACCATACATTCTGTTGCGCTCACATTTATAGTATTTTGGGTAAAAAATGAGAGGGAAGGAACGAAAAAAAAAAAAAAAAAAAAAAAACAGAAAGAAAGAAAGAGTTTGAAAAACGAGAGAGGAAAGGATATCCAGAAAGTTCCAGGTTCCACTGTGCTTCGCGAGTGGCGTCGTCAGTGTGTATTTTCTTAGTATTGCGTTCAGTGCAGTTTGGTGGCGGTCCCTTTATTGTAGACGGGGCCTGGCTAAGGTAAGGGCTTGCGTGTCGCGAAAAATGCTTTTTTATTATTATTTTTTATTTTTTATTTTTTAAAGACCGTCACTAATTCGGCGTCGGGGACAGCGTTCCGAGGCTCCAGGAAGTCGGCGCGGGAGAAAATGTTTCTTAAGGCGCTGTCTGTCGTTTTGAATGCTATTTTGCTCTGCGAATCCGCG
Organism: Rhipicephalus microplus; assembly: GCF_013339725.1. NCBI lineage: Eukaryota > Metazoa > Arthropoda > Arachnida > Ixodida > Ixodidae > Rhipicephalus > Rhipicephalus microplus. The sequence continues at coordinate 184,911,817 of NC_051168.1, forward strand.
TTGGGGGTTTTAATTGTGTATGGGGTGGCCCTTCTATATGTCGGGCTTGTTGTCGAAATGCGGGAAGGGTTTCCAAACTGCGAGAAAGGACGTTTGAAGTGATTGCTATTTTGTACTGGGAAACCGCGTTCGGGGCGTTTAGTTGTGTATGTGGATGTCGGGCTTTGTTGCCAAAATCGGGGAAGGGTTGCCAAAAGGCGAGAAGGGGCGTTTGAAGTGATTGCATTTTGTTCTGGGAATCCACGTTCGGGGCTTTTAGTTGTGCATGCGGTGACCCTTCGACAAGTCGGGCTTACAACTATTGTTCGGTTATTCAGAGAAATAGAAATAGACGACACCACGTCCGTGGTACGGACGTGGTGTTCAGTGAACCACTGTCGTCTATTTCTATTTCTCTGAATAACCGAACAATAGTTGTAAGCCCGACTTGTCGAAGGGTCACCGCATGCACAACTAAAAGCCCCGAACGTGGATTCCCAGAACAAAATGCAATCACTTCAAACGCCCCTTCTCGCCTTTTGGCAACCCTTCCCCGATTTTGGCAACAAAGCCCGACATCCACATACACAGCGTGGCCCACTCGGTCGCCAAACTTACATCGTTCATGTCGGAGACTTAAAACGTTATCTCGCCCCTGTATCTACGTCTCTTCGGGGGAGGGGGGAGCATGTGACGAACCCATACGAGAACGGGTGTGGTGGAATAAGAAAGAAGGAGGAAGATGAAGACAAATAAATGGTTCATCGTACAGCCATCACGTCTGCGACAAGTATATATATATATAATATATATATATATATATATATATATATAGTGGGAGTAATAATTCAATGGGCCAGTTAGTCTTCGTGAAGGTATGGGATATGGCACAACGAGAGCGTTGCCAACAAGGATAAATATATTTATTTCCCAATAGTTTCGGGAGGGGTCCTCCCTTCATCAGGGGATGAGTTATACTGACATGAACTTCCAAACTGCGTTGCTGCTGCGTCCCTCTCGCCTTGAAAGATGTTTGCGATAGTGAGAGGGAACTAGAAAAAGGAAAAAAAACAAAAAAAGGGGGAGAAAAAAGACGAAAAAGAAAAAGAAAAAAAAGAAAGAAAGTAGAAAAGAGGAAGAACCACTGTCAACACTGAGAACGAAACCAACTGTCCGTCTACATCCACATACGGTTCATATCACATGCTGTTCAGTTCAGTTCTTGACGTGTGTCGGGCCACCCAAGATTGTCGCCGCGGTGCAGGGAGGGTCCGTGACGGCGTGCGTAAAGAAAGGGTTTCCCCGTAATGGGTCGGTTGGCGTGCGGCGTGCGTAAAGAAGGGTTTCCCGTTAATGGGTCGGTCGGCTATTTACCTTTAATCTTCTTTTTTTTCCTTTTTCTAGTTCCCTCTCACTCTCGCAAACATCTTTCAAGGCGAGAGGGACGCGGCAGCAACGAAGTTTGGAAGTTCATGTCAGTATAACTCATCCCCTGACGAAGGGAGGACCCCTTCCTCGGGTCATTTGCCTCCCTCTCAAAAAGCATCAACCCGATGCGAAGTCAATAATGCAGTTTTTTATTTAAAAAAAACATCTCACGTAAGGCTTCATGCGCACTACGTGAAAGACTTCAGGGTGGAGCTGGCGACGCTTGGTACTACACGAGCTGTCGGGAACAACTTCGTAAGTGACATCACTCAGTTGTCTTAGCACTCAGTATGGCCCAAAGTATCTTCTTAAGAGCTTTTCGGAAAGTCCTCGTTTCCGTACGTGTGTCCAACCCATACTTTATCGCCAATTTGATAGACGACACTTCTGCGGGGAGCATTGTAGCGGCCTGCATCGTACTCTTGCTGCTGGCGGATCCGTAAACATGCAAGTTGCCTAGGTTCTTCCGCGCGTTCCGTAAACGTGTTGGCGTCTAGATCGATGTCGTCACCTTCATTCGGTAGCATCGCATCTAACATAGTTCGTACTTCTCTTCCATGAACGAGGCTGAACAGAGTCATGCGGGTCGTTCGTTGCTTGGCCGTGTTGTATGGCAAGATTTCTTCCCAATTTTTGTGTTTCAACGTCTACGTGCATCGAAAGCATGTCTTCAATGGTTTTGTTTGGACGCTCTGTCAGCCCGTTCATTTGTGGGTGGTAGGCGGTGGTCTTACGATGCGTTGTTCCACTCAGCATCAGGATGCGATCAAAATAAGCTGCCGTAAATGCGATTCCTCTGTCCGTAATCTTTATGGTTGATGCACCATGCCTCAGTACAATATTCTCGATGAAAAATCTTGCCACCTCCGCTACTGTACCTCTCCGGATAGCTTTTGTCTCGGCATAACGGGTCAGATAATCCGTCGCGACGATAACCCAGCGGTTCCCTGCAGTAAAGTAGGTAGATGGCCCAAAATGTCCATGCCGATCTGGTAGAATGGAGCTGGTGGGACCTGCATGGGTTGCAGGAGGCCAGCTGGTCTAGTCGGTGGTGGCTTGCGTCGCTGACAGTTGAGACAGGTACGGACGTGGTGCTTCACGGCTGTGGTTGGTCTCGGCCAGTAATACCTCTGCTGTATTCTGGCCAACATTCTCGTGTAACGCAAATGGCCAGAGGTGACCTCGTTGTGGCATGCTTTGAGTACTTCGGTGCAAAGGGCTGCTCGGATGACGAGCAGATAGGGTGATCCCGTCGACGAAAAGTTTCTTTTGTAGAGTGCTCCGTCCCGTGAACAAAACGATGGCAACACTCTTGAGAAAAATCTTGGCGCCTTCTGAGATCTGTCATACAAGTAGGCAATTAGGCCAAGAAACTCAGCGTCGTCACGTTGTTGCTGCGCAATGGCGGTCTTGTCGAGGACACCGAGAAATGCTGTTTCCTCCTATTCAGGTAGGGTTGCCGACTCCCTGGGTGAACGGGACAGACAGTCAGCGTCCATATGTCGCTTGCCTGACTTATGTACGACTACTATATCGAATTCTTGCAGCCTGAGACTCCAACGCACTAATCGCCCGGTAGGGTCTTCAAGACTTGTTAACCAGCACAGTGAGTGGTGGTCGCTAAATACTTTGAAGGGGCGGCCATACGAATACGGGAGAAATTTTGTAAGCGCCCATACCACGGCAAGGCATTCCTTCTCAGTTGTGGAGTTATTAGCTCCAGCACGTGTTAACGTTCTTCTTGCGTAAGTGATTACCCTTTCTGTGGCCTCTTGCTGCTGCACAAGCACAGCTCCCAGACCAACATTGCTAGCTTATGTGTGAAGCATCGCCGGAGCTTCTTCCTCGAAGTGGGCAAGCACCGGGGGCGTTTGAAGAACTTGACGCAGGTCATTAAAGGCAGCCTCCTGTTCTTCGTTTCACCCAAAGGCAACGTCGTCTCTTGTGAGACGAGTTAGTGGCGATGCGATGCGGGCAAAGTCCGCGATAAACCGGCGATAGTAGGCACAAAGGCCCAGGAAGCATCTGACAGCCTTCTTATTTGAGGCTACTGGGAACTGTGCGACAGCAGCAATTTTTCCAGGATCGGGCCGGACACCTGCGTTGCTGACGACGTGACCGAGAAACTGAAGTTTGTGAAAACAGAAATGACACTTTTCTGGTTTCAATGTTAAGCCCGCGGACCGTATGGCACGAACAACAACTTCTAGCCTTTTGAGATGCCCGTCAACAGTGGTTGAAAACACTGTAACATAGTCCAGATAGGCTAGGCACGTCTTCTACTTCAAGCCTGAAAGTACCGTGTCCATAAACCTTCGAAACGTCACGGGTGTGGAGCACAAACCAAAACGCAAGACTTTAAATTCGTATAAACCATCTGGCGTCACAAAACTGGTTTCCTCTCGGTCTCTTGGGTCCACCTCGATCTGCCAGTGTCCACTACTCAAGTCCATGAAAGAAAAGAAGCGAGCGTGCTGACCCTTACGGAAACGCCATACATGGCCCATATATAAGTTATATGTGGCCACATATAAGCATATATGGCAGTATATGTGGCCACATATAAGCATATACGGCAGCATATGTGGCCACATATAAGCATATATGGATGTATATCTGGCGAAGTCGGTTCATGTATGGGGTTATATACAGCCATATATGACGCGGTTGGCCCATATAAGGAGTCAAATCCGGCCTTAATAAGGCACGGCCACACCATATATAACATATCAAGTGGATCCTTATAAGTGGAAGTGCTCTCTTATGCGGGATGAACCACGTATATATTTAGCACCGTGATCACACTTTTATGCGGATTGTAACATATAACAATTTGTACAAAAAGCTGACCTGCTTATTTTTATAACAATAGGAGTATTAATTATATATGTTGTTTCTGCCATGCAAAAAAACCGAAATTTCAGGTGAGCTTTGTGTACGTGATAGTTGCAACTCAGTTGAATGCATATATGCATGCATTCGTGTAATTTAACTCGTACATTTTTCATGGCATTTAGGTTTGAAACAATAAGTTGCTATTAATACGACGTAAATAAAGTATACAAGAGCAGACATGCTTCACGAGGAAGGAATCGTGGCAAGTCACAAAACGTATTGAAGCTTCCGAACCTCGCTATTTTTATAGAGCAATCCTATATAGTAATATGTAAAGACAAAATGCATGCAACTTATATTGTTCACATTAATGCACTGTTTAAAGTGGCACCAAGAAATAGTAATTTCAATGCACTTTCAGCTTCCACATCAGTGAACAAAATTTCTGATTATTTGAAAGTTTTGATGGCTATGTGCTCCCTTCATATAACAAGATTTCAATTAATCCTGTTGAGCCCTCATCTGCGATTGCTTTCAGCAGCCGTTTACTATAATTGCATCCACAGTGCAATGTTTAAGGGAGTATTTTCAAAACCAAAAAAAGAATTTACGTGAATGCAACTTGCAGGCACTATTATGATTACATTCAAGATGGAAGCTGTACTAATTTATTGCAAAAATACATCTTGCGTTTCCTTTGGCTACGTATAATGTTCCTGGCTGTGCACATAGTAAATTTATCGAAAATTTTATGATTGCACTAGTAAACAAATAATTTAGTGTAATGTTCGCAAGCGTGAAATAAATCTCATGTCATAGACATGTACGTTAAGAAAGGTGCAACTGACTCACACGTGATGCATATTTAATGCACCATGTAATGAAATGCTGAACCTTTATAGCAACATTTAACGTAGGCTGCAGAATTCACAAAACTTCTATTTTGTGTGGGTGGGTCATTACTTGGTCGAGGTCACTAATGCGCACGTGCCATCATCAGGATTAGCCTAAACATTGCTTTGCGACTACAAGTAGTATGACACATTTTTGCGGGCTGGCGTGATACCTACCTGTGTTGTAGGCCCGTGTGCTCAGATTTGGGTGCACGTTAAAGAACCCCAGGTGGTCAAAATTTCCGGAGCCCTCCACTACGGCGTCTCTCATAATCATATCGTGGTTTTGGGACGTTAAATCCCACAAATCAATCAATCAATGGCGTGATACCTAAGCCAAACTCTACATTATGTAAACAGCCCCTTGCTGTGCAGGCGCGTAACGATTCAAACTGCTTGCGAACATATCCTTTCAACACCAACACGATAGTGCACTTACTTATAAGATATGTATGCTGGCCGGTACATACCCACCAAACTGCGCAATTGCACACTCGCGTATAGAGATTCATGGGCACCCGGACACTAGCATTTCATTCAATGTGGCCAGATATTTTCGGCCATGTCAGAATGATACGAGTGTATTATTATTATTATTATTATTATTAATATTATTATTATTATTGTTGTTGTTGTTGTTGTATCTCGCAAAACGTCCAACGTTTCAATTCCTTATGCTGTCAATACTGTGTCGTTATGTAAGTTTTATGAGATCAGTTATATTGGTGTTCTTTTTGATAGCATGTTGAATTTTTTCTACTTGCATTAAATGTGCTGCCATGCGAGACCTTCATTCTCTTCCTGTTGGCTCAACATCTCTCGAGAATCTGGTTCTCCTACAGCCTTCTACAAATTGTACACTGCGATATGTCGTGCTCAACTTGAGTACATGCATATCTGATTTGGAATGGCCTTGCTAAATCCAGCAGTAGCGCCACTGAGTGAGTCCAGAAAAATTTCATAAGCATTTTCCCCCATCGTTTCACTAGAATTCTTTCAACACTGTTGGAATATTATATTTGCCATCAGTTAACGGCCGGTAAAATTGCGCTGAGCTGTTATTTCTTTACAAGCTAGTTCAGGGTGAGATATTCTGCCCTTCTCGGTTGTAATAATTTTCAAACTTTGCGTAAGTTATCGAGAGAGAATCGACCTTTGCATGTGCCTACCAGCTTCATTCAACACTCTATCCTTTACAGAATACCGAGTCTCTCTAACATCAACTTTCTTGATTCGTTATGTTTTTCATAGTCTACAGTCATTTTTTTTGTCAGTGAGGGCTGCCCTGTCCTAACGTAAATTTGCATATGCACAGATTCTTCCCTTTTCTGTCTTTCAGGAAGCCTTCCGCATGGTTGCGTATATTCCACATTATTTTGCAGTTCCATTCCATGAATGTCTACTCTTTTATTTGTTGTTCCCATTGTGCGTTGATTTTTTTCGACTGCTCATTTTTGCTCTTTTCATTGATTTGATTTTCTGTGGACAGTCTGTAATGTATTGTTTATTTTTGTTTTATTTTCGCGCGCACCAGCACAAAAAACCCTGTGGTTGTTCTTCGATACGATAAAAATGATTGATTGATTATTGGTTGATTAAATATTACTAATATTATTATAAATCCTTGCGAAATAAGATGAAAATTTGGCTGAAACGCGTCTTCGTAGCCAGCGTACACGAAGCAGCGATTTCAGCTCCACGGAATGCCTGTCTCAAAGGTCCTGCACGTGCAGCTTTCTCGGCTCGCGGGAGTAAGTTGAAGTCCATTGTCTGAAAAAAACTCGCCTGACTGCGAGGTTGCAAGTGGTGCGCACAGTAAAAAAATATAAAAAAGGGCGCCCGTCGGATGGGTGGAAAATACGGAGAACGTTGTTCGAAGAAGCGCACGTAGGCGCCCTGCAGCCCTTCCGTGGCTTACACCAGTCTGTCGACACAGCAGGGAAGAAAGTGCCGCGGCCCATTTGAACTAACGACGAAGAAAATAGTTTGCACAAAAATTCAGTCGTATGGTAATAACATTGCGTCAATAATTGTTAAAAAGTGAAACGTCGCTCGCCAATAAGCTCACGAAAATTTAGTTCTAGTGAAAAGTGCGCAAACCATTCATCTCAAGGAGTAATGTAAAGTTCATTGTGATGTTCATTGTCAAGCCTGCATGCACTGTATCCATCCGCGCCATTGTTGTTTTTTTGCTCGCCGGAGTCATGGGTGCCATGCTGATCCGGTTTGGTAATTTTCATTCCTTTTGCTCTTATTTCGTGTTCAACTACTGCTCCAATTCACACAAGATAATCGCGCAGCTTTCAGGAATCTACTTCGCTGTACGTGGCAAAATTGTGGACGGACGTGGAAGTGTTTTTGTGTGCGTGTGCGTCTGTACGCTGCTGGATTGGCGATCGTCAACTTTTCGTGCGAGAAAAAAATTGATACCCATGCTTGCGGGCAAGCGGTCCTTCAAAACTTCTTCCTAAAGCAGTACGAATGGATGAGGTGGCTTTAAGGTGTGAATAAGTTATCAGGATTAACAAGCTCCTTGAAAGACAAGTCTCGGTTAAATGTTAAGGTAAGTTCATCATTTTCATTACCTTCGCACGTTGTTCATAAATATTATGATAACTCGAAAACATAGCACATTGCATGCTTGCTGAGTAAATAACTTCATGCTAATCGTGGTTACGTCATTAGGCTGTTTTGTTAAAGCGATACGACAACACTTTCTTTTTTTTCACTTGATCCAGACAGTGCTTTATTTATTCAAAAAATCTACGCCAGGAAAGTGTTGGTTTCGTGCCATTGTACTTTTCATAAACTTATCGATGTAAACATACTTGTGTTGTATTTTTCTCATTGTAACGCTTGAGGAAAAACCAAGGATAAATTACAACTTGCGATTTACAAATAAAAAAGAGTTGCATATCTCCAACTACAAGGGTGCCATGATATTTATGAGCCCACGTTTGAATTTGTCTTGCGTTTGAATTTATCTTTCTTCGTCTACGTTCCACTTGTTTTTATATTTACGTGTGTTTTGATAAGGACACGAAGGTAAAATTTTGTTGCTAGTTTGATCCTTCAAAACAGGGTGCTATGTCACGGATCCAAATGGAAAAACTTAAGAATAGCCCGTAATTTTGTTTCCGCCATCTACAATCAGGGTGATATAAGTGTAAATTTGTCTGGAATGCGTACATCACAGGCGACATTATCGTTACTGATGTCGCAACATCGCGTGGTTATCTTGAGGAACTGCGCATACCCGCATACGTAGTTACACAAAATAATGTGATGTCACGTTTTAATCCGTGAGCATTGTAGATAGTTTTATGCAAGCCGACAAATAAACTGGTATGATGCATTAGGGCTTGCTACTTTGTGAAAAAACTGGGGGACCGTTAAGCTCCGTTTTTCATAGTTGAACGTGATAGCAGTATCGATCCTGTTTCTTGTGCGTAATTCAATCACTTAGTGTGTACTCTTTATTGCATGATGCTACTTGAACAATTTTATTGTGGAATAGTACTGTGTAATTGAGAAGGTAGAAAGTGTCTCAATGAAGGTTTCGCACATGGCTGCATTTTGTGTAGAAAAGGGGTAACATAGTTTAAAGAACGAGAAATAATATGTAATTACTGAGTTGCGCGAAAAAATTGAAATACAAAAGGAAGACACCTAGACGCAGCACACACTGACAACTGAAACATTGTTGAAGAAAACAGACATACGTATACGTGTCACGTATACATACGTATACGTGAGCGACGTGACATACGTGTCACATCGCTCCAGGGGGTGTCGAGAAGGTTTATTGATGTCCGAGCAACAGGGCTCTAACCAAGCGCGTCGGTTGGGCTTGTTTGCCAGAGCGGGGGTCCACGCGCACTTGTTTCTTCTCTGTGGTGTGTGCCTTCACCTTGGCATACGACCCACTACTAGAAGTAGGTGGCAATATTCCTCCTCAACAAAAAAAGACAGAGCATCGTCCCGATGCTGTAAAGTTACTGAAAAAAAACCAAAACAAAGTAGGCTAAACAATAAAAAAGGGCACCAATAATCAAATGTTAGACGCGATAAGTTCACCAATGATGAGGCAATTGTCAGAGCACAAATAAAAAAAACACAGGAAAAGTGGTCTTTTAGGGCCGCGCAAAATAGAGCTTCATGTGCACCACGTGAACTATGTCAGAGGTCGGTTGTTTTCGTTGTGCCCATCGTGACGACGTAGCGTCCGGAATCACTTCGTAGTTTACGTCGCTCACGCGGCGTATTACTTTATACGGACCGAAGTATCTGCTGAGCAACTTTTCGGAAAGGCCATGGCGTCGAACAGGGGTCCAAACCCAAACTTGGTCTCCCAGACTGTAAGATACGTCATTGTGACGCATATTGTAACGTCGTGCATCGACCTGTTGCTGCATATCAATGTGTAGCCGGGCGAGCTTCCTCGGCACGCTCTGCAAAATCTTCTGCGTCAGTTGTTAATCGATCAGCGCCTTCATAAGGAAGCATCGCATCCAGCATCGTCTGAACTTCGCGGCCGTAGAGAAGGCGAAACGGTGTAAATCGGGTTGTTTCTTGAACGGCGGTGTTATAAGCGAACGTCACATAAGGCAAAATGCGATCCCATGTTTTGTGTTGGATGTCGATGTACATGGAGGTCATGTTTGTGACTGTCTTATTAAGTCGCTCGGTTAAGCCGTTGCTCTGCGGATGGTAAGCAGTCGTCGTTCGATGCCTAGTGTTACTTAGCCGAAAAACTTCATCAATAAGCTGTGCAGTGAACGCTGTTCCTCTGTCGGTTATCACTGTAGATGGAGCACCGTGGCGCAGAACAATGTGGCACATGAAGAATTGTGCTACCTCAGAAGCCGTGGCTCGTGGTATCGCCTGTGTCTCAGCATAGCGGGTCAAATAGTCAGTCGCAACAATGACTCATTTGTTGCCGTCGGACGATAAAGGAAATGGGCCGAGAATGTCCATGCCGACTTGGTCAAATGGCTTGTGGGGTGGATCAATTGGCTGAAGTATTCCAGCCGGCTTGCTTGGTGGCGACTTTCGACGCTGGCATTCACGACAGCTTTTAACGTACTGCTTCACGCTTGCCGAAAGTCCGGGCCAGTAGTACGCCTCACTTACTCTGGCGAGCGTTCGCGAGTAACCTAGATGACCAGATGTGGGCTCGTCATGGCACGCGGAGAGGACTTCATCCCGCATGTCCTTCGGAACGACGAGGAGGTAAGCGCGGCTCGTAGAACGGGCGTTTTTTTGTACGGGACAATACCTCGGAGGCAGAAAGGCGTCATGACACGAAATAGATGGCGAGGTATAACGGCGCTATGACCCTCCAGATAGTCGATGAGCGGTCGAATCTCTTCATCCTCTCGCTGGCGTCTGCTCAAGTCAGATGAGCTAAGGGCGCCCAGGAAACCGTCATCGTCGTCTTCTTCTTGATTGACTAAAGGTATGGGTGCACGCGACAGCGTATCAGCGTCTTCATGCTTCCGTCCAGACTTATATACGATGGTAACATCAAATTCCTGTAGACGCAAGCTCCATCGGGCCAGTCGTCCAGAGGGATCACGAATGTTTACCAACCAGCAGAGGGTATGGTGGTCCGTCACCACTTTAAATGGACGACCATAGAGGTACGGGCGAAACTTGGTGATCGCCCACACTACTGCGAGACACTCTTTCTCTGTGGTCGTGTAATTCACCTCGGTACGGGACAGTGAGCGGCTGGCATAGGCAATGACTCGTTCTTTGCCGTGTTGATGCTGGACGAGCACTGCGAGGCCGATGTTACTGGCGTCAGTGTGCACCTCTGTGTCAGCATCATCGTAAAAATGCGCATGAACAGGGGCTGACTGCATCCGCTGTCGTAGCTCGGCAAAAGCAGCCTGTTGTTCGGTAGCCCATACAAACGGTGTGTCGTCGCGTGTAAGGCGAGTCAAGGGTTCCGCTATCTTCGAAAACCCTCTAATAAATCGTCGATAGTAGGCGCACAAGCCCAGAAAGCGCCGAACAGTCTTTTTGTCTGTAGGATGCGGAAACGCGGCTACAGCGGGAAGTTTGTCGGGGTCGGGTCGGACTCCTTTCGCGTTGACTACAGGGCCAAAGAATGTGAGCTCTTCATAACCAAAGTGACACTTCTGCGGTTTGAGTGTAAGATCTGCTGATTGAATAGCCTGTAGCACACTCCTGAGGCGATGAAGATGTTGCTGGAAGGTTTCAGAAAAAACGACAACATCATCAAGGTATACGAGACAAGTTTGCCACTTCAGATCAGTAAGCACAGTGTCCATCATTCGCTGGAAGGTTGCGGGCGCTGAGCACAAACCAAAAGGAAGGACTCGAAATTCATACAGGCCATTAGGGGTAACAAAGGCTGTTTTCTCGCGATCTCGCTCGTCAACCTCGATCTGCCAGTACCCGCTTTTTAAATCTAAAGAGGAAAAATAGTGGGCGTGGCGTAATCTGTCTAACGAGTCGTCGATGCGTGGCAGCGGGTACACGTCCATTTTAGTCACGCTGTTCAGCTTCCGGTAATCGACGCAAAAACGTAGCGTTCCGTCTTTCTTCTTGACTAGGACGACCGGAGAGGACCACGCACTGTTAGAAGGCTCGATGATGCCGTCGTCAAGCATTTCTCGAACTTGCGTACGAATGGCTTCTCGTTCCTTCGCTGACACACGGTAAGGCTGTTTGTGTACTGGGCGGACGTCGTCGTAAGTGATGATTCTGTGCCTATTGATCGAAGTCTGGCGCACCTTAGAGGAAGCAGCGAAGCATGACTTGAATTCAAGCAAGAGTTTTCGCAGTGCTGTCTGGTTTTTTGGTGTGAGGTTAGAATTAATATTGATATTGTTTAGAGACGTATCGGCGGCCTCCACTGCGTCCGACGAGAAGCAGATGGGAACGGTACCTAATTCATCTGAAAACGCTAACGAAGTGCCACGGAAAAGGTGTCGGTGTTCATTGCTGAAATTTGTAACGAGCAGTTGAGATCGGCCATCACGTAGCTGTATGATACTCCTAGCCACACAAACACCTTGAGTCAGCAGGTGTTCAAAATTATTTTCTGCAATCGCTTCACCATTTCGCAATCCACAGCATGTGACGTCGACAATAACACTGGCTCTTGGAGGAAGCGTTATACTTTCAGCAGAAGCACGAAGAATGTCGGCACGTTGTTGGTCGCCTGCTTGTCGATTGCTCGGTCGGCTGAGAAGGTGATGCGATTCTCTTGAAGGTCAATGACAGCTTCATACTCCTGCAGGAAGTCAACACCAAGAATAACGTCGCGTGAACATTCACGGAGCACAAGGAAACTTGCAACAAAAGCCACACATATCGCTCAGTCGAATCCACACTCTTTACTGTTAGCGTCGATCGGAGGTCTTCAGAACGTCGACTGCCAGCGACCTCGCCTCCAAGGGTCGCTTGCGTTAGTTTTCCTGGCGGGTACTGGGGGACCGTGCGCCAGCAAGGCGCTGTGGCGAAGATGAAAAGCACCTCGGCGACGGTGAGCGCGGCTGCCGTCCAGAAGGCGGTGGCATGCGCTGTTGAGCCAGGTAATCCTCAATGTCCCGGGGTCGCTGGCCATACCGAGGAGGCGCTGAATATACTGAAAAGCCGCGCAGCCCGAGGCGCCGTTATGGACACTGGCGGTACATATGGTCCGCTTCACCGCAGTGGAAGCACAAAGGTCGGCGATCAGGAGTGCGCCAAACATCAGATTTTCGAGGCGAAGCACGTCTGTCGTCAAGGTAGTGTGCTGGTTGTTCCGCAAGATGCACAGGGCTGGCGTAAACTAGGGGTGGGGGCGTGCGTGTGTTCTCGTAGTACGGTAGAGCGCCGACTGAAGTGAAACTGTAAGAGGTACCTGAACAAACAGCGGGGAAGAGGAAGCTGGGCGCTTCAAGGCTTCCGCATAAGTCACACGGTGGTAGTCAGCCGGGGCGGGTGTGGCGTTATCCAGACTCACAGGGTCACGCAGGGCATGATGCAGCTCGTCCTTGACGATACTTGCAATAGAACTCACCGTAGGTAGTGGTGGTGTGGCAGCCTTTTGCAACTCCTCGCTTACTATAGAGCGGATAAGGTCGCGCAGACACTCGGTGTTGCTCCCAAAAGTCGTGAGAACTTGAGCAGTGGACGTGCTCACTTGCCGGTCATACAGGGTGGATCGATGCTGAAGCATCTTATCCATCGTGATGGCTTCAGACAAAAACTCGGCGACCGTGCTCGGAGGGTTCCGTACAAGGCCAGCGAAAAGCTTCTCCTTAACTCCCCGCATCAGGTGACGCAACTTCTTATCTTCTGTCATACTTGGATCAGCCCGTCGGAACAGGCGCGTCATATCTTCCACATAGGTCATGACAGTTTCGTTGGGCATCTGGATGCGGGCCTGGATCGCTCACTCCGCTCGTTCGTGGCGATCAGCACTTCTGTAAGTGTCCAACAGCCGGCGGCGGAATTCGGGCCACGATGTCATCTGTTCCTCGTAATTCACGTACCAGGTACGTGCTCCATCCTCCAAATAGAAGTACACACGCCGTAGTTTGGCCGCGTCGTTCCAGTCGTTCAAAGCAGCCACGCGTTCGAAGTCGACCAACCAGTCCTCGACGTCTTCGAGCTCGGTGCCATAAAACGGTGTCGGAACCTGTGGACTTTGGAGGGTGTACCGAGTCACCGGGGGGTTTCCCGTTCCTGTTAAAGTGGTTTGAACGGACGTGCTCATCATACTGGTGTGAACTGTAGGGTCAGCTTCGGGTGGCAATACCCTGATCCTGCAGCTTGTCCGATGAACGGGAGTGTGGACTCACACTGGGCTTGTGGTGCCGCTTCCAGGAGGGGTCTGAAACATCCGTGAGGGGCTACCCCGCACCTCCACCAATTGTCACGTCGCTCCAGGGGGTGTCGAGAAGGTTTATTGATGTCCGAGCAACAGGGCTGTAACCAAGCGCGTCGGTTGGGCTTGTTTGCCAGAGCGGGGGTCCACGCGCACTTCTTTCTTCTCTGTGGTGTGTGCCTTCACCTTGGCATACGACCCACTACTAGAAGTAGGTGGCAATATGCGGTTACGAGAACACGTGCGGTGAAAGAGAAGGATTAGATGAGCAGACAGATTGTATAAATGATGCGCTTCCAGGAAAGCTACCTTAGTAGCAAGCAACATAAGTGAGAGTTACGTGACACATGATTCCCCAGCTTTGTTTATGAAATACGCCTCTCCGATTTCCCGCGCTATACCGTGTCACTGAATCTAGCTTTAACTACCGTATTCCAAACAAGGGCGCGCAGCCACACTCTCTACAATATGATGATTGGTTAGAGAATGGTTGTTCCTTTAGAGAAGCTTTGTGATCTACAATTATATAAATGAATTCTAAATAATACTTCCCACAGGACAGCGCAGTGCCGTCCACCACACGATGTCCACACTGTGAAAGAAAATGATCAGATGTCTGCTCATCTAATCATTTTTTTCCACCTCACGTGTTCTCGTAACCGCATACGTACGTCTGTTTTCTCGAATAAAGTTTCAGTTGTCAGTGTGCGCTGTGTTCAGGTGTCTTGCTTTCGCACTTAAACTTTTTTCGCGCAACTAAGTTAAGATGAAATACCAACTCGCCCAGCAGAACGTGCTTCTCAATATAATGTGTGTAAAATGTTTTAGAACTTTATGCACCCACTACGCAGTCGTGAGGGAATACGTGCAGTAACGTGTGTGCCTTTTGTAATGGTTGGCTGTCTTTAGACCGCGAAGTCACGTTGGTAATAACGTGTTGTGATGCCCGATGACAATGCACGCTTGTATTATGCAATATAGCTGCGATAATAAATGTTGTGTTGTGAAACCTGTATGCAGGATACATGTACTTGTTAAGCATGACAGTTATTTTCCTTGCATTTACAACAAGAGGAAGTTATTCATGCTTTATTTCCAAGCAGATGCATAGCTGTGTGGTAGAGCACTTGCATGCCATGCAAATTGCCTGCATGATTTCGATCATCACTCAAACCAGAAAATTTATAATATTTGTTTTATTTGCATTCTCTCAATTTTCGATCATTGACAATACGATTTTTCACGGAGAGCCGCCGATGCCTACGCCGGAATTTCTGCAGAATGAGCTCTTTACCACTGTTACGTTAATGATGCACTATTGGCAGAATGGAAAGTGGAATACGTTTACAAAGTACATTTTTTAGTGTCCCATTGGCAAGAAATATTTGTAATTGCCTCCGTTCCGACGCGCACAGAGACCTATAGACACCACTTTTAGCAGTCGTCCTATAGGCCATTAGTCACAATACTTGTACATAACATGCTTGCATACCAATCACTTTTGACCGAACTCCTTAAAAGTTGATTATCAACTCATTTAAGTTATTCAATGCACACGCAGTTCATACGGTCAACAGCAAGTCAATATTTCATTTTGACTGACTATGGACGCTCCATTGACACGCGAGAAAAGTTTTTTAAACAAACACACTGTGAAAAATATCTTTACGAAACTCAAATTGGGTTCTTTTATGCTATTTATTTTTGTCAAGTCGAAATCGATAAAGCGGAATATTTACTTGCACCGTACTATGTCTCAGACCGTGTTGACCATAGGTTCAAGATAAGAAAAATCGCTTGCAAGACTGACGTGTTTCAAAATAATTTTCCAAAAAATTACAAGATGGAACCCACTGCCTTCCAGCATTGCTTCTACACTCTCAAATATTTGTTTTATTCCATGTTAGAATTAGTGCGTTGGATTTCGGGGTGTGTCACATTTTTCGATTTATGTATGAATTTCTCTTGCAGATTGTGATTCAAGTGACTTTGATTGTTTGGCTGACTATGTATTTTTTGTATTCTACTTTTCGTAAACGCTCTCCCACAGTAATGCCAATTGGTGCTGTGGGTAATGAAATAAATAGATAAATAAAAAAGTGTCAATAACTAGGCAATAAATTTAAGCACAAAGAATGTATCTCCTCAGGAAAAGTGGACTAACAGTGACATGTGCCCACCACAAACTTTAAATATGATGCCAAGTTACATTTTTAGCAATTAGTTATTGCTAATAACTCGAGATATAATGAGGATAACTTAATTAAACAAGACTGTTCAGGGGGTATGTACTGCATTTATTTTGGAGATGATGGTGACTGCATGCAGACCTTTCAACAAACAGCTATATTTCTAGCTCAAGAGTGATTTGAGCAGCTATATTTTTGCCGGCGACACAAGCTGAACTAATATAGATTAATCATCTGAATAGCTTTATATAAAGGTATCCATATAAGGCCATATATGAAAGCATCCATATAAGACCTTATATGGATGCTTCTATATATAGCCATATATGGCCATATACAGCAACACCCGTATATGGGTATGTAAGGCCCATATTTGGCTATATCAGGAATGGGGCATATCAGGTTATATAGGGCCCATATATGGGGATTCCATATAAACCCAGATATGCCCAATTCCTGATGTAGTCATATATGGGGATTTTTATACAAGTCCATATATAAGATTTTTGTAAGGGGAAGTCTGTCAAAGGACTAATCAATACGTGGAAGCGGGTACACATCTTTCTCGGTCACCCAATTAAGCTTCCGGTAGTCCACGCAAAAACACAGGGTGCCGTCCTTTTTCTGTACTAGCACTACATGCGATGCCCATGGGCTCTGTGACAGTTTGATGACATCATCTTCAAGCATTTTTGCGACTTGTTGTTATTGTCCGGCCTCGCGTTCCTTTAAAGCTACATGATAAGGGTTCTGGTGAATAAATCTCGCCGTGTCCTCAGTGATTATTCGATGCTTTGTCAAAGGTGTTCATCCAACTCGTGAGGTCGATGAAAAGCAGTCGCGGAATTCGGCTAGCAGCTGAAGAAGTCTCTGTCGGTCGTCCTTTCACAGAGTGGTGCCAACGTCGAGAACTGGGTCTGGTTGTTGATTAGGTGCTTCGTCTAATACCGACAAACACAAACTGTCTCGCATTCCTACGATATTGTGGTACGAAGCGATAGCTGTGCCCTTCGGAAGGTGCCGGCGCTCAGCACTAAAGTTGGTCAGTAGTAAATTCATGCGCCCGCCATTGAGACGGACGATACCTCGTGTGACCGAAATGACATGGCTAAATAGCAGCGCTTCAATCAAACGCTTCGTGCTCTTCCACCGAAACAAAAGTGCATGACTGTGGTGGGACAACCACATCATCATCAGTTATACATATTGCGTCTCAAGAGTCAACTAAACCAGGGCTGTTGCGGAACGTGATGGAACGGTCCGGGATGTTGATGACGGCACCATATTCTCTTAAAAAGTCCCTCTATATGATGTAGTCCTTGCAACATGAGGTGAGGATGACGAACGTCCCCACGAAAGAAGAGCCACCGATGTCGAGGCTTGCTGTACACCTTCCGACAGGCACCAACCGCTAGCCACCTGCTGTCCTCAGGTGAGGTCCCGTCCACGTAGTCTTTACTTTTTGAAGCACACGGCAAGGTTTTCACCTATGATAGAAACGTAGGCACCGGAGGCAACTAAGGCTGTTAATTGCTGCCCGTTTACAAAAACGTTAAGACCTGTGGTCACAGTTTCGCCGGTGTTACTAGTCGGCTTTAGGGTGTCCTGTGGTAGAGTAACGAGAGCCCTTTTTGTCGCTGTGACGGCCTGCAACCTCACCCCCGGAGGTCGCCGCCTTCAGTTTCCCCGGCGTAGACTTGGTGACCTCTTTCCGCCTGGCGTCGGCTGTAGTGTGGTGGCGCGACGAAGGCGAATATTATGCCGGAGACGGAGAGCGTGGTCGACGTCCCAAACCGGCCTGGTAATCAGGCACACTGTCGTCATTGTTGGCACGGCGGTTGTTAAAATGGAACCGAGACAAGGGGGGTCCTTCAGAATCAGCGTCCTGGCGTGGTGCGTAGTCGTCATTGGCGCGTCGATCGTCAGACCATTGCCGAAAAGGTCGAAATGTATTGACGTGGTGCCAGCAATGACGGGAATTGTGGCCCACACCTCTGCGGGTAAAACACAGTGGACGTCTATCTACGGTGCACCAGACGTCGGTTTTACGAAGCTGTGGACGCCGCAACGGGTGACTGTCATGTAGAGGAAGCTGTCACCGTAACGCACGTAATACTGCGTGGCTGAAGCCTAGGATCCCGCAAGGCATCAAAAGATGAGAATTTTGCATCGAGTGGTTGTTTCAAAGGCCTACCCATTCCAAAGCACCGTCAGCTCTAAAAGTAGCAACGAAGTAGAATGTAGTAAACAAAGTAAGCAGCTACTTTCGTTCGCATGTTCACTACAGATATTAGTAGATCTTAGGCTGATATGCAAAATGCAGATTTATAGCGTTGCTGTATGGCGCTTAACAATTGCAATTGGATTAGACATTTCAGAATCACTTGAAAAGGACAATGTAATACGCACAGTCGTTTGTTTACGGCACGATTGAAGACTGGACGCAGAACTGAAGCTTGGCTGGCAGTCGAGAAAGTATTGCACCCGTGGTGGCTCATCATGCTATTACAAATATTATTAATTGTCATTTCATGTTGTTAAAACAACTGGCGTTCACTTAATAAAACTCCCTGTTACACATTCTTGGTGAAAGTGCTAGTAACATACCGATTCTGCGTCTCCGTAGCGGACTTCACCTTCGTTCAGCTACGATGCCTGAAGGCAGTGCGCCGTCCGTCCAGTCTACGACTCCTGCATCACCTGTGATCCTTTCTCATCTTGTTGATCCTGGTACATTTTGCGGCACCGACACAACTGACGTTAACGAATGGCTCGTCTTATATGAGCGCATCAGCAAGCAATACAGGCGGAATGAGACGCTTATGCAGGCCAACATAATGGTTTACCTACGAGGTACTGGACGTGCCTAGTACTAGATGCACGAGAAAGACCTAACGAGTTGGTACGTGTGCAAGCAGAAGCTCCGTGACATTTTCGGCCACTCAGTTGCTCGACAAATGGCAGCCAGGCAGGAACTCGCGTCACGAGTTCAATCTTCCACCCAGTCGTACGTCACCTATATCCAAGACGTGCTGCCTTGCGCCCGAAGGACGACAAAGACATGGCAGAACTAGACAAGGTCAGCAATGTGATGAAGGGCATAGCTGATGATGCTTTCAACATTCTAATCTTCAAAGAACTGTACCACTTCCAATCAATTGTCAGTGAATGTCGTCGGCTCGAACAAGCCAAAAGCCGGAAAAAACTCAACACTTCACTCGACTCTTGAGCACTGCTGCGACTTCTTCTTGCAAAGATGCTGTGGCGCCACGTCCATTCGTGAATTCTGCCAACATCACAAGAATTGTCCGTCAGAAGCTGGAAGCTATGGCTTCCTTTACTTATCAGCCCCCTGTGACAGACAGCTTGGCCACAATATCGTTTGTTCAAGCCTTTCTGCCACTAGAGATTGCCAACATGGGCGTCTTAGTTTCCCGAAACTCAAGCCGCATACCAGAGCCCATAAATCTTATCTGTCATAACGCTCACTACAACGATGTCCCCACTTGTTTCTGTTGCCACACTGTAAACGAAAATAAGCCAAGATGGGAGTAAATGACTTGTCCTCTAGTGCACGCCCAGATGGGGTTTCAAAAACTCGGTCCATAGGGAGTAAAAAGTTTACTCCCCTCTAGGAGGGTTTTTTAAAGGATTGAGGGGAGTTTTTGTTCACATCCATCGGGGAGTTTTTTTGGGCAGCTATGGGAGTATATATTTACATCCATCAAGGAGGTTTCTCAGGCAGCTATGGGAGTAAATATTTACTTCCATCGGGGAGGTTTTTCAGGCAGCTATGGGAGTTTATATTTACATCCATGAGAGAGGTTTCTCAGGAAGCTATGGGAGTTTATATTTACATCCATCAGAGAGGTTTCTCAGGCAGCTATGAGAGTTTATATTTACTCCCATCCAGGAGGTTTTTCGGGCAGCTATGGGAGTAAATGTTTACTTCCATGGGGGAGGTTTCGCAGGCTGTTATGTGAATATAATTTTGCATCCATAGGGGAGGTTCTGCAGGCATGCAGCTATGAGGGTATATGTTTATGTCCATCAGGGTGGTTTTGCAGGGAACCATAAAACTTTTGTTATGTATAACAGAGGTTATGAAGGATGATCTGTGAGCATTTGTTAGCATACATGAGTTATAAGCAGCTTTCAGAATCTTTAATTGATTTTTATGCGTGGCAATGCACAAAAAGTTTGCCATATAGAAGTGCAAACGAAAACAAGTATTGTAATACATTGTGAAATGAAGTTTATTTCATATTTATTGCACACACTTATTGCACATTGAAAAAAAATTAACTAAAATGGTAACAACAGTGGCAATTCCGAAGACGGAATTACGGAAGACAATGTTGTTGACTAGTAGAGGTCACAACTTTGGAAGCTTTGTTCCATAGCATTCAAGAACAAAAATAAAAAAATTCTAACAATATACCACTCACAAACGCAAACTATGAATTACTTAAAAGAAACTGCCCATTTAAACAAGGTATATGGATAATAACTTTCATAGAATGATTGTTCATAATCATGCTGCAAGCAAATTTTGTCACTCCGAACACTCATTGCATTCCAGAAGTGTTTTGTCGGACTAGTTGGTAAAATATGGTAAAAGGTAAAAACAGCACAAACTACAACTGATGACGAAGAAGTAACCGACAGGACCAGTGCTGAATTAAATGCATTCACAATTGATGCAGCTACGACTGAGCATTACTCCCCTTTACAGCATTGCAGCAAGACAGTTCAATGGCAATGAAGATATTGCACTACATAAATAAGCGGCTGCTTGCATAATTGGTGCACCCAATGGGGGATGGAAATTAACTTTTCAAAGACTACGTTCATCCATATAACCAAGAAAAAATCCGTACTCGCATATGATTATAAAATCGAAAATAGCCTTCTTACCAGAACACACAGCTTTAAATACCTAAGGATGACTATTACCAGCGATTTTGGGTGGCACACTCATGTTGATGAGGTGTGTTCAAAGGCCTACAGGAAGTTGTTTTACTTGAGGAAAAAACTCTAACATGCTCCTAGAGATGTCAAATTACTTTAATATAGGACATTTGTTCGCCCTAATTTGGAGTATGCGTCTTCTGTATGGAGTCCTCATCAGCAGTCACTGAGAGATAAAATAGAAAAAAATCGAAGGCTAGCAGTGCGCTTCATTTGCTCGCGGTACTGGAGGATAGAATCCGTCAAAAATTTGTTAAAATCATGTGCGCTAGAACCCCTGCAAATGCGCCGCGAAAAGCAAAGGTTAAAGCTCCTGTTTCAAATTATAAGAGGCGAAATGAAAATAAATAAAGACACATACATACAACCTGCACCCAAACGAGGAGCTCGGTTAAACCAAGGTCATCCAATAAGGCCTTTTTGGGCGCGTCTGGATGGCTTTAAAAATTCTTTTTTTCCATATGGTATAGAAGTGTGGAATAGACTTCCAGAGTACGCTGTTACTAGCGCAAATGTCAAAGCGTTTGAGTGTTCGCTAGAATTGTACTTCCGGCAACATGAAACGTAATGTCTGTTTTGTGATTGTGTATTGTTTTTGTTTTGTGTTTATATTCCTCCCTGTAATGACCCTCAAGTGAAGGTTACAGTATTAATAAATAAAAATAAAAAGTGAATAAGCAATGAAACCCGGAAAGCTCGTTAGGCACAGAGAAAGGTAGTTTCATTGTATAAAATACCTTTTTAATACATTGGCTGATAGCTTAATCATAAATGATTTGCCATAACTTCATCCCTTAACATTACAATAAACTAGACACACTTAACCTTATAAATTGAAACGAAGTTTGAAAGAAACTAGGACATTAAAGAATAGCTTTTTCCTGAAAACTATAGCAAACTGGAATCAACTTCAACACACTAAAGGAACCCGGTCGAAAGCGACATGGCATGACTGGGTCATGCCACCCATACCACAGCAACCAGCCGCAGCAAAGAAAAGCTGACATCTTCAACCCTAAAAGCATACATGTAACTACATAGAACATGCCGCACTTATGTGCATGTTCTTAAAAGTCTCTGCAAGTGTCAGATGAAATGCCATCTAGTGCCGATCCGTAGTTTGGTTTCGACAGTCGAACAAAGTAGATGCAGAGTGAAGCACCGCAAGGTATCGAGAAGCTTGAGTACCTTGTAGCCATGAAATTCCTTGCAAAGGAAGATTTACCGAATGAAATTGACTGAAGCTTTGTGAATGTTTAGTAGCGAAATTCACCTTTATACTCCACAAACAAAAAAGGGCTGCTGCGTTTAAGCGGGGAAGAGAGAGCAGTGAAGACAACCCGAGCAAAGGGTGCCCAAAAAGTGCAACAACTCCTGAATTGATTGACCATATGCACAATGGTTTTGGCAGACAGGAGAACGAAGTGCCGAATTTCCGAGGCTGTTGGCATCTCCGCGGAAGACGTGTCACATCTTGCAAAATGAACTGCACATGGACAAGCTCTGTGCAAGATGGGTGCCGTGTACCCTTACTCCTGAGCAAGAACGGTACCAAACGACGATGTCATAGCATGCTTTGGAGTTGTGTAACAAAAATCCAGCGGTTTTCTCGCAGATTTATACTAATGAATGAAAGTTTGATTGACCCTTCTATACCCGAATTTAAACAATAATGAAAGCAGTAGACTGACGCTGGGTCTTGTGTACCAAATACATGTCAGTTTCCTTCGCAAGAAAGGTGATGGCCTCCGTATTTCGAGGTGCTAAAGACAGCCCGCTACGGGATTTTCTTGAAAATGAGTAAACCACACTTGGAGAGAGTTCTGGCCTTCTAGCTCAATTACATCAGAAAGTTCATGAGAAAACATCAGATTTGCAGAACAAAAAAATGACTTTTTATCAAGACGATGCATTGGCTCACAAAGGGCTTCTTGCGATGGCTGAATTGCTTGATTCAAAATAGCAATTAATGCCTTGGCCCCTTCAGACTACCATCTGTTCCCAAAACTCAAAATCTTTTTTGGTTAGCAACGTTCTTCATTGCTGCAGTGGATGCTGCAGTGGATGAGTACATTGCAGAAATTCCACGAAGTTATTTTATTGATAGAGTCCTGGCTCTGGTGCACCGATAGAACTACTCTGTAGAATTGAGAAGAGAGGGTGTTGAAAAATAAAACAAATTTTGAAGGTGCGATATGCTTTTTCTACATCAGGTCGAGAACTTTTCAGGCCACCATCATATAGAGCTTGACAGGTACTTAGTAAGCACTACAAAAGTTGAAGACAAAGGTTGAACCACAATCATAATAAAAGAATGCACTTATAACTCGCGAGCAAGAAACAATGCATGAAAAGAAACAAAGGACATAATAAGGCTCACGAGCCACATACACACAAAAAAAGAAAGCAAGATGTTCATGTAAAACCAGTCTTATTCGTCATAGTCTCGGCACACAGTCTCTCGAAAAGCAAATTCTGTGTTAGTTTAAATGTTTTCTTAAAGCTGATGTTTCATTTGAATACATATGAGTAAAGACCGGAACTTCAGGCAAAATGCCTATTTTCCACTGCAGCGCATTTCGAGACTATTTAAGATATAAACACGAGTCAAGAGATGTGAAACATTTTATTCACACGTTTATTGTGCCTATCAGTGCCTATTTTGAAGGTCGTGCCTATTTCAACTTTTCAGTGCCTAAAAATTCATTTTTACATTCGTCGAATAAAGGTTTTGCTTAAACGAGCTTTTCATATGAAACAAAACTAGCCCTTGGTGCGGCCATGTTAACGACGACACGTGCATGGCCCACTAATTTCTTTTTTTTTCGTTCATGTTTTAGCTCCTGGTAAGGTGAAATTATGGTTCGGCGTACGCTGTGTCATGTCGGCGAAAACAGATCATAGGCTGACGCACAGCCCCAGCCAATGTATATCTACATTTGGCCAATGCGCTCCAACACATGTCATGCTTGCCAACGCTTCAATAACGTCGCACTATAAACGTACTTTTACGTGAGTAAGGCTTATACCCCAGCGAGGAAAAGTGAGGCTAGCATAGCATCTATAGCGCTAGCGGGACCCCCTAAAAGATTTCCGCCGCCTGGTACGAGAGTAGTGCAGCATAGCGGTTGCGTGAGTGTGGCTAGAGTGTACTGTAGCCTTGTTATATTACTAGATGCTACATAAAAGTGCTGCACCATTGCAGTGCATCGTAGATTCAGTTTGATTTTGTCCTGAGATTTCTTTGTTGGAGCATTATTGCCGTTGTCATTTCACCGAAGATGTTGCTCATTCTCACTTAGTGGCAGATGTCATCACAATCTGTTTCTCTCTTACGCCTGTTCAGTATCTCTAAAGAACGCAACACTAAGCACCTTTATAACAGTTTGACTGCTGTAACATAATCCATGTCATTGACATCATATGATTGTTGTCAGTGTAATCATCATCTCATCAGCTCCTTGCCTTGCACTAACGGCACCATATGATTGTTGTCAATGTAATAATCACCTCATCAGCTCCTTGCCTCTCACTAACGGTGCTACTCCCAAATGATGCTACATACGCAGTTACCTGCGAAATACTTTGCATAATCTTTGTTTCAACAGTGAAAAATTTGTGAAAATATTTATTTACTGTATAAGTATTTTGGCTGTGCCAGCGAAGTGGGGCCACTTCACTGTATGTTCGCATTTTTTAAAATTTGTGTTAGCACAGACAGACATGCTAGTAAGTTTCCTGCCATGTACAACTATTACTGTTCTTGTATTTGTTGGGTACCCTTCTTTCTAATACGAGGAAGGTACAGACTATGGTTTAAGAGAACTGGGGTTTGCCATGACTCAGGTTGGCAAGCCCGTCTAACTATGGCAATACACTTCAAATTCAACCCATACCATCATGTCTAAGAACTTTGCCTTGCTATAACTTTGGTTTTATTCTCTTTGTATGAATTTTAAGAAGAAAAATAAAATATATAATATTGAACTCGTGGGTGCTGTCACATCTGTCATAATTTGTACAGGTATAGTCATTTTCTTTTGTATATCCATGTCATGTCTGCCATGGGGATGAGAGTAATTATATGTTCACCACAACACAGTGTATGTACAACGCGTGTACGTGCCCCTAATTTCTCTAGAAATTGGCTGTATTTATAAATGTATTAAAAATTTGAAAGACATTTAGGTGTTTTTTACTAAAATAATAAGAGGAAAAACAAGACTCATTGTGAGTAAGTCTTACATCCTGGAGAGTAGGTGGGGAGGGGGGCATTCTGACCTGAACAAATTTCTCATTTTTGTATATGTATATATACACCCATGAACATACATAAAGTGTGACTGACCAACACTCTTCTCCAAGATAGAATTTCTGGCTATGCCACCGATCTTGCAGGTATGTTATTTTGGACAGATTTCTAATTTCTTCAATTACTAAAACAGGTCCTGCAAAAGCTTTTGTTGGGGATAAAACCAATACATTTATTGAGGCCATTTCAATATGCCATGTTCTAGTGGTGGAAGCATATAGGGATGAATAGATAATGATAGATTGCGAAAGTCTCAAACATCCTTGAGTTAGACATTGTAAAGCAGCTTATATGCTCTTTGGCGGTGTTGTGTACTATTGCACACACAAACTGCTTTTACTTCAACTCACTCGAAATGTGATATGTAGACATATACATGTTTTCCTAGGAGACAGCTCGGGCTTATTTAACTGCAGTGTGCTGCGCATTGCTGCAAACAAGCACATTGCTGAACACCCACTATACTTGACGAGCTGTTAGATGTGCCCCATTCAAGAGGCCATGCCAAAATTACAATTTGTTTGCTTAGACTGGGCAAAACTGACGCAGTTGCCCGTATGCCTTGGAACCTCTTTGCCCATATAATTTGAGCCCGAGAGTTGATAAACTTTAAGCAA
The DNA here is from genome assembly GCF_013339725.1 of Rhipicephalus microplus. Taxonomy (NCBI): domain Eukaryota; kingdom Metazoa; phylum Arthropoda; class Arachnida; order Ixodida; family Ixodidae; genus Rhipicephalus; species Rhipicephalus microplus. The sequence continues at coordinate 184,937,889 of NC_051168.1, forward strand.
AAACAGAATAAGACTAATTTCAGACTAGATATTTAATTGCACATAAACTCAGATTACATGCTGAAAATGTGCAGATCAATACGTTGCCACTTCATCTTTTCTTTAATAGAATATCAGGTGCCTTGCAATCAAAATGCATAAATTTGACACAATTACGAACAATCCATCATAAGTTGTCCCTGAAGAGCATATATTAAAACGTGTTTCAGCTTTCGTCAGTATGTCTATTCCACAAGTCATGGTGCTTCATATTGACTCCCATTTCGCATGTATGAAGGTGATGTTATAAAATCTTAGCCTTCATTTATAATGTTATGCTAAGCCAGTAATCCTAATATTAGTTTATTGAAATTATAAATTACAATATTTCTCAGCCCTTTATGTACTTACATGACTGGGCGTAAGTACTGCTTAGGTATCTTTGTGCAGGTAATTTTGTCATGCTTAAGCTTGTACTAACAAGACAACGCCTGTCTTTTTTTTCTATTGGTCCTGCACTTAAAGCTCACCTTGAACTTGAAATGTCGCGAGTTCCGAGAGTCTGGCGTTTCTAAACTGTTTGCCTGTCACTGAGGCAAATTATGTAGACAGAACTAAAAATGCGTGACTCGGCATGTACAGCGCTAAAGTGTGTCACGTTGGAAGCCCTGGTTTACACACATACAGTTGTTTGTCCTTCGCCGCTAACAATGGAAATAAAGCGAATAGCACTTTCATTCACACGGGACAATACTGTGGCAACATTAGTTCTGTTCATGAATATAGGCGCTTCATCACGACCCGATAGGAACAGCTGTGCGCCTTCGGCCTCCTGTCAACTTTCTAGGCCTAGAGGCTCAGAGCGATATCAGCGGCTGCGAGAGCCGGTAATCAAAATTTGGACGGCACACCAATACATCACTGCGGAAAGCTCACCGCTAGCGTTGATAAGCCAAGTAACACCGTTCACGTAAAACGAAGCTGCGCTCAAGATGGATATTTTCTTCGAAGCTGCTTGTATGCCGATCGTGCATGCAGGGGCTCGTTTTCGTTTACTGGAATCGCTGTGGGTGTACTGCATACAACGCGCTGCGTTACGTATCGCACGACGGAACAGAACACCACAACGGCCACAATAACGTGATGGTCTAGATGTTAGTCTGTGAGATGCTCGTACGTTCGATGTGCGACATTCGGCTTCTGGCTTGAGGAATGGGGCCGGTGGCCAGTGCGGTTGAGCGGTGCGAAAAATCTTGTCACGTTCACATTAAACACTAATCGGCTGTTGCAATTGCTTGGTGTGCATTGATCATTTGTTGTCTGTTGGCAAATGATCATACGGTGCCCCACAAAAGCCACTGAAGCTTCACGCGACCATTATTAAACGGACACTCGCACGGAGACGGCGGTGAGCGAACCCGTGGTGACACTTCTGAAGCCCCCGTCGCCGGCGCACACCGGCCACCGGCAAGATTGATGCCGGGGTCTAGCGAAGCCTACGTCGTATCGCTTCAAAGTTTCAGACGGTGAAATTCCAGAGACAAGAGCTGACAGTCGCAACAGCTTACTTTTGTTACCGCTGATATCGTATTCACCATTAATTGTAACTCGGCACATTGAAGCGAAGTATTCGCGGTGTTTCGTTGAGGAATTGGGCCTATATCCAGCGCGGATCAACGGTGCGAAATACCTTGATGCGTTCACACTAAACACCAACCGGCCGTTGAAAATACTCGCTCCACTGATAATTTTGTTGTCTGTCAACAAATGCTCACACGGTGACCCGCAAAAGGCACTGGAGCTTCACACCGGCGTGCTAAATAGATGCCCATATACGCTCGCACAAACTGACATACACACATGCACGCACGTCGCGACCATGATGTTTTTTTTAACTCCTATAGAAAGTTTCGAACCACGTGATAAGCACGTTTTGACCAAAAGTACTTTTTAAAACTCCCGTGGGGAGTTTCTAGCCACGTGACCTGAAACTCCGTAGGGAGTTTAAGAAGGTTATGTCGTACGTAAACTCTGTCATTAAGTAAGGGGCGTTTTACAACGACATGTGCCGGCATCACTTCGCTACTACGGAGTAAATAACTGGGGCATGGGAGTTTTGATACGTCATATGCCGGTAAAACTCCCATTTCGGCTTATTTCTGTTTACAGTGCACGTCGGTTCCGCGGTTCTCATCACACTACTGAAATCCATCTGAGTGGCGCACACAAGATGACTGACCGTCTGCAATCTGGCCACGAAGACCCTTCACTGAGCCTGTTTTTGCTTCAATAAGACGATGTTGTTGTGGGGCTGTGTCTGGGCTGCCTTGTTGTCCTGAATCCTTGCACGTTGTGTGCAGTGTTTACACAACTGGTGTTAACCATTAAAATTCCACTTCACAATATTTTCATATCAGAGTGACGTGTTTATATATGTGGTACCCTATTTGTACCTTTATTATATCTGCTTGCTCACAAGTTTCGTGATGTTTTGCAAAACAATTTTTTTTCTAAATTGAATTTTGTGTCCTACTGCTCCACAAGACTTCTTCAGTGTTCTCACCATGAAGTGCAGTGTTCATTAGGTATCTGAACAAACGACATCGGACTTAAAAAATGAATTGAAAATACCAAAAAACTAATAAAACAGTAAATCAGTTCAATACGCTGCGATGCTTGTTGTGTATGTCATTTACATACTCCTTTGTTGCCCGAACAAGTCCTTGCATGCTATATAGGAACGCATATCTGGCTGAGAACTGCTAGTAACGACGCTCAGACTTATCACCTTTATCAGGCCAGGCACTATTGTTAATAGAAAAACGTTATTATGCTGTTCCTTGGTACAGCGTAATAGTAAATGCACCATGCTTAGCCCCTTGAAGCTTGCAATCATGCTTGCAATTAAAAATATACCACTACGGCCACGTCTGTGTACAACACGCGAGGAGGCTTTTTTGCTCTGTGGGGCAAAATTTCGAGGCAGTTTTGGGCTCAGAAGTGCTGTATCAGAAGAATGTGCAGCCTAGCTGCCAGGCTAAGGACATCAGAGCCCGAAACTGTCTCGAGGTTTTGCCCCGCGGTGCGAAAACCAGCTCCTCACGCGCTCTACACAGAGATAGCCGCGACCGTACTACTACAATGAGTGCACGTACCAACTTACTTTGACACACGATGATCATTGACAATGACGCAAAGGAATCTTATGGAGAGATCAAAGGAGGCTTTCGTATTTAGTAGAGCAGAAACAACTGTGCCCAGAAGCCGTGTCAACTGCTACCGAACTCTCACTTAACCTTTTGGAAGCCATATGATTAGATATGTTCGTGCGTTTCAAGTGCATAGCACGTGCCATGTGATTGTATCCACTGATTCCACAGGAATAATTCATTTTCCTCTATTGCCTAAATGCCATTCTAAATGTAAACTTATCATTACCCACATGCCTTCTGGTTACCTAAACGCCATTCTCAAAGTCCTAGCCTCGGCGTTGCAGTGTTGTTCACTGTGCATCACGAACTCGACCAAGTGTTCTCGTTATTGTCTCGGAAAGGCACATTTTCATTCCGTGAGTGTAACAGCGTTCCTTCAAAAATTATGAATAATTAGACGCCTTGTCAAGCGTTCTTGCTGATTGCGCAGTACAGTAGCACATTTCCCATTTTAGAAAAAGTATCAAAAAGCCAAAGTAAGCTTTCTCGGACCATTTCATATTAAGTACACAGGTACTGTCTACAAGGATCTCGTATTGGGGCTGAAACGTCTCTGTCGTTCTTCACCTTAACTTGCTCAGGGACCGCATCGAAATTCTTGTCATGTTACCAGACCAGACAAACGTTCGTCGAACGCCTAACCTCACAAGTTCAACATGATATCTGGGTTTTACGTCCCAAAGCCGCGTTTTGATTGTGAGAGACGCTGTAGTGGAAGGCTCCGGAAATTCTGATCTCCTGGGGTTCATACCATGCAGTTATACCGCACAGTACATGGCCCTCTACCACTTCGCCTGCACCGACATGCAACCACTGCAACCATGACCGAACCCGCAACCTCCAGTAGAGGAGCCGAGCACTGTAACCACTTATCCACCACGCGAACCATTAGGTATCAACTTTTAGCGCACCGTCTAACAGCTCGCAGCACCCAGCTGATCCTGACCGAACAGCGCTAAAAAGTCTCGCACCGACCGCGCATGCCCCAGTGGGTTTGGCGGCAACGCTTCGATCCAACGCTTACCCGCTCCACCTGTTTCTTGAGCAGGTAAACAATTGATATTTCTTGTATGCATCGCGTACTCGTTATAAGGCATTGATTGTGCTGTCAAGCACTACTTGTGTGACAATTGACTATGATTGCGTATCTGTTGTCCTTGAAATATTGCTTTTAGCTGGCGACTTTGAAGAAAATCCTGGTCGCCCTGCCCGTATTTCTCCTTAGGAAGCATACACGGATATTTTTCAAGCCTTGGAAGGTGTGCAATCAGGTTAAGAAGCACTTTTAACCGAGATGGAGTATCTCCGTACCAAACAGGCGTAAAGTGACAAAATTATCGGGGCTATCACTGAAAGACCAGAAAAAAATTGAAACCGACTGCGCATCTTTCCTTTCTCTTAAAAACGACATTGAAGAAGCACAAGCAATCGCGTCACAGAAGTCGCGTGAACTCACGACTCTTATCCCTAGAGTAGAAAATTCAGAGGATCGCCCCCGCAGACTCAATCTTGCATTTTTTCGGTCTGAAGAACAGCGCTAATGAAAGGTGGGCCCAGTCGGAACAATCATCAATTGACATATGCAGTGAGAACCTTGGTGTACCGATAACACCAAAAGACATTGAAAGGGCTCACAGAATAGGGTGTTTCAACCATGCCAAGAACAGGCCCGTTGTCGAATGCTTTACAAATTGGAAAGACAACGAACGTGTACTCTCATGCGCCAAATAACTCAGAGGGTCACAGTAGAGCATCAGCAGAGATTTCTCTCAAGGCCCACGCCGCCTACGCACAAAATTGGCCGAGTTTGCCAAAGCGAAAAAAAAGTCAATAAAACTTCGTTACGAAAAGCTTATCTTAGACGGTGTCACGTATGTGTTCGACGAAAACATGGACAGTGTCGTTTCATGGACATCGTAGCGAGCCTCGGGATCCAGAGGCGATTTGCGGCGTTCCGAGCACATTTCGGCATCACGGGGGCCGTGGACTCCCTTACATTCTCCTGCTAACACTTTTCTGATTCAACTAGTTTACGCCAATATAGGAAGTCTCATTCCTAAACGAGATCAAAAGCTACGCATAATAGAAACTACCGAGGGCAATTTCGTCATGCTAGCCAAAACTTGATTGAATCAGTCAATCTTTGATGCCGAGTTCACAATCTATTTCTCTGGTTTTGATGCCTTTCTTTGCGACCGCGCATCGGTAGGCGGGGTTGTGGTGTGCTCACAGCCGCTAGACGCAGATAGTTGTGCAGCATTATATAAATTTCCAGTAGTTTAGAAGTACTGTTTGTACACTGCAATGCACTTTTTCCCCCATCATTATCGGTGTGTGTTGCCGCCCACGTGATGCAGACTGGTCGTTTGTTGCTCAAAATCATGATGTGTTCAACTCGCTTTGTGGCTCTTATCCCAATGTTCCAATTACGCTTCTTGGAGATTTGGGGCGCTTCGCGAAGTGATCGGACGCGACGCTCATCGGCTCCGTCGATTTTCGGCTGGAACCGTGCTCTTTTCAATGTGGCTGCTCTAAAACTTGTGTGACTGGATCTGCCAAGTCAGCAAGATTCTGGAGACACCGATCTTACCCAGGTACGCCCAATTTTCGGCCACTTCGAGCAACTTTACATCACAACGTAGCGAACGAGCTAAGCCTCACGGCGGCGGCTCCGCCGCTGCTGGATGCGGAGACGCCGCTCGGTCAACTCCTCAACATGGCGCTGCCTGAACAACGTGGCTACGACCGTACGACTCTGTCGTGGTCATATATCCCGACAAATCCATCAGACGACGGCCCATCCACCATTTCGGCGGAGCAAGCTGACATTTTTCAACTCGTCGAGGGTCGGCGTCGCCGCCGAAAAAACACGGAAGGAGCGTCTGCACTGCAAACTCCTCTCAACAATTCAGCCACTGGAGACGCTCGCGCTCCATCTCCTAAAGCTCCACAAAAGACTTCACCATTCTCCAAGTGGACGCCGAAACCAACGGTCAGGATGAATCCTGGCGACTACGTGATCGTGCTCAAGCCACGCATCACAGTAGCCCTCAAGGCAGCGTTTCAACAAGGTGAGCTCGGCGCTGCCATTTCCCAACTAATCGGAAATCAGCATATGAATGACATCACCATTTCTTCCAATTGGGAGCAAAACATCATCATCTGTGGCACGCAGAATAACGAGGTGGTTCAGAAACTGCTGTCGGACTTTCAAATCAACACCAGCAAAGGACCGCTGCCGCTTCGCGGTCACCTCAAGCTCACCGGTGATGTGTGTCGCGACGTGATTTCTGTGCACAACCTCGAAACCAGTGCGTCTCTGAAACATAGTGTGCAGTGGCGTGGCGGTGAACTAGTCTATGCGCGCAAGTTGGGGAACTCCAACGTAGCTGTGTTGACTTTCGCGGGAAGGAACGTTCCGCGTTTCGTCCACTATAACGCAGAACTGACTCCCGTCAGGGTGTACAAGAAGACAGTGCCAGCGTGCTACCGCTGTGGTGCACTGGGGCACCGGGAAGATATCTGTCCCAACCCGGTCACCGAAAGATGCAGCCTTTGTGGCCAAAACATGGGCGCTGGTCCTGAGGGGATGGCCCCCCACGAATGCAACCCAACGTGCATAGTTTGCGGGGGTCCGCACCTCACCAGTTCCCGCGAATGCACTGAAAAATTCATCAGGCTTCAGCAACCAGGGTCCAGGACATCGGGGACCCCAACCAAACCAAAGCACCGGTCAACTGGCAAAGTGCCAATTCCTGGCAAAACAGCAACGGCAACGCTACCACCTGGCGCGGCGGACTCTCCAGCTTTCGGCGCTCCATCTGGCACCGCTGCACGCAACCAACCCAAGGTAGGCAGTTGGGTGGAGGTCGCCTCCTCTCCCTCCTCTCTCTCCTCTCCACCTTCTTCTGCCACAAGCACTACCGAAACACAAAAACTCAGGCATGAGCTCGCCCTTTTGCGATCTCAGAATGAAAAACTAGCCAGCGAACTTGACTCACTGAGAACCAATCTCACTACTAAGCCCTCGTTGAGCGACGAAGAGGAAAATATAACAGACAGGGAGATTCCTACTACTGTAGAGAGTCGCGTCGCGGCCCTGGAGACCCAGGTGAATGCAATAGAAACACAATTGGCCGACCTCCCCAAAATTATCCACGACACCATCGCGCGTCATATGGAGACTGTCATCGCACAGGTGACACAAACAGTAACTCACATTATCCAAAAGTGGATACAAGACAATCCACGCGTCCTCAAGCGCGTAGGGCCAATTAGGAACGTTAATCGCCCCTCAAAATTTAACAGAGTGACTCCAGATGAGTCGGACTTTTCTGAAGACTCCAGTACGTCAGCACAGGGTGCTAGTGAACTGAGTAATCCTCACAACACAACCCCACCCTCTATCTCCGAACATGGTCTCCAACCCTAGGTCGCGAGCCAGAGCAACTCAGCCGTTGTTGCTAACACAGTGGAACTGCAGAGGTCTCAAGAACAACAAGAAGCGGGCTCATTTCCGCCTCTATCTTGAGACCTTTGAGTTCCTCGTTGCCGTGGTTGCCCTTCAGGAACCCGGCACGGACGTCAAACTCACAAATTACACTACATTTCAACACAACCCGGAGACATGTATACTTGTTCACAAGCAATATACTGCCCAGGAAGTCACACTCCCCACAACACCGCCTTTCCCATACACGATGGTGTCGGTGCTGCCTATAAGGCGATCTGACCCATCTGTTCATATTTTAAACATTTACTGCCCCCAAAGCTTAAGAACGTCACGTTCAGCGCAACTTTCACACAAGCTATGCAGGTGGCAGGACGGGACCCCCTCCTGATCGTCGGCGACTTCAATGCCCCAAGCAGGTTACGGGGTTACCCACGAGAGGAAACGCGTGGAAGGAAGCTTGCGGAACTTCTTTCTACACTTGGACTCACCCTCCACACTGATCCCGCCAGCCCAACACGTGTAGGCAACTCTGTTCAACGAGATACTTGCCCGGACCTCACAATTACACACAACATACGCCATGCCGACTGGCTGAACACACAGGACACTCTCGGCAGTAATCATTGCGTATTAAACACAACCGTGTACATGCGTCCCTTAAAACGCCCACTTACACAAGCTCGTATCCCAGACTGGACAACTTTCCGCACCACTCTACCAATTGTAGACCCTCTCCAGTCGGGATACGACAACTGGTCTAAATCACTGACGTCTACACTGAAACAACACGAACAGCTGATACAGCTCACGGAAACTCAAACGGACGTGGACAACCACCTCCTCCATTTTTGGCAGGCCCGCCGCAGCCTCACCAAACGATGGAAAAAACAGAAACATAACAGACGCCTCAAGAAACGCATCCTAGATCTCACGGAGCAAGCTGCGGAATATGCTGCTCAGCTAGCCGACACTAACTGGGTGGACAGGTGCATCACGGCTGCACGCCAGATGTCTGGTCGTAACACGTGGCGCCTGTTTCGCGCTCTCATCGATCCAACACAAACACGCACGGAAACTCAACGTCACCTACATAAGGTCATGCACAACTTCACAGGAACGACAACACAGCTGGCAAACACGCTCAGGGACCGATACCTGTGCACCACCAAGGACCCCCGGACGGCCGCATACTCCTACGCAGGCAAAAAGAACACGCAGTTGGACACCCCGTTCCAGCTCCACGACCTCCAGGCGGCCTTACGCAAGATGAAGCGTGGCACTGCACCAGGGCGTGACCAGGTTACGGTGAAACTGTTGGCCAATCTTCCCGACGCAGCCTACGCCACGCTCCTCAAATACATCAATAGCATTTGGGACGGAGAAACTCCTCTCCCTCTTGAATGGAAATCAGCTCTCGTGACCTTCATCCCGAAGGCAGGTAAACCTATTGACGTGGAGAACCTTCGCCCCATCTCCCTCACGTCTTGTGTCGGCAAGCTGATGGAAACGATGGTGCGCGACAGACTCTCCGAGTTTCTAGAAACACAGCACACTTTTGCGGACACCATGTTTGGATTCCGCCCTCAGAAGTCAGCCCAGGATATACTTCTACAACTCCACCAAGACATATTAGATCCTGTTGAATGCCCCCACAATGACAAGGTAGTCCTGGCCTTGGATCTTAAAGGGGCATTCGATAACGTGAAGCATGAGGTAATCCTTGACCACCTCAGTCAGACCAACTGTGGTTATAAAACATTCAATTATGTTAGACAGTTTCTTACAGACCGTCAAGCCTACATACGCATACAAGATGAGGAACATCGGCGTTACGTCATCGGCTCGAGGGGAACTCCTCAAGGCGCGGTCCTCTCTCCCCTCCTATTTAATATAGCCATGCTTCATCTTCCCCCCAAATTGGCTTCTTTACCAGGGATACATCACGCTCTTTACGCGGATGATATCACGATCTGGACCACGCAAGGTAACCTGGGTCACATGGAGTCATGCCTGCAAGCAGCAGCGACTGTAGTCGACGACTACGCAACCTACTGCGGACTCCAGTTTGCCCCGTCTAAGTCAGAATTTGTCCACGTACGTCCCTACCCTCAGGACACAACTCAGCTCCATATCAGTCTTCCCTCGGGACCGATCCGTGAGGCCAAGGAGATCCGCGTCCTTGGCCTCTTCATACACCACCAACGCAAGGCCGACACCACAATAGCCAAACTTCGCACGGTGGGAGACCAGGTGGGCCGTATGGTCCGCCGGGTCTCCAACAAGCGGGGCGGATTACGAAGCAGGGATGCAATGCGGCTTGCCCATGCTTTCGTAACGAGTAGAATACTCTACTCGACTCCCTACTTGCACCTACGCAAACCCGAGGATGATCAACTCGAGGTCATCCACCGTAAAGTTATCAAGCGGGCTCTCGACCTCCCTATCACCACGTCCAACCAGAGACTTCTGGCCCTAGGCGTGGTGAATACCTACCGGGAACTTCGAGAAGCCCACCTCGTTAACCAATACACGCGCCTTGCACAGACCCATTCTGGTCGCCGCCTCTTGGACCGAATACACATCAAACACGATTACTATATTGAGGAAAGGGTGAGAGTGCCAGAAACTTGGAGACGCGCCCTCCGGGTCCGACCCCTTCCACGCAACATGTCCAAAGAAAACCACAGTGGTCACCGCCAGGCGCGCGCGGAAGCGTTGCAGCGACACTTTGGTCAAGAGGAACACGTGTGTTACGTGGACGTTGCCGGCCCGCACCATGGGGGGTGGTATACTGCCGCAGTCATACACAACGCAAACACCGTAAACGGGCTCACTTTCAAAGCCTACAGCGCAACACACGCGGAGGAGATTGCCATCGCTCTGGCTCTCACCTATCCCTCTTCTAAACATATCATCACCGACTCACGAGGGGCCTGTCGGAACTATCAGCTAGAGTGGGCTTCACGCTTGCTCAGCCCATACTGGAACCTAGCTGCCGATACGTTAATCCAACTCCGCGAAATCTGGTTTGGGCACCCGGTCACCGAGGGCTCAGGGGTAACGAACAGGCCGATCAGGCCGCCCGCAAACTCTCTTCCCGGGCTATCTCCCTGTCTTTGGAAGCCTGCTCGCAATCAGACAATTCGGCCCTTTCATTCAAAGATATTACCAATTACTACAAGGAGGAGCACCGGCGCTATCCAGACCCTTGTAAGGGACTGCATCGCGCTGACGAGCGCCTCCTTTTAAAACTGTTTACCAATACTGTACTGTGGCCGGCGGTGCTAAAACATTTCAATTCATCCTTTGATGGCACGTGCCAGTTCTGTGGTGAGGTGGCTGACACCTTTCAGATCGTCTGGGCGTGCCAGTCTAATCCATCTATCCCCCCCAACCCCAATCCCACGAGAGAGGACTGGGAGGCGGCCCTGCTCGGCTGTCAAGACCTGAAGGCCCAAGAGGCTCTGGTTCAACGGGCGCGGGCGGCGTTGCTTGCCAATGGAGCCCTGGAATAGGGGTTCCACCTAGTGCTGTGAGGGTAGGAGGCCAATAAGGCTCCAACCCAATCACCTCTCTGTAACCATTTAATGGTTATTAAATGTTTTCACCACCACCTTGAAGATTTCAACTTTCCTAGAATAGCCTGGTCAGATCAGTCTTTAACTTTGTCCAAACGTAGCGTGGAAAGTTTGTGTGTTCCTGCTTAACATTTGGACTTTCACAACTTGCCTGCATCCTTATAAGATAAACGGATTGCTCATAAAGTATCCTCGACATTTTACTAACGTCATACCCAGAAACCGTTTCATTCATCCCAAAGTTTGCTGGGTTAAGCGACCACGTTATAATAAATGCCACACTACAGTTTCACACGCCGAGACCCAAAAGAGTAAAAGAAAACACTCACACTCTACCATGAAGGCAACTACATAGCTATTAACAAGGAACTTGCAGCTTTTTTACAGTTACATTTGTGAAGAATTTCCACAACGCCCAGTCGAAACAAACTGGTGTCTTTATCCGAAACAAAGTACATAATCTCATTCGGTACTTACACCCTCATTATAGCGGCAACAGAGCGAGCACACACATCATAATTTAGTGTGACACTGAAGCGTTTAAAAAACAAAAAGAAACGGCAATACTGGTCAGCCAAACTATTAAAAAAAAGTGCATGCTTGGGATATACCACACCACCAAAAAACACTTCGATTCACTTGCCGCAAAATCCAAACGCAACTTCTTTGCTTGAATGTTACCAAACATGCTAAACACTTCCCACAAGCGATTTTAGAAATTTATTAACCCAAGCACATTTATAACGATATCACTGTTTGACAAACATAAAAAAACAATCCCCACCACATGAGACTGCATGTTTATTGAACACCGTTTTCAGCTCTGTTTTCACCAATGAACCCGATAGTGAAATGCCTCGCTTGTCCCCGACTGAATATCCCATGGTGCAGGATTTCACCTTTGAGGCTGCTGGTATCGCTGTCTTGATTGACACCCTAAAGATCACATCATCAGCTCGCATAGATGGCATCAATGCCGAAATATTAAAAACGAAAAAAGCAAAGAACCAGTGCCATTCTTTTTTGCGTATTCCAGCCGTCACTTTCCAACACCCTCTCCTACAGGATTGGAAGGTGAGGAAGGTCATCCCAGTGCTCGAAAAAGGTAACCCAGCGTCACCAAAAAACTATCGTTTCCTCTCGCTAATGCTTCGAAATTATTGAAACACACTCTTCATTCACATATCACGAATTTTTTTAGCTCTGTCAATTTCTTTCATTCCAGTCAGCATACCTTTCCGAAGGGCCTTTCCTGTGACACTAAACTGGCTCTCTTCATTAACGACATCTGTTCCAGCCTTAATACTAACACCCCCATTCACGCAATATTTTAGGACTTAGAAAAAGCTTTCGGTAAAGTACCCCACAAATGACTTTTTCCAAAATTGTCCCGCCTAAACCTTCATCATGTTTTCTTTAAAGGGACACGTGATTTTCTTTCCAACCACCAACAATTCGTATACGTCAACGAACACTCTTTCTCTCTCGCACTCGTTACATCCGGGGTTCTTCAGGGCACAGTCCTCAGACTCCTGCTCTTTCTCACTTACAACAACGATTTTCCAGCTAACATTTCTTCCAGAATTCAATTATTTGTTGATGATTGCGCGCTATACCACCCTATTACAATAATATGATGTTTCATGCTCACAATCTGACCTCAAGAAAATTGAAAATTGGTGTCAGAAGCGGCTCATGTCATTAAACGCATAAAAAACCTGTCTTCTCACTGTTCATCAAAAGAAATCATAACCTGCTCGCGATTATATCATATGTGCCTCTTCAATATCCGCTGTTAGAACGTACAAGTATTTAAAAATCAATCTCCCTTCCGGCATATCATGGCACACTCCCATAACCAGCGTAACTAATTCAGCTAATCGTGTTCTTGGTTTCTTGCGTCATACTGTCCAATTAGCACCTCCCTCAGTCAAATTTTTAACCTACTGCTCCTAAGTGAGACCGAAACTCGAATACACGTGTGCCATGTGGGACCAATATTAACATAACCACATTAACATGATTGAATCAGTTCAAAGCCGCGCCGTACGTTTAATTTTTTGGGACCATTCCTATACCTTTAGTTCATCAAAACTCAAATCCAAAGCAAACCTTCCCGGCCTTGAATCATGCCGTCGAGTCACGCGTCTTTCTCTCGTTCACAAGTTCTTTTAAAAGTTATCCCAAGCTTACTTCATTGTTTCCGCCTATCACCGCTTAAGCCGGATGAACCACGAAAAGACATTATACGCTCCTCAGGCTCACACTCTCTCTCATGCATTCTCCTTCTTCAACCTGACATCAAGGAACTGGAATGGCCTTCCAACCAAAGCAGTGTTTTAATCTAACCCAATCATGTTCAGACATATAATAGAAGAACTGATATTGTAGATATGCCCACCCCTCAAGTAATACCCCTTTCATTAGGAGTTTGGAGGTATAATAAACTATTAAAAATTAATAAATATGAAACACCTACAATATACAATTCTGGCTGGACGATAAAATGCTTGCGTGCACACTGAGCGGCGTCGAGACTGACTCACTCAGGTTGACTTTGTTTCATGAAGCGGATAATGTTCTCTGCAGTAGGGAATTAGCAGTTAGTCACGCTAGAGCTCAAGGCCAAACAATGCGTGCGTAATTTCCGGCACGTTCACGTGCTGTCTCAGGCGAAACACAACAACTCGTGCGTGCCGAAGTGAAGTTTCAGCTATGGTATACGTTACAATAAAGCACTGAAGTTCGGGTTATCGCTGTAAGCCTGGAGAAACTGTATGAGAAAGATGGAGGCTGCGAAGTCAAGACGCAAGCATCTTAGCAACCCACGAAGATGTTGCGGCAACGGAGTGCCGGCACGGAAGCTAAGCAAGCCTGGCGCTAGCATAACCATTCTAACATATTCCGCTTAAGCATGGATAATAAGGCCGAAAACTTAAGGAGCATGAAGCGTACTAAAACTGAGGAATCCAGAAGCTGGGTCTTTAAAAGTTGAACATGATGGTAATATCCTGTTTCTAGTGCGTACTTCAACCTTTGGGTGCACATTTTTATTCAATGATGTTACTCGAAAAGTTCAAATTGTAGTCAAATTTATATAATCTATTAAGTTTAATGTGTCTTGTGGCAGTGAGGCTATCGCGTATGGCTTCATTCTAGATAATGACTGTATTGTTACATGTCATTATTATTATTATTATTATTATTTACTTTCAAGGTATAAGGTACATTAGAGAAGGGAGGGGCTCTGATATATGCATGTAAAATAGGAAAAAGGTTATTGAACTTGACAAAGGTTGCACAACATATAGGATGTATATTATGTTTTGCTTTAACGTCCTAATACCACCATATTAATATGAAAGACGCCACAGTGAAGGGCTTCGCAAGTTTGCACCACCTGAGGCTCTTTAACGTGCACTCAAACCTGAGCACACGGGCCTTCAGAATTTTTCCCTCCATCTAAAATGCAGCTGCCCCTGCCAAGATTCAATCCCACGACTTGCGGGTCAGCCGTCGAGTACCTGGCCGCTATTTACCACAGTAGCGGGGCCCAACATATCACCTAAAGAAGCACACAAGTACAATATAGCAGACAGTAAATGTAAAAAAGTATTTTCCAGTAGTTCAAGGAAGAAAAAAATTCACAAAGGCTAAATCCAGGTATTTATTCACTAACAAGGCATTTTTTTTAAATGTATGGGGTCTTAAATGCTTGTCATAGAGCCAACATTAGTGTGTATACCTACTACGAAGAAGTTATCAAAACTTTTTCAAAGCACGTATAGAACTGTTTGCCACTTGCCGCAGAAACGTCTCGAGTTCGATATTAACTCGGACTTGAGGTGTTCCAATGTTTACCATATTTACATTATTCTCTACTTTTTGATCACGAGCGAAATACTAATTTGTTGCACAGAACCAACGACGCCCTCGCCGATGCTAACACGGAGCTCTGAATTTCTTTAAAACAAGCTCTTTAACGCTACCGCGTCAATAAAATTAAAAAGGCAGGTGTAGCGCTGAACCATAATTCACACCAAGATCAGTACCTTATATTGTAGCGGATAATAGAAACGCTCTGTGGCGAAAATTGAACACGTATATTCATAAATTGTGCTAGTATACTGTAGAATGCACCTCGTTGCACAAGCGGCGACGCCAAGAGCAAATGTGTTATAGTTTCATTTCACTGGATAAATTACGTTGATTTTGGACTACCAGGACACACATCAGCGATCTTTTTTTTATAGAAAGCATGACTTTATCATGTGGCAGTGACGACAAAAGCCGTGCATGTCACCTACGTGACAAGTACTACCATGCAATATATATAGTGGAAGCAAGGCCAAATTATTGAACGCTGAAAAGAACGAGACGCCTCTCTCTGAAATCAATGATTTCTCTTTAATTTAGGTATTTTAAAATCAATGAAACGACACCAGGAGCTGTGGAAGTGATAGAAATGATAATAAAGTGGTACTATTTCGCGTTTTGATTTTTCTGGCATTGGACGACATTACCCACATTAGCGAAACTCAGAGACATTTGCAAGTAGCGCCGTTTCTGTCGGCGACAGCAGCGGCCTGCTGTAACTAAATACGTATTAGGGGAAAAATCAACCCTTACGAAAATCTTCCTTATCAAAGACAACTTGCAGTTGCTAACAGTTGATGCTTAAATATATATTATGTTTCAGTTACAGTATCACACGGCAAATTACGTGGCTTCTAGGAGTATTTATTATTTTCAATGGGGCGTGATTCATTTTTGTTGGGTGGTGTACAGTTATCTATGGAAGCCGCACGCTTTGTAGTGAGAAACTGAAACTTCAGCAGACTTGATCATCAGCAGAAACTTCATCATTCAGCAGATACCATTAGGTATCTGATGAATCTATCGCCTAGTTATTTTTGATAGTTAGCTTATTTCCCAAGACACTTTTTTTGCCCATTTCCTATTTTGTTATGGCAGAACGGCGTTGTTACGCCGAGAAGTGGCATTACGTACACATGTCCCCATACCCTGGGACAACAACAACAAACCATTATTTCGTATGGCAACCACTCTATAAAAATGACCCTCTCCTAACATTTTTTCCCCTCATGTCCCTCTTTTCGCCACATGTGTTGCTTTAAAATCCTCCACTGTTGTGTGTCATGGAGAGTAAATCAAGCGCGTACACACACTCATTTCACGAATACACGTGGCAAAACACTAGATCCAGAGACATTGCAGTTGTCTATGGATCCAGTGTGTTTAAGACTGTCTATCACGCGATGCCTCCATTTCCTTCCTCTCCCCAAGGTAACACCGTAATGATTTTTCTGCTAGCTGCAAATGGAAGGGCGTGCAATCGCACCGTCTACATATCGTGCATGAACGCCAGTAAATAAATCACACGCCCTTCAGTCGTAGTGTACAGTAAGTGTCGCTTGAAAAAAAAAGTGGGAGATCCCACGTACAGTGGCAATCAATGATATGCGAAGCACGAATGAGAAATGTTGATATGTCACTTTAAAATCAGCACAACGTTGCGAGGTGGATGTAAATGATGCCGTACATCACTTACGTGTCATGATTATCATGTTTTGATGTGTCGTTTCGCTTCGTCGTCTATTCACGTCACGTGATACCAAATTCAGTATTTTTGAAGCTTTCGAAACGGCCGTGAGCACGCTATGAGCATTGTATGTTGTCATGTTCTTACATGACACGCGTGTCAGGATTATCAATATTGCTCCAGTCATACATTACGTTACGTAACACCACAATTTGTATATGGAGTCCAAGTAAAACAGCCACGAGCGCATTATGAAGGGTCCGATATACTCTAATGTAGCGTCAATAGCAAAATCCAAGCACTCTATACACCTTTTCACAGGAAGGAAAAAAAACACCGCCATGATGGGCTGTGCGCGGGAGAACAAAGGCTAAGGATGCAGCGTTGTCAGTTCATTTTCGAGGGGACGCGCCAACTTGCACATCCCAAGGAGGGCTATGGCGGCGCCCAGGGAGACGTTTAAGAAAAGGTGAATAGTCTGACGCCAGGCGCGACCAGCGTCCGTCGGCGCGGCTTGACGGAAACCGGCACGAAATGCGACAGGCTGCATTTCACGAGATGCATTACCCAGACAACACTGCGTCTCCTTCTTTTCACGGTGGAGGGACGCTGGACGCGCTGAGACGCACATGCGTCAAAGCAACGAAGTGCGGCGCGCGCCTGCGAGTATATGGCAGGACCGGCGCCTGGCGTGTCAACGCAGGCGTCACGCGACAAAATAAACACCGGCTAGCCCGCGCACCACGTCACGTCTAAATGTATTGGGGCCTTGACTGTGGCATGTAGTCATGTTCTCACATGCCACGCATCTCATCATTATCATGTTTGCACCAGTCACATACCTTCTTCATCCATTCCCGTACTGTAATACCAAATTTGGTTTATGTGATGCTAACAAAACGGCCGCGATTGCATCATGAGCGTGGCTTGTAGCCATGTTGTTACATGAAACGCATGTCACGATTTTCCTGTTAGCGTCAGTCGCTTGTGTTCGCCATGCAATCATACCATACCATACCATGCCCGTTTTGCAACATGCCATGTGAGTTAAACCACCAAAAGAGCTGTAGGACCATTAACTTTTGGTCATGACATTCGTGACATACATGTCATGATTTTCAAGTTGTTACTAGTCAAATATGTTCTTCATACAGTCATGTTATGCCATACCATGTTTGGTATCGATACCATAATCGAAACGGCAGGCAGAGCTAAAAGCTGTAGGAGGATAGATAGATAGATAGATAGATAGATAGATAGATAGATAGAAGATAGAATAGATAGAGAGATAGATAGAGATAGATAGATAGATAGATAGATAGATAGATAGATAGATAGATAGATAGATAGATAGATAGATAGATAGATAGATAGATAGATAGATAAGCTCAAAGTCGCCGAAGTTCGCTAAGAAATGCTTCGCACTTAAAAAAACCATTTACTAGAACGTGCAATATATATTGAATAAAGTGGTCATTTGGGCTTGTTGGTAACGATTCAGTTTAGATGCAATAATAAGTGGGGCGCAGTAGTAAGGAACGAAAAATGTATCGTTGTTCTAGTTTTTAGTCCCCGTTTTTTACTGCACCATTTTTTTGCGCTTAAAATAAATATTGATAAACCACGTGAACGCCACTGCGGCACCGTCACCATTACGTCCAGCCTACTAAGCGAAATCACGAGGCCTTAAAAAAAATGAAAAAAAAACTAATCTGATAGACTTTCGCATGGGGCTGCTAAACTTGAGATATACCTGTACGTGAGGTGCCTGATACCAGTATAAGCGGACAGCTGCATTTATATAACAGCTGCATTCAAGTTTAAATATTTTCATGGCCACAAAAACAAACCCACAGAAGACTCAACGTGCCATTATAATCCATCCAGCTACGTAGACGTGGACACTAGCTAACCATGAGTGGTACAACAAAGCAGTCGTCGTGAGGATACAATTATCAAACGCTAATAATCGGTCTATTTGGAAGTTGGGCATTCTTGTATTTTGACCACGTCGCAGCGTTACTGACTCCAATGCCTGCGACAAAAGCTCTTGCGAAACGAGGTGCCGCTATCTGTCATTTCATCGCTTCTTTATGTTTGCCTTTTTTTTGCTGTAAATAACCGGGTAGATGGCTATGGTACTCCAGAGATCCGGTGAAGAGTGGGAAAGGCAAGCGGAAGCCGACTTCCGGATTGCCGCACGTATACACACACTGTTTCCCGCATCGGCGTTCGCACCTCCTTCCGGCGTGTTCGTGGTCGGTCTCCGCGATAAACAGAAAAGAAGGAATCATAGAAACTAGAACACAAAAGCTTGCCTGAACTGACTGCGAAAAATGTATTTTCTTCACACTCAAAGCCTGTATCTTGCTTTCTAGCTAGCGCCGAGTGAACATTTGCCAGTGAGACAATCGATATACACAAATACATGCCCAGATGATGGCTTTACCACAGGTTGGAGCTTTTAGTAAGTAGAAATAACTGCTCAGTAGCGTTAAGATCCTGTTCATATACGCAGTTGTGCGTTCATGTCTAACCATCTTCTGTTAGCAGTGGAGCTGACGCTTAATTCTTATTACCCAGTCAAAACGCAGCCGTTTTAAAATAAAATGATGCCTCTACCAGCAATGCAGGTGACACTTGGCCCGAACTCCCAAAGATACATGCGCCTGATGAGAGGCATCAGATTTCGACAGTGAGGGACACTTCATCGGTACCTCATAACTTGACGGACGAAGACAACTTATCGGCATGGTTAGCACCCTGACCAGTGCTATACGCGTGCTGCTGAGCAAGATGCCGACACCGACAGATCAAAGCGTGTTGCAACTGTTTGACTCTATGACTCCAGTTCTCGCAAGCCTACAGAAGTCTGCTGCTTGAGAAGGCAAGTGGCACCATCTTGGCTTCACCATCGGCAAGATTTTGGGTGCATGGAACCACGCATGAAAGGTAATGCAACGAATGTTTGAATTGATTAGGACTCAGATGTGACTCACTGTCTGAGATGTTAAGCACATAACTGCCGTATTGTCGGCGGCATGAGAGACATTTCTCTCCTTCTCTCTCTTTCACTCTAACTTTTATTCCCCTTACCCTCTCCCCAGTGCAATGTAGCCTACCGGACTCAGCCATGATTTATTTATTTATTTATTTATTTAAATACTCTCAATGCCATTTGCGGCGTTACAGAGAGGAGTGGTTACAAGTTAGAGATGGCAGTCTTGAATGATGCATGATCAGGGTTGCTGGCGATGGAGGCAGGAAGGTGGTTCCATTCGGATGAAGTCTTCGGCACGTAGGAGTGGAAGTATATGTTGGTATGGCAGAGTGGCACATGGACTTTGAAGTTATGGTCGATGCGAGATGAAACGTAAGAAGGTGACGAGAACAATGTGCCCTTTATTTCAGGATTCATAAAAAAAATACAGACACGGCTTCAAAATTACATTGAAAAAGAAAATCTGTTTCCCGCTACCATGATTGGTTTTCGCTCCGGACTCTCAACCCAGGATGCCTTCCTCCTTTTAAAAGAAGAGGTCATGAGTTGCGTACCCAGGGGAGGCGAACATTTGGTCTTGGCCCTCGACCTCAAAGGGGCCTTTGATAATGTTTCGCACGAGGCCATTCTCTCTGAACTCAACACAATCGGCTGCGGAAAGCGTACATTTAACTACATTAAATCCTTCCTCTCTGGGCGGACGGCAACTATTGGGATAGGCGACACGAGGTCGGTGCCGTTCTCGATGCCAAATAAAGGCACACCGCAAGGGGCAGTCATCTCCCCCTTGCTCTTTAACATAGCTATGCGCAGACTTGCTCACGAGCTCGAAGCAATCCCGCACCTTGGATATACATTGTATGCGGACGACATCACACTCTGGGCTACGAAGGGTTCACTGGCGCTGAAAGAGCAGACCCTCCAGGCTGCTGCGACAGCTGTGGCAGAGTTCGCAAGAAATAGTGGGCTGAGCTGTGCGCCTGAAAAATCTGAACTCATAAGAATACACAGTAAGTATTACAAAAGTAACGGTGCCATAAACTTACAGGTAGACGGCCATGCCATAGCCGAGGTTACTCAGGCCCGTATACTTGGCTTCTGGGTCCAAAGCAATGGCAAAGCCAGTCACACGATAACCACCTTAAAGACTACGGTTAAACAGATAGCTAGAATGATCCGTCGCATCACTTATCATAAAAAAGGCATGAAAGAAAAGGATACTCTCCGGCTTGTCCAGGCCTTAGTTTTGAGCAGAGTGACGTATGGCCTACCGTACCACTCACTCGACAGAAGTGAGGAGAGCCAGGTGGATGTGCTCATTAGAAGCGCTTTTAAGGCAGCACTTGGTCTACCCACCAGCACACCGACCGAGCGGCTCCTAGCTCTCGGTATACATAACACTTATGCTGAGCTCAGTGCCGCAGTCCTCATGTCTCAGAGGAATCGTCTAAGTGAAACTTCAGCAGGCAGGGCGATACTCACTAGAATAGGAATTTCGCCCCACCCACAGCACATTGATGAGGAGCTGGTCGACGTAGCCCAAGAGGTCCGCAGGCGAATCTCAATCGCACCGGTGCCCAAAAATATGCATCACGACTTTCACGCTGAGCGACGTACTGCGAGGGTAAACTGGCTTCGAAAGCAATTCGGCTCAGCTTCAAATGTCGCGTACGTCGATGCGGCCAGTTTCGATTGGCAGAGACACATAATTACTGTTGTCGACAACAACATGACGCTGCTAACGAGTGCCTCCGTACGCACGACCTCGGCTACAAAGGCGGAGACGATGGCCATAGCCTTAGCCTTAAGGTTTCAGGAGCGTAGAGGGGAGCCATCAGTTATTTTATCCGACTCCCAGGAAGCCTGCCGGCTCTTTTTAAGGGGCCGCCTTCCAGCAATGGGGCTGAGGTTGCTAGGATCCAAACTCACTCACCACCATCGCTTGATCTGGTGCCCGGGACACGCAGGTCTCGAAGGCAATGAAAGGGCGGACGCTCTAGCTCGTGCGTTTTGTAACCGAGCGGAGAATCCATCTCTTTCATTGACCATGCCAATTTTACCTAGGGAGATTCTAGCTCACCAGCGCTTCACGCGTCAAAAATGTGGAACACCTCACAGATCCCTTAATGGGGAAGAGGCCACTGACCTTAGAAAAATTCAAACGGATGTATTTCCGCACCTACTGAAGTTACACGCGATACATCCAACTCTTTACCCGGCTGTATGTCCGTGGTGCGGCGGAAGACCGACTCTCTACCACATATCGTGGGGGTGCGATCGTAAACCAAGTGACATAACCAATTTTCTCGGCGAACCTTTAACACCTAGTATGGAGCAGTGGGAGGCACACCTCGCTAGCTCGGACCCAGGAGTGCAGCTCGCACTACTGGATCAAGTCCGGCGGGCGGCTAAGGCCAGTGGAGCCCTGGACGTAGGGCCCCAACCATAAAGGCTCTAAAACGCCCCTCTCCCTTTCCCCTTCAATAAAGTTTTACTCTCTCTCTCTCTTCACACTCAAAGCCTGTATCTTGCTTTCTAGCTAGCGCCGAGTGAACATTTGCCAGTGAGACAATCGATATACACAAATACATGCCCAGATGATGGCTTTACCACAGGTTGGAGCTTTTAGTAAGTAGAAATAACTGCTCAGTAGCGTTAAGATCCTGTTCATATACGCAGTTGTGCGTTCATGTCTAACCATCTTCTGTTAGCAGTGGAGCTGACGCTTAATTCTTATTACCCAGTCAAAACGCAGCCGTTTTAAAATAAAATGATGCCTCTACCAGCAATGCAGGTGACACTTGGCCCGAACTCCCAAAGATACATGCGCCTGATGAGAGGCATCAGATTTCGACAGTGAGGGACACTTCATCGGTACCTCATAACTTGACGGACGAAGACAACTTATCGGCATGGTTAGCACCCTGACCAGTGCTATACGCGTGCTGCTGAGCAAGATGCCGACACCGACAGATCAAAGCGTGTTGCAACTGTTTGACTCTATGACTCCAGTTCTCGCAAGCCTACAGAAGGTCTGCTGCTTGAGAAGGCAAGTGGCACCATCTTGGCTTCACCATCGGCAAGATTTTGGGTGCATGGAACCACGCATGAAAGGTAATGCAACGAATGTTTGAATTGATTAGGACTCAGATGTGACTCACTGTCTGAGATGTTAAGCACATAACTGCCGTATTGTCGGCGGCATGAGAGACATTTCTCTCCTTCTCTCTCTTTCACTCTAACTTTTATTCCCCTTACCCTCTCCCCAGTGCAATGTAGCCTACCGGACTCAGCCATGATTTATTTATTTATTATTTATTTAAATACTCTCAATGCCATTTGCGGCGTTACAGAGAGGAGTGGTTACAAGTTAGAGATGGCAGTCTTGAATGATGCATGATCAGGGTTGCTGGCGATGGAGGCAGGAAGGTGGTTCCATTCGGATGAAGTCTTCGGCACGTAGGAGTGGAAGTATATGTTGGTATGGCAGAGTGGCACATGGACTTTGAAGTTATGGTCGATGCGAGATGAAACGTACGAAGGTGACGAGACAATGTGCCCTTTATTTCAGGATTCATAAAAAAAATTTTGTGAAAGAGACAGAGTCGGGCCTGTTTCCTCCTGTTAGAAAGGGTAGGAAGGTCTAGGGAATTTTTAATTGATGAGATGCTAGCGGTACGGGAGTAATTAGCGACAATGAAGCGAGCTGAGCGATTTTGGATGGCTTCCAGTGCATTAACAAGTGAACAAGAATGAGGATCCCAGATTGATGAGGCGTATTCGAGTTTAGATCTGACTAGTGTTTTATAAAGAAGAAGTTTTAATGAAACAGGTGCTAATGAAAAGTTACGGCGCAAGAAGCCGAGAGTGCGGTTAGCATTGTTAATCACATAACTGACATGATTATTCCATGTTAAATTGTTATCTATGTGAACACCAAGATATTTGTAAGTATTGACAGACGACAACAGAAAATTAGAAATTGAATAAACAGGGCTAGTGCAGTCAGTACTTCCTCGAGAGATCCTCATTATTTTGCACTTGCCAATATTTAGTTTCATTGACCAGAGTGAGCACCAAGATGTAA
This sequence comes from Rhipicephalus microplus, assembly GCF_013339725.1. Taxonomy (NCBI): domain Eukaryota; kingdom Metazoa; phylum Arthropoda; class Arachnida; order Ixodida; family Ixodidae; genus Rhipicephalus; species Rhipicephalus microplus. The sequence goes on from NC_051168.1 coordinate 184,961,762, forward strand.
TGTTGTCAAGATCAGATTGAAGTAGTGATGAATCATGAGAGTTAGTTATTATGCGGTAGATGACACAATCGTCGGCAAATAGCCTGATTGTTGATGTAATGCTGGATGGAAGGTCATTAATATAAATTAGAAAGAGTAAGGGTCCAAGGACAGAACCTTGCGGCACACCAGAGATTACTGAACAATTGCGTGAGTCATGATCGTTAGCTGTTACATGTTGGGTTCTGTTAGATAAGAAGCATTCGATCCATCGTAATGTGTTTGAGTCAATATTTAGCATGCTTAGTTTTAGTAGGAGTAAACGGTGAGAAACGGTGTCAAAAGCTTTTTGAAAATCAAGGAAAATGCAATCGATAATGGAGCCAGTGTCAGAAGCTGAAAATAAGTCGTTGGTGAAGAGAAGTAGTTGGGTTTCACATGAGTAGTGTTTCCTGAACCATGCTGACTGTTGTGAAAGAAGTTATTTTCTTCGAGAAATATAATTAAGTTAGAATAGATTATGTGTTCGAGAAGCTTACATGGAATACTAGTCAAAGTGATGGGCCTGTAGTTAGAAGGATTAGATGAGTCACCTGGTTTAGGCACAGGAACCACCTTCCCGCCTTCCAGTCACTGGGCAATGAGGCATTTTGTAATGACTGTGAAAGAGCTGTGAAAAATGACTGAACAATAAGTGGCAGTTTGTTTGAGAAATTGGGGAGCGATTCCATCTATGCCAGGTGCCGAGGCTTTCATTTTTAATATGAGGTGAAATAGCCCCAATTGATCAATGATGATTGGTTCCATTCGGGGATATCCAGGATCGGCTTGAATTGGTAAATGATTGGAGTTGTCAACGGAAAATGATTTTTTAAATACGTCTTGCAAAGCCTCGCAGCACCTGTCACTTGCAATCGCCAAACCAAGTTCGTCACAAAGATCAATGTTCTTATTTTTTGGACCATTTACTAGACACCAAAACTTACGAGGGTTAGACTGTAGAAGAGAGGGAAGGGTATCGCTGAAGAAACTATGTTTAGCAACTGCATAAGCTTTTTTGTATTCTAATGTTGCGTTGTGATAAGCCGCCCATCTCTCCGTGGTGTCAGATGATGAAGCGCTGCGGTAAAGTCGTTTTTTTTTATTACGTAAGCGAAGAAGTGCTGATGTGAACCACGGAGAGCGGAACGCCGTTCGAACAGTTCGTAAAGGAACATAACAATCTATAAGTGAATTAAACTTATTTTTGAACGATACCCAGTTCTCCTCTACAGTGTTATCAGCGGCACATGCAATGTATTTTTCAGTGAAAACTTCCAACTCAGTACATATAGATGCATAATCAGCTTTCGCATAATCTTTTATAACTTTAGTTGCGTGCATAGGACGCTGTGGTTGCATTGCGCAGGTGAAGTGTACAATGCGATGATCACTAAGCCCGGGTAGGTAGTGAATCGATGAAATGACCGAAGGATTAGTTGTGAAAACCAAATCAAGTATATTTGAAGAAAATGCTGTGATGCGCGTGGGTTCATGGATTACTTGGGTTAAATTAAAATCATTGCATATGTTTAAAAAGCAATTACCTTCCGCTGAAAGACAGCTAGCCGTTCCATCCCCACTGCCCCAAGTAACTTCTGGGAAATTAAAATCGCCCATGACAAATATATGAGAATTTGGGTACCTGACAGAAACTGCGTGCAAACAGTCATGGAAGTTTTCGCAAAAGTCTGAGGGGCAGCGAGGCGGTCGGTAGCAAACGCACAAAATCACGTCCTGATACGCAAATCGAACGCACGCGCATACAATTTCTAGTGGCGAACTTATGGGAACAATATGAGAGGAAAATCTATCTGATATCGCGATAAGAACACCGCCCCCTGTTCTTGTTATACGATCTGATCTGTAAAAATTGTAGGTGTTTTGCAGTGTAAAACCTCAGTGTTGCGAATTTACTTGACAACCAAGTTTCTGTTAACACTACTATGTCCGCAGAACAGTCATCAATTATAGAAGATAACTCGTCACGTTTACTTAGCACACTTCTAATATTTGTAAACAAGACTGAAACTGGTTCAAGTGTTGCGGCACGTTTAGTAGGTTGGGATTGCTAGGAAGAGGGAAGAACACTGCTAGGAATATTGGTACTTGAAGGGGAAAGTGAAGAAGTAAATTCACGGGTAAGTTCACAAACGCTGTCGGTTTGACTGCAGTAAACGAAGCATTTTTTGTTAATGAATAACTTGTTGTAACGCACTGCAAACTGTTGACCAGTCGACTTTCCGTACTCGTATAATTTTTTACGCGTGTTCCTAGTTTCTTTGCAAAAATCTTCACTTAAGCTGACACCGATACCTTTTAATTTGGCCTTATTTGCCATAATGCTTTCCTTAACCTTAAAATTAGAAAGCTTTACAATTATAGGACGGCACTTCTTATTTGCGTATGAACCAAGCCTATGCGCACGTGAAATGGCATCGGTCGGCAGTTGGAGACCTAGAGTGGACATAATCTCGCGAACCTTATCTTCGGACTGCGACCATGTTTCGGCTGCAGCATCAGGTATTCCGAAGAATAGAAGGTTATTGTCCCTGCATGATTAACCTCCCTGCCTTTCTTTCATTCTTACTCTCTATTTCTATGTCCAACCATCTAGTTGTACGTTTTACGCTCACCTGAAGGCACTCCAATATCTGCGTCAGTGTTTAAAAGTAAGAGCTTAAGCGCACCTGGTACCCTCCTTATTTCGCCCCTTTTAGAGGCTTTCTCACAGGTCTACGCGCTTGGGAATACTTTCGCTCCTTCCATTCTCATATCAGGCCAGCTGCAGTATGTGCATTCACACGGACTACTCGTTGCTCTGCAGAAACACGCGATAAAGTCACACTGTAATCATTTCGGCTGAAAGAAGGTTAAAACAAAGGTTCAAATGCAGGTGGTTAGATTTGTCCCTATAGATGGATTCCACTAAAACCACAAGTAAATCGTACGTCTTTGTTCAACTTTGTATGCCTCCTAACACCTGAGCTAATTTCTGCTCCTGTTGCAATGTCTACCAAAACGCATGTTTAGGTTATTGCCACCTCAGAGATGGAGGTGATGTCAGCCACTCTTGCCCCATAAGTTCTCTTGCGCAGTTAAGACCTTCAAGCAAACGGTATTCTGTTCTCATAGTTTCCAACCACCACAAGCTAAATAAAACGGATTCGTTTCTTTTTCACACCGGAAGAAAAAAACATGTGGAGTTCAAACGCAGGTTTTATGTGCCATTTAATTATTGCAATGTCATAAGTAATCATTCCTAAAATGACATGCACTAAATTCAGTTCTGACAGCAGACGTATGAGATATTGTTCATATGCCTGTCTCGCTAATTTCGCTAACATTTTTCTACGAAACTAAGATGCGCCTAATGAGAACGTATACACGGAAGTTGAGTTATCGAGGCCGTTAAAAACATTTATGGACGTGTTTGGAGCAAACACAAATAAGTTAAGGGCGTTTCAGCTCCAAGCCCGGGATAACACAATGAAAATGAGTCTCTGGTGCATACTGGGAAGCTATGTTTATGGCCACCGTTTATATCGCACTTATAAGGATAAAGGGGAATTTAGTCTCGCGAAAAAGCTTCATTTCACGCATACAAAAACCAAAATTTATATCCGCTAGCCGCTTAATTTGCCTAAGCGAGAAACACCGCACACGTCCTAATGTTTTAAAACACATGAAGGAAGCGATAAACTCTGTTATGTGTGGTTTCCATGTGTTCACAAGCAACAAGACACTGCCACGCGGTTGTGAAGACGACTAACGCGGTTGTCTAACGACTGTACATCTAACAACTCCTTTGATGAGCCTGGGCAAACAAGACAAACACTGGAATTACGATAGTAGCGGGCAGCACGGTCGTCGGTGTCTTTTATGTGACGACAAACCCCCTAACACCGTTAATAAGCAAACAATAGGACTGGTACCCGAGGCTTAAATATGTTATGCATTTAAAACATCCAATGCATGAATATTATTATGCAGAAAAAAAATTGCATTCAAGAACGCTCACTGGTGGTCTCAATCACTACAGGTTCGTCTTTGCTGTTCAATACTGCGCAGAGTTTTATTCAAAACAAACAAGAACAACAAGAGTTTGAGAACAGTTCAGACATGCATGCGTAGCTTTCTTCGAGAGGCAACACGGGGCATGTCACGTGACAGCTAAGAGAGTAGAACGATCAAGCATCCCGATTGAAAATCCTGGGTCTGTGGATGCTGGAATCGTTGGTGGATATGGTGGAAAGAATAGTGGATATGGTGGAAATATTAGTGAATATGGTGAAAACTGTAGTGGGCATAATGGCTGATGGCTGCGAGAGTGGAAAAAATGATGGCATATGGTAGTGGTGATGGCGAGCCAATGGTGGTGACGGTGCAAAATGTCGGCTGATGACGGCTAGAGTGGAAAAAATGGTGGCAGGTAATGGTGGTGGTGGCGAGCCAATGGTGGTGACGGTGGAAAATGCCGGCTAATGACGGCTAGAGTGGAGAAAATGGTGGCAGATGGAGGTGGTGGTGGCGAGCCAATGGTGGTGAGGAGCTGCATTCAAGTTTATATATTTTCATGGCCACAAAAACAAACCCACAGAAGACTCAACGTGCCATTATAATCCGTCCAGCCATGTAGACGTGAACACTAGCTAACCTTGAGTGGTGCAACGAAGCAGTCTTCGTGAGGATACAGTTATCAAACGCTAATAATCAGTCTATTGGAAGTTGGACATTCTTGTATTTTGACCACGTCGCAGCGTTACTGACTCCAATGCCTGCGACAAAAGCTGTTGCGAAACGAGGTGCCGCTATCTGTCGTTTCATAGCTTCTTTATGTTTGCCTTTTTTGCTGTAAATAACCGGGTAGGTGGCTGTGGTACTCCAGAGATCCGGTAAAGAGTGGGAAAGGCAAGCGGAAGCCGACTTCCGGATTGCCGCACGTATACACACACTGTTTCCCGCATCGGCGTTCGGACCTCCTTCCGGCGTGTTCGTGGTTGGTCTCCGCGATAAACAGAAAAAAAGGAATCATAGAAACTAGAACACAAAAGCTTGCCTGAACCAACTGCAAAAAATGTAGACCCTTCGCACTCAAAGCCTGTATCTTGCTTTCTAGCTAGCGTCGGGTGAACATTTGCCAGTGAGACAATCGATATACACAAATACATGCCCAGATGATGGCTGGACCACAGGTTGGAGCTTTTAGTAAGTAGAAATAACTGCTTAGTAGCCTTAAAATCCTGTTCATATACGCAGTTGCGTGTTCATGTCCAACCATCTTCTGCTAGCAGTAGAGCTAACGCTTCATCCTTATTATTCAGTCAGAACGCAGCCTTTTTAGACGAAAATGATGCCTCTATACAAGAAATGCTGGTGACACTTGGCCCGAACTCATAAAGATACATGCGCCTGATGAGAGGCATCAGATTCGACAGTGAGGGACACTTCATCGGTACCTCATAACGTGACGGACGAAGGACAACTTATCGGAATGGTTAGCTCCCTGATCAGTGCTGTGCGCGTGCTGCTGAGCAAGATGCAGACACCGACAGTTCAAAGCGCGTTGCAACTGCTTGACACCATCGCTCCAGTTCTCGCAAGCCTTCAGAGTCTGCTGCTTGAGAACGCAAGCGGAACCATCATGGCTTCACTATCGGCAATATTTTGAATGCATAGAACCGTGCATAAAAGGAAATGCAACGAATGTGCTCAATTGATTAGGACTCCGATGTAACTCACTGTTTTTGATGCTAAGCACATAACTGCCATTTCGTTGACGGCATAAGTGACAATTCTCTCCTTCTCTCTCTCTCACTCTGACTTTTAATCCCCTTACCCTTCCCCAGTGCAAAGTAGCCTTCCGGGCTCAGCCATGATTAGCCTCCCTGCCTTTCTTCCATTTTTGTTTTCTCTCTCTCTTTCTGCGTCTAACCAACTAGTTGTACGTTTTATGCTCATCTGCAGGCACTCGAATGTCTGCGTCAGTGTTTAAAAGTAAGAGCTTAAGCGCACCTGGTACCCTCATTACTTTGCCCCTTTTAGAGGCTTTCTCACAGGTCTACGCGCTTGGGAATACTTTCGTTCCTACCATTCTCATATCAGGTCAGCTGCGGTATGTGAATTCACATGGACTACTAGTTGCTCTGCAGAAACACGCGGGAAAGTCGCACTGTAATCATTGTGGCTGAAAGAAGGTTAAAACAAAAGGTGAAATGCAGGTGGTCAGCTTTATACCTAAAGATGGATTCCAATAAAAAACACAAGTAAAACGTACGTCTTAGTTAAACTTTGTATACCTCTTAATTTTTAAACACCTGAGCTAATTTTTACTCCAGTAGGATTTTCTACCCGAAACGCAAGTTTAGGTTATTGCCGCCTCAGAGGTTGAGGTGATGTCAGCCACTCTTGCCCCTTATGTTCTCTTTCGCAGTGGAGACCTTCAAGCAAACAATATCCCGTTCTCATAGTTTCCAACCTCCACAACCTGAATAAAACGGATTCGTTTTTTTCTCACACCGGAAGGAAAAAAATATGTGAAGTTCCAATGAAGGTTTTATGCGCAACCTAGTTATTGCAAAGCCATATCGAATCATTTCTAAAATGGCATGCGGTATATTCAGTTCTGACAGTGGAGGCGTGAGATATTGTTCATATGCCTGTCTCGCTGATTTCGCTAACATCTTTCTACGAAATTAAGATGTGTCTAATAAGAAGGTATAAATGAAATGCGAGTTATCGAGGCAGTTACAAAAACATCCATGGACATGTTTGGAGCGTACACAAATGAGTGAAGGGTGGTTCACATCCAAGCCCGGGATAACATAATGAAAAGGAGTCTCTGGTGCATACTGGGAAGCGATGTTTATGACCACTGTTTACATCGCACTTCTAAGGATCAAAGTCAGATTTCATCTCGCGAAGAAGCTTCATTCCGCGCATATGACAACCAAAATTTATATCTGCTAGCCGCTTAACTTCCCGAAGCGAAAAACACCGCACACGTCTCAATGTTTTAAAACACACGAAGGAAGCCATAAACTCAGTTATGTGTGGTTTCCATGTGTTCACAAGCTACATGACACTGCCACATGGTTGTGAAGGCCAGAAACGCAGTCGTCTAACGACTGTATATTGAACAATTCATTTGATGAGCCTGGAAGAAACAAGACAAACACTGGCATTACGATAGTAGCGGGCAGCACCGTTCTCGGTGGCTGGTATGTGACGACCAACACCCTAACATCGTTAACAAGCAAAGAATAGGACTGGTAGCTGAGGCCTCAAGGTGTTATTCATTTAAAACATCTAATGCGTGAATATTTTTATGCTGAAAAAACATTACATTCAAGAACGTTCACTGGTAGTCTCAACCACTACAGGTTCGTCTTTGCTGTGCAATATTGCGCAGATTTTTGTTCAAAGAAACAAGAACAACAAAAGTTTGAAAACAGTTTGCCGATGCAAGGTAACAGGGGGCATGTCACGTGACAGCTAAGACAGTAGAATGATCAAGCAGGCTTGTTATTCCAATTTTTTGTTTGCTTGACAAGACAGAAGCAAAGATTTTCCACGTTAATAAACAGCAAACAATTCTGCCGAGCATGCTAATCAGTGAATTACAGTGGGTTCAATCTCGGCCACCGAAGTCGCATTTAAATAGAGGCAAAGTGTTAGAGCACCGTGTAATTTATTAAATACACACAAGATGGTCACATTTTCTGCAGTACTCCACTACGCCATGTCAAAAACATATCGCAGGTTTGGGACATACAAAGGGTAATATTATAATGAAGAGTTGAAGACTACACCTGGGAACAACGAGCATCATCACGAGAGAAAGGCACTCCGAGAACTATGCTCTAGCACCACCATCTTCCTCGCTCTGTGGCTATCTCGAATCTTCCACCTGTTCATTAGGCTCGCCCAATAAACCGTCTCACATTTCGTGAATGGTGCTGAATAACCACACCGCCTATGCCCTGGAACTCCGATGCCGCACGCTGCCGTTGACCATGCGAGTTGATGCTGTATAACAAACAGTACCTCTCGCGGCCACTTTTCCCGGCCCAGTTCAGCAGCTAGACCCCCGATCTTTGCAGGCACCGAAGACCAGGATGTTGAGGATCGGCTGTCGTCCCACAAAAAAGTCAGTGGACCTAACAAGTGGGATGACGCTGCCAAGTTGGGCACTGTCAAGTTCTATCTCACCAACGTGGCAAAGCTACGGTATACGAACCACGAATCCGAGTTCGCGAACTGTTCCACATTCAAGGAGGCAATATCAATCGTTTACGGTCGCATTGCCTTACGGAAGCTACGCGCCGAACAACATCTGCGCACAAGAGCACAGGAGCCAGGTGAAGCTTTCAGCTCACATATAGAAAATATAATCCATCACTGCCGGCGCGTCAATGCCTCCATGAGCAAGAGGGCCAAGATACAGCACATTATGAAGGGCGTCGATGATGATGCTTTCCAGATGCCCCTCGCGAAGTCTCCTAGCACAGTGGCTGAAGTGGTGACTTTGTGTCAGTGCTATGATGAATTGAGAAGGCAACGAGCTCTGATGTGACGATCATTCCAGACGATCCAACCAGTGACGACACTGGACGTCATCTACGACCAGACATACCTTCGCGCACAAATGAAACACTTCGTGCGAAAGGAAGTTGCTCAGCAGCTTTCTATATTGCATTTTGCTGAACATCAGAAGCTCTCGCATCAGCAGCCGCTACGACACGCAACACCATAGGCTCTCATGCTCCGACATGTGGTCCAGAAGCAAATGTCCGAGTCTATGCCAGTGCCCTTTCAACAGCGCCCCATCACCGCGCTTCTTACTTAAGCCGAGGCGCTAAGCAGGAGCAGCTACACCAGCGCCCACCGTTTCACGGACTGTGCATACCTCAGCCTCGACTCAGCCATCCACCGCATGGGCTCCTACCATCGTTACCACATGCTCAACTCACCCGTCCACCGCGTGGGTTCTTCCCCTCACTATAAATGCCAGGGGAACGCGCAATAACCGGCCCATCTGTTTTCCATGCGGTAGCCCTGGCCATATCGCTTGATACTGCCGTCGTCGCGTGCCAGGATACCCACACGCCCCGACATAGAATAGCTTCATGAACCTTTTTCATCTTGTTTTTGATAATTGGGATCCTCAATCAAAGCGTCTTCCCTGTGGTCTGGTCATTCACCTTCACCCCGTAGTCACTCCGTGTAACCCTTGCATCGTCGACTAGCTCCTGAACACGAGGGAAACTAACCGCCACAGTTGAGAAGGCAAAAACTGCTCTGTCGATATGCTCAAGTCCTCGAACTTTGCTGTCGAATATTGTCGAAGTTTTTGTAGCAAATACTAGTGCAGATGCTCTTGTTTATACCGGTGCTGCCATTTCCGTTACAGATGCCAAACTTTGCAGCAAGCTTCCAAAAGTAACCGCGCCTCCTCATATGATGTCTTTGCGCACAGCGAATAGGGAAACTGTTCGGCCTGTAGCTGCCCTGTACTTCCCGACTGATCATCGAAAGACCACTACACTGTTGAGTTTATTGTCCTTTCAACATTCTCATCCGGCATCAACTTCGATGGAACTTTTTATCGCGTAACCACGCTGTTACTCATTGTGAAAAACCTGAACTTGAACTTTTCCTGTTTCACGATCAACCCACCGACACACTTGGCCCACCGTACAAAAACTCGTCTTCAAAGAGGGCACTGATTTTTTTGGCAGCATCTATGGTGCTACCCGTGTTTAGTGAGAGCATTAGAGATGAAGCTGCACTGCTTGAACTATCACGCCTCTTCTTTAGTTGAAAATCACTTTTTCTGCCTTATGCAGCCCTCTCCCTTTCTGAAGAAAAGACAACAGTGCTCTTTGCCTCATAAATCTCCTTCCGTATCCCGTCGAACTATTTCAAGGTAAATCTCTTGGATCTCAAACTCAACCCTCAACCCTCCCGATGTACCACCTTCCGTGCTTTTTAGTTCATCAATCGCCGACGGACTGTGCCATCTGAACGCTCTGAGCTTCTTCAGCTGTTCCACCACTTCCGTGAATGTTTCGTAATCGTTCGACGTTTCTCAACCAACCCTTGACCAAACTTCCAGTTTTTCACTACATCGACATAGGTTCCGACCGACGCACAACTACGACAGCGACCATACCGTGTTTCCGCCGGCTGCCGAACGTGAGGTGATCACCGAGCAGGTTGACAATATGCTCAAGCGTGACGTTAGCCGACCTTCCCAAAGTCCATGGACATCACCTGTCGTTCTTGTTAAGAAGAATGATCGTTCAATTCACTTCTCCGTGGATGGCAGGCACTTACATAAGACCACTCGCAAGACGTATACCCTTTGGCCAGGATCGATGACGCCTTGGATTGCTTACAAGGTGTCGAGTTTTTTTCTCTGTATTAAATATGAGTTAAGATATTGCCTCCAAGAAACAACTTTTGTGACACTGAACGGGCTATACGAGTTCAATGTCTTGCCCTTCGGCATCTGCAATGCACCGGCAACATTCAAGCGCATGATATATTCGGTTCTGCAAAATCCGAAATGGAACATATGCCTCTGATGCCTCAACAATATCGTCGTTTTTGCACCTGATTTCTCATCAGACCTTGTACGCCTGAAACGTGTCCTCACACGTCTGAAGAATGCTCAGCTCCAACTGAATCTCAAGAAATGCCTCTTCGCTGCGCGGAAATTCACAATTCTCAAGAAGTACTTTGGTTTGAGCTAGCTAGTTCATAGTACTCAATTAGAAAGGGCAGCGCGAAAAAAACGGGGAGAAGAGGGAAAGTAGAGACAAAGAGCGCACTTTCCATCTACTGTCCTTCTTTTCCCCGTGTTTTTAGCGCTGCCCTTTCTTATTGATCAACATTCTCGGTCATGTCGCATCAAAGAACAGCGTTCTTTCAGACCCGGATAAACTACGCGCTGTTACTGAATTTCCCAAGCCAACGACTGTGCAACAGTTACGCCGCTTTTTGGTTTTATGCTACAATTTTCATCAGTTCGTGCGGAACTTTGCCTTCGTTAATTGCCCCTTTGACCCAATTTTTAAAGAGCGCGAGTGACATCTCGTCATGGTCTTCCGAGTGTGATCACTTTTCGCCGTCTTCTGACATCACCGCCTATATTTTACCACTACAATCCCATGGCTCCAACTGAGATTCATACAGACACCAGCAGTGTCGGTCTCGTCGTAGTTCTCACTCAATGAAAGCCTGAGTTCTCTGAGTATGTCATCGCCTATGCCAGCAGATTGCTCACCTAAACTGAGAGCACAAAGGCCCTACAGTGTTACCGAAAAAAGAGTGTTTGGCAATACTTTGGGCGCTTGGGAAGTTTTGCCCGTACTTACATGGCCACACCTTTCCTGTATAGCTACAGACCATCATGCATTATGTTGGTTGTCATCGCTGAAGGATCCCTCAGGTCACCTGAGCGATCCTTGTTAAGACTCTCCAACTTCAAGAGTACGACATCCGCGTCGTGTGCCGTTCCGTCCGCCAACATGTCGATGCTGATGCGCTCTCGCGATCACCATTGTTTTACCCGCACTTATATGGCCACACGTTTCCTGTAGTTAAAAACCATCATGCATTAAGTTGGTTGTCATCGCTGAAAGATCCTTCAGGTCGCCTTGCACGCTAGGCTCTCCGACTTAAAGAGTACGACAACCGCGTCGTGTTCCGTTCCAGCCACCAACATGCCAATGCTGATGCGCTCTCGCGATCACCATTGTCTCACCCGTACTTATATGGCCACACGTTTCCTGTTGTTACAGACCATCATGCATTACGTTGGTTATCATTGCTGAAGGATCCATCAGGTCACCTTGCTCGTTCGGCTCTTCGACTTCAAGAGTACGACATCTGCGTCGTGTACCGTTCCGGCAGCGAACATGCCGATCGTGATGCGCTCTCGCAATCACCATTGTCTCAGCCGTACTTATATGGCCACACGTTTCCTGTAGTTACAGACCATCATGCATCATGTTGGTTGTCATTGCTGAAGGATCCATCAGGTCACCTTGCTCGTTCGGCTCTTCGACTTGAAGAGTACGACATCCGCGTCGTGTACTGTTCCGGCCACCGTGCCGATGCTGATGCGCTCTCACGATCACCACTGTCCATTGAGGCTGCCTCTATATCCTTTATAAAACACGCGCAGAAGTTCTTGACATCGACACAATTTCCTGTGCACAGCAAGATGATTCATGGATAACTTCGCTTCTGGAGGTTTTATCTGAGGCACCGACACTTCCTACCACAGGAGTAATGCGACCCCAGGCTTCACACTTCACTAATCGAGGCGGCCTCTTGTACCAGCGCAGTTGCTCACCAGGCGGCAGAAAGTGGCGGCTCGTTATTCCCGAAAGCTGCGCTGTACAATCTGTGCAGTACAATCTGGGCATCATTTCGCTCCGACCCGCAATGCGCTCACGCCACTCCGTTGTCTTCAACGTACATATGAACGTTTCCGAAAGACGTACCACTGGCGTGGGATGTTTAACTTCATACGACAGTTTATTCGCGGCTGCCACGAATGTCAGCGACGGAAGCAGCCACCGCATTCTGGAGAAGCTCCACCACAGCCGTTTGTGCGCCCCGATTGCCTATTTGATCGCATCGGAGTTTACCATTATGGGCCACTGCCATCGACCACGCCAGGTAATTGGTGGGCTATTGTTGTTGTGGATCACATAACATGGTACGCCGAAACCGCTGCTCTTTCAACGGCGACTGCTCAGGACGTCGCAGCATTCATCCTCAATCGGTTTGTGCTACGCCTTGACCCTCCTCGCGAACTCGTCAGTGACCAGGGTCATGTACTTCTATCAGACGTAATTCAAGCACTCCTTCAACAGTGCCATATTGTACACCGGATGGGTATTGCTTCCAACCTCCGAAGAATGGCTTGACTGAGGCGTTTAGTCAAACCCCGGGTGACATGCTGGCGACGGACGTTGCGTCTTACCAAACAAACTGGGACCTGGTTCTTCTGTTTGCGACCTAAACGTATAACACAGCAACTCAAGTCACCACCGGCTTTTCCCCATTCTTCCTTGTATACGGACATCAACCATCACACAGAATTGACACTTTGCCGCCATACGCACCAGATGCATCTAAGTGTACGACCTTATCCGAAGGTGCCCGTCACGCTGAAGAATGCTGCCAACTAGCGAGGCCGTCTACAACGGCCGACCTGCAACGCCAGAAAGAGGCCCGCGATGACAACCACCCTCCTGCCGTGAATTTCGCCCCTGGAAACCTTGTATGGCTGTCACCATGATGTCTATTAAGCTACTTTCAAATTACCATGGGACATACCGCAGTGGAAGAGCGCGAAATTGTCCGTCAATTACACCATTGAAGCGCTTACTGTGCTCGGTGACCATTTTCGGCCTGAACACGGTGTTGTTTACGTAAATCGCTTGCAGCCGTACTTCGACCTGCTCATTCTCATCTGTTAGATTGCCAAGATGGCTTCATGTTTCTTGACGGCGGCAATTATAATGGAGGAATGAAGATAACACCAGGGAACGACCAGCATCAACACGAGAGGAAGGCACCACGAGATCGGCGCACGAGCACCACCGTCTTCCTCGTCCTGTTTCTATCTCCAATCTTCCGCCTGTTCGTTAGGCTCGTCCAATAAGCATCCTTACATTTTTACTATTATTATTATTATTATTATTATTATTATTATTATTATTATTATTATTATTATTATTATTATTAATATTACTATTAATTTTATTATAGCTACGCATGCTTGGTGGGCTCCCACCCGTTTTTTTTGGTAAGCAGTATTTTTTTTCCACTGTTAAATTTGCTCCAAGCGTGTTAACGCGAACTGTATAACCTGGCCCGATGAAGAGCTCCAACTTCTAAGTCTGCATTAGGCTCCTTGTGCTGCAATTTGTGTGGTCCAAGCTATGCTGATGCTATGTCTAGCGAAGACACCTCGGTGGCTTGCTGCGGTGAGCAATGTAGCTTCCTAACTTATTCCCTCCCCTCGTATGCGGCAGCAAGTGGCGATTTTGCCGTTGTGCCCCACCTCCTCTTCGACGCGTCGGAGGGAATATCGTTCATGAGCGACGAGGTATCCCAACTACGTAAAAAAACGAGCGCCTGCCTAAGAATCAGAACTGGAGTGCTGAACGACAAGCTCGCGCATTCACGCACTTCTTGCGTGAAGTGCTCACGAACCGCACGTCCACCCTGCAAGTGAAAGCAGCTGTGGCCCTCCCAGCGCGTGAGAACGGTGATCTATCTGGAATTTCCTAGCCACCAGCGTACTCTGGACAACGTCTGTCTAGTACGCTTTCTCCATAGAATTCGCCGCCAGCTGAAGACAAGTCCGAGCAACACATTGTGGTTCCTGCGATGGCCTCCTCTGCTGCTGCTCTTTTTACGCCCGAAGGTGACAGAAAGAAGAAAGCTGCCTCGTTTGGAGCCATGAGGACATCGGTTATATCTGTAGCTCATCGTCCATATCAGCCACAACGGCCAAAGGCCATTTTTGTTTCAAAGCTGAGCTCGAACACCACTGCTTCTGACAGCAATAAGGATCTGTCTCCCACCTCTTGCCGGTGTCTTAAAACTAAATTTCAGAGCTATTCTTCTTTCTGCGCCAAGGTTGACGAGGAGACACTACGGCGTCCTAGTGGCCCTTTAATGTAGCCTCTCAAATGTCTCGTCAAGTCTTTTCGTGGGGTGTTCCTCGAGGACATGCTTCATTCATCTGAACTACTGTCGGGTGCGAAATGTGCCGTGTAACGTAGGAATACTCCACTTGAATATTGTGGTATGCGTGCCAAGACAAACGAGTTTTTCGCTAACATTCTTTCCTCTTCTTTTCATACTGTTGCACTTACTGAAACATGGCTGGGCCCTGGGATTCACTCATCTGACCTTTTCCTTCTGACTTTCACCACCTGCCACAGCAACGGAGATTTCAGTGCTATAGACGGCGGCGTGTTGGTTGCCATTGACAGTTCCCTTAAACCCATTAGACGGAAAAACCTGGACTCTTTCGAAAAATTGATCGATTTATACGTTCACCTTGAGCGCAGTGAAAAAATGTGGATTTACCACTCAGTCGTGTTTCATAATGTCATGTCTTCTATGGAACATGTGATATCGTCTCATAGTGCACGCACAGAAATATTGTTTTTAGTTTACGTTACAGCGCCTGGAATGGGCTAGAGCACACTTACGCTTTCTCATTATAATGCTTTCATTGTGAAAAGTGCCGGCTGCTTTCAGATTTTCTATTATCGACTTGTCTTCTATTTTATCCTCTGTGAGCAAAATAATTGAGAAACTGCTTATTATTCACCTAAATGGTTACCTAAAAAACGACAGGCCTGCGCGGAAGGCGCCGCACAGTTAAGAAGAAAGTTGATTGATTGATTTGTGGAGTTTAACGTTTCAAAACCACCATATGATTATGAGAGACGCCGTAGTGGAGGGCTCCGGAAATTTCGACCACCTGGGGTTCTTTAACGTGCACCCAAATCTGAGCACACAGGCCTACAACATTTCCGCCTCCATCGAAAATGCAGCCGCCGCAGCCGCGATTTGAACCCGCGACCTGCGGGTCAGTAGCCGAGTACCATAGCCACTAGACCACCACGGCGGGGCAAGAAGAAAGTTAGAAGAGCGGCATTTCATAGCATATTCTAAAAACTCATTGGGTAGCTGCTGCAAGCACACTTACTTGATGCCAAACACGGCATTATAAATATATTTCTGTGTAGTAGGACCGCATTCTCTATGCCATTTTTTGTCATTTTTCTGAGAAGGGTGTATTCGCTAAACGATTACGACAAATTTTGTGCCAAATATTCATGCACTTGGTTCACAACGATGAAGAATTTTGCCTGAAGTGGGGGTGTGCCACAGTTAGTAGCTGAACAAAAACAAGCTTTAGTAATGTGCTGGAGCATCGCACGACCTACTTGTTACTCTATTCGCATTGTGCGACGACTGCTTGTACTTTTGCTGCTTTAAAACGCTTTATAAGTACTAATAACGCGATATCTTTCCCGACATCAAGCCTGCCTTAGGCATGTTTTCCAACAAGTCTCAAGCACTGGTGTGGCTCAGTGGTAGAATACTGGTATAGCAACCAACGGAATCGGGTTCGAACGCAACTGTGTCATTGGTATACACGTTTTTAAAGACGATAGTCTTTCTTGGGGACCTTCGACGGAAAAATTTTGATCTGTCTGTCTGTCTGTCTGTCTGTCTGTCTGTCTGTCTGTCTGTCTGTCTGTCTGTAGTATTGTCTGTTTGTCCGCCCTAACGATACCTCAAACGCCATTAAACGGCCAACCCCATCCGCAGCGCCCACCAATATTGCTCAAGGTTTAGCATTCATAGATGTGTGACTGTCAGTGAAAAAGCAAGTGTTGCGCATATCTGAGGCGCCGTAACAACGCTTCGATGTTTCGTATGTCTGCCTTTATACTAGAAGAGGCACACACAAGTAACTCTAAGGAATGTAGGGTTTATCGCGCTGCACTGACAGTGCAACGCGATGCTCAAAAAGATTTTTCCAACGCTTTGCTACGACGTCTTGGTGGTGGCACCAGCCCGTCGCTTTGCGTTCTACACCTTATCACCTCCGAGACTTGCGCACATGTTACTCCGCAGGGAGAAAGGAAAGGTAGGAGAGGCCCTGACGTCACTCGTTGTGAAGCCTCGATGAAGCCGGAAGTCGGCCATATTGACTGGGCCAATTCTCATCTCCTGTTTACATCCGAATGTAAGCCAGAAGACACGACTCTATCTCCGGCTCGGAAAGCACGCGAACTGCGCAGCGCGCGTGTCATGATGATCCGAAACTAATCGAACGGAGCTCAACACTGTAAGCCAGTGTGACACTTTTGACGAAATTATTTCGTCTGAGTATTAACGGCGAGTAACAGCTCACCGACAACAAAGCAAGTAAAAGAGAACGCGCGCTAGATGCACTGACAACGGTGAGTATTTTCACGTCATTAGTTCAGCAACTGTACACACAACAAGATCGAACGTGCGCCTTCTACGGTTGCATTTCGCCACGCGGCCGACGCAGCGTCCGGCCACTGTGTCTGTGTTCTGCGTGAAACTCACCGGCGTCAGCATTCTGCGACCTAGAGCAAGTGAAACTTGAACGCAGTTGCTGTAACGTTGAGATTACTCGCAATGCTGGAGGAGAGTATACGAAGCGGAACATAAAAGTTCTTTTAACACGCACTTGCAAGTTGCTACTGTACACACACAACACGAAACTACGTAGGTGCATATGGTCCTCATTGCGTCTTGCTGGGCTCAACAGCGTCGTCCGTTGTCCCAAGCAGGAGCACTGCCCAACCGTCACTGACCTGCGAGGTATTCATCGTCATTCCGCTTTGTCATGGTGCCCAACGCAATTTCACTGAACCCTAGTTGCTTCATCGGCGTCATCTGCCACACGACACTTGGGTATGCACTCGTTGTACGCACTGTCGAAACCCTGTGATGGACAAAAAAGATTTGTAAACGTTGCTAAGAGTACAGTAACTGCCAGGAGAACACTGCGGAACCAATAACGCGGCGCAGAGCACGGATATTGTCCGCCACGTCTCAGCACGAGATCTGGGGAGGCACACATGCCGCTGCCAGCCGCGGCCGCTCAGAGCTAGAACAGCTCCGCCACGCAACACGTAACCATAGCAACGACGCCATTGTGCCCAGTGAATATGTCTGCCATGATGTCATTTCCTCCACACTTTTCACGTAGCTCGCTGGCTGGGCATATCCTATCCTACCTTTCCTTCCTCCGTGCTTCTCCGTGGGCTGCATGGCTTCAATTTGGAGATAACTTCCAGATGGCGCTTGTGTCTAATGTGCCTCAATGTTCTCGTTGCCACCGCTACACGCTCGAGGCACTCTATCGCAGTGCCTCCAGAATACCATTCAACGATGTTCTTGCGCCGAACATGAAAGAAACGTTTTGTTCACTCTCTCCAGACGCAAGACTATCGTCTTTCGACGACATTTGCGGTGTAACACGCAGATTTGGAACCATTTTTTTTCTAATTTCGCGCGATGTGGTTACGGACACCGGCGTTGGCGGCAGTGGCGGCAGCGAACAATGACAGCGCTGCATGAGAGCCGAGTTGCGATCTCATAACAAATTTCACTGTAAAAAAGTTAATCTCTTGAACCATTAGACTTCCGTTTTTGCAGTTCAACTGACTTGGCGGCAATTTCGATAACGGACTAGATTAAACATAGCGTTGACAAAAGACTATTTGTTACTTCTGTATTCTTAGACCTTTTCAAGGCTTTCGATACAATCAACGTATGTTAGT
Source organism: Rhipicephalus microplus (assembly GCF_013339725.1). NCBI lineage: Eukaryota > Metazoa > Arthropoda > Arachnida > Ixodida > Ixodidae > Rhipicephalus > Rhipicephalus microplus. The sequence continues at coordinate 184,980,154 of NC_051168.1, forward strand.
AAAAAAAGAGACGCTTAAAGAATAACAGGTCCAGCCGTTACCATTTTAAGAAACTATTTGTGTGACAGAGAGCGAACCGTTTATTTATGCGATTATTTTCAAACAATAAAATAAATAATCAGAGAATGCCACAAGGCTGAATCTTGGGACCATTGTTAATTATTCTTCATATTAGTGATCTTCCCCAACAAGCTTCACCCTCACAATGCTTGTTACACGTGGACGATGGGACTTTTTCCGACTCGGGTGTGTTTTCACGTCCTTGAATAATAGTGTAAATAGCACATTACCTAACAATGTTACCTGCTGTCACAATAATACCTTAATCTAAAATTTAAGTCAAATAAATACACGGTTTTCTATTCTCCTCAAAGACAACTACAGTTTTCATTTCAGGTAACCCTTGATCCTCCTTTCATTTCTCCTTGCGACTGTGTCTCATTTTTTGGTGATTATCTTCGTGAACAATTAAATTGCGAAAAAAAAACATATTTCTCAAGTTAAGAAAAAACTTCTTTCCGCTAAAGAGCCCTAATAGAGCTAGACATTGCCTATTTACTCCTTATTTCCTTTCATTTTATCATGCATTCATTCAAAGCTATATAAATCACGGCCTTGCTGCCTATGGCAACACGTAGCAGTGCTATATACTTCTCATCTATTCAACACATACAAAGCCGGGCTCTGCGATTTATTTCGAACTTTAGTCGCAATAGCATTATTATCATACGCAAAGAAAATAATGAGCTCACAACTAACGACTTATTCGCAATCAACCTAATCGCCAAGTTCTTCAGTTTGTTACTCAATCAGTATCTCACACACAAGTTTGTTTCATTGCCTGAAGAATATTAACACCACTCGTTTTGCTCAAAAGAACAACTTCTTGCTGCCAAAAGGATTTACAAACTACGGCAAAATGACAGCATCATTCTGTGTTAAAAAATGCGAATTCTGTCCTTCGCCCTATCAGAACATTTTCTTCTCTTACTGCGTTTAAAAACATTGAGAGCTCATTTCTTGACCCAATAATTAGTGATAACGTGTACTGTGTTTCTTAGCACTTTTTATTTTCCTTTTTTATCACGTAACAACATCACCATAGTTCCATTGTTACTATTTATGGTGAAATTCGCTCCGCGTTTGGAATGTCTGAATGAACTTTTATCTCTTTATTCCAGTATTGGACAAACACAATTGTCACTAATGAAGTATTTTACATATACTTCATGAGTGTCACCTATTATCGCACTACTCTTTTTGCGTAACGTTTTCACCCATGCATGTGCGCGTGCGTATGTGTATTTTGGTTTGAAAGACCTAAACATTTTTACAATTTTGTGCATATTTCAATCGTAGATTGCATCTGATTATTTTTTAGAGAGGGTCCCGGCACGGTTTCCTGTCCTTGTTACCCTTTTCTGTATATCATTCACGCTGTAATAACGCTATGCAAGATAAACTTTGATTTGATGTGATTGGACGTTTTAGTTCCTACTGCGACATAACACAGTCATCAATTGCGAAGAGAACTTCTTAGTCCTCTGTGTGTCAAACGATCAATCTGTTTAAGTGTCATACTCCGACATTTTTCCTGTTCAACCTGACAAATTCCACCCACCACTTTATGTTAGATTATCTGTGTGCCGAAACAACAAGCTACAGTAGTCATTTTAACCAATCTCCAAGACTCGCCTTCAAGAAAAGAGACTATACGAGCTTTTATCGTTACTTCTCAGCTATTGACTGGTTACAAGTTACTGACAAAGCAAATGTTGATGAGAAAAGTGAGGAGTTTACAGAGCTTGCGTTAAGTACCATGTGTACGTTTACCGTGCAATATAAACTTACACATCTTACACATTTCCACTGGTTTTTCACTGAGCTTATAAGTACACTGAAGTATAGCATAAAGACCGCGCACACAAAAAGACAGAATGTTATTCATTCATCAAGTGGAAGGAACTGTTCAGTTTTTTTTTCGAACTTTCTCTTGACGCTATATAAGAGGGACCACTATTCATATATTCTAATATTATAAAAATATTTCTGGCATGTATGCTGAATTTCCGAAGAATGTACGCAAATGGTCTAGCAAAAGTTCTCCAAGCTACTGGACTTCGATAGTAACAAAGTGCATGCCGTCGCTGACTGCTTTGTCATGCAGTTTTCATTCTTTGATAAGGATCCAGACTCTGGGACCCATATATTACAACAGCCAAAGACAGCACGTCCAGTGGCCTATCGCTAGATGAAAACATCATCTGCTCATCCATTAACCGCTTGAAACCGCTCTTATCGTGTGACCCAGATGGAATCCTTTCGACATACTAAATGCTTATGCTAGAATAGTTGTCCCAGTACTGACTACATATTTAAGAAGTCTCTGAACTCTTCTACATTTCCCAGCATGTAGAAATCTGCGCGTTTTCCCAGTATTTACGTTGAGCTGCGTAACAGATGTTTTTAATAACCGCCCTATTTGTCTATGCGTGCCATATCGAAGATTCTGAAGCTGGCTCTTCGCAACACCCGAATTGTGAACGCTGTCAAGTGCGCGAAACGATAGCTCACATATTTTGTGACTGTGCATTATACGTGGCACAAAGAGAAATACTAACTGCAACGTTGGCAAGCATCGGAGAAACGCCATTAGGTGAAAGCGACATATTGTCAGCAATGAACGACCAAACAGTGTCAAAAACTGCTACAAAGGTTGTTCTAGACTATAAAAAACACTGGACTAGATACTAGACTGTATGGTACTATACTAAGTGGTTACTGTACATACGCACCACCTATTTTTGTCTCTATCACCACCCTTCATCCCTCTTTCCTTCCGCTTTCCCTTATTCCCTGTGTAGAGTAGCAGGCTAGGGCGAACTAGCTCAGGCCGACCTCTCTGCCTTCTAATAAATTCTCACTCTCTCTCTTCGCAACATATTGTATGTTAGCGTGAATGATTCATTGATTCCTAATGAACACGGGTTTCTCCCTGGCCGCTCAACTACCACAAATCTTGCTAGTTTCACGAAGCAAATCGCCCCGCATTTTTCCCTGAGCGGACAGGTTTACAAAGTCTACTGTGACCTGAGCAAGGCTTTTGACATGGTCACCCATGCACTCACTCGTTCTGGTAAAACGTGCAAACATTCATGTTCACTGTGCCGTTGTGAATCTTTTGCATAACTATCTGTTTGTTAGATCATCTTATTCTGCCGTATATGGCCAAACGTCTTCCTTATACAAAGTGACTAGTCGGTATTAGGACCACTTTCATTTTTACCTAACGTTAACAATGTTTTTTCTGGCAAGTTGTTTTTTTTCTATTGTATGCTGATGACATCAAGGTATTTAAAAAATTCCTTCTGTTAACGACTGTCGCTTGCTGCAGTCATGTTTGCGTTATTTCTCCGAATGATGCGCAACAATAAGTATTCTCTGAAGACCTCAAAGGCCAAATAAATGAGTATGTTTACCGAAACATCCATCGTGTTATTTCAATACATTGTGAATACCATGTCTTTAAGTAATATTTATGAATTCATTGAAATTGCATTTGTTATTATAATATGCTAATGTTTCACTGTTCACTCTAAACGTGCTGCTTTGCATTTCTCAAAAATTTAGTTCACCTCAGCTTTCCACACCTTGTACACCGCGATATGTCTTCCTGAACTTAAATATGCATCTGTGATCTTGAATGGCACTGCTATGTCTGGCAGTGACGCAATTTAGCGAGTCTATAAAAATCATAAGCATTTACAACCATCATTTCAATGGAAATAAAAACTCCGGATCTCGCTTCAACACTTCCAGATTGTTATTGTTCCCATTACTTCACTGCCGAGGAAATCGCGCTGATCTGTTGTTGCTTTACAAACTAGTTCAAGGTATAATATCCCGTTCTTCATTTCTCAGTTGTGCAACTTCCGACTTCCGCGTAAGTTAACAACTGAGAATTGACCATTAACGTGCCTGCCAACTTCTTTCAAATCTCTATAACTCACAGAATAAGTTGTCTCTATAATGTTGACTTTCATGATATTGATGTTCTTCACAGTCTGTGCGATTGTTATTGCCTCAACTTTTCACTGTCTCAAAATAGGTTCCCACTATGTACAGAGTCTTCCTGTTTCCGTGTTTCAGGGAGGTTTCAACATGGTTGTGTATATTCCCCGTTACTTTTCACTTATTTTGCATGATTCTCATAATGTCCTTTTTTAATACGAAGCATTTCTTAGTGAACTTCGGGGAGTTTAAGCGTATCTATCTATCTATCTATCTATCTATCTATCTATCTATCTATCTATCTATCTATCTATCTATCTATCTATCTATCTATCTATCTATCTATCTATCTATCTGTCTGTCTGTCTGTCTGTCTGTCTGTCTGTCTATCTATCTATCTATCTATCTATCTATCTATCTATCTATCTATCTATCTATCTAGCCGCTTACATTTGAGCGCTCTCGTGCTCGCCCCCTTATTATGGCGTGAACCAAAATAGCATGGGATGGTAAGATGGTTCGACGAATATGACGCGCTAGTCAAGACACGAATATTGTCCAATCTCCTCGCGTACGTCGTCAAACACTTTCCACAAGGCAGTGGCACATACCACGGGGGAGTATGTGCCACATGTGACTGACTCTTGGTAGCTACCCACGAATGACGAGAACACACATGGGCAATTTTAACGCGTGAGCGTTAAGAAATAACCGGCATCAGTAGCGTCGACCCAACGAAGGTGCGAAATAAATTTTGGTGTTCCAGCTGGAATCGAACCAAGGCATTCTGCGTGGCAATGAAACATTCCACCACCAAGCTACACCAGGTCTCGAAACTACTTTTCCAATAGACGCTAATCTGCATGAAACGTCAATAGTGGTTGCAGTGGTTGCAGCCTACTTAATTTTATAAACACTACATATGTACACCTTTGATACAGCCATCATATTGGGTTAACGTCTATTGTGGTTAGGTGTTATGTGCTGAAGGTGATTTAGGTAGCAGTGTCGAGGGCCAGCATCTTCGCGAGCAACAGCGCTTCATATCATCTTCTGGAGTCACTTATGCTTGTCATGGTTGCATAAGTGAAAACAAATGGTTATATAAACATCTGCAACTCTTCAACATATGTCGACGCGTGCAACTTATGTACATATATTTAGCGTCATTTCATGACGTGTCACTCATTAAAAAAATTTGCAAGCCGGTCACCTTCCCTTCGCATGCTTCGCATAACGTCGATTCACAGGTGCGTGGGATCTGCCGAATTTTTCATTCTTCCCACTTTTCGCAGATTCTTTCTTTCTGTTTTCATTCTTTATTTTGTTTTCTGAAGAGCCTCTGTGTGTATTGTGGTTTGTGTTATTTTATTTTCGCGTCTGCCTGCAAAAGACCTCATGGTTGTTCCAGGGTACGGTAAAGAAATTATTATTATTATTATTATTATTATTATTATTATTATTATTATTATTATTATTATTATTATTATTATTATTATTATTATTATTATTATTATTATTATTATTATTATTATTATACTGTTAGTGGGTTTACCATTGTATACTAATTGGACGATTGCTCTGGTACCTTATGTTTTGCAACCTTTATCAACGTCTCTTACTTTTGCGGACGACGACTTTTGTGGACGACGAAGTGTCTATTTCATAGAACGCTTGTACCTTTGTCTCAAATTTGCTATTTCTTTTACCGCAAATTGTGGGAGCTGCTGCTCCCTCCTTGCGAGAATGGATGAAGAAGCCTCTCAGGATTTTCGAGGTGGACAACCGCTACGTCTGGCAGCGGCTAGGAAGCGTGGGATCACCTCAAGTGGCACAGACAGCGAGGCAACGGAGCTCTATTCCAACGGTTTCGAGTCATCGGATGACAACTACACAGTCGTCATGAGCCGCAATGCAAAAAGAATACTGCTACGAACATCGTCGACGACGAGTATATCCACCGTGCAGGCTGCCGCGCAGCGTTGGCCACACACTATACTCTTTATAGCTGTGGACCCTTCAGCCAACCTACGGCGGCTTAACAGGCAAGTCCTCTCTGCATACCTCGAAGGACTCGCTTCAAATGAAATTAAAGACGTCAGGATCAACTCACGGAAGAATATTCTGGCAGTTGATGTTCTACACCGTAGTGCGCTGCAAAGCCTACAGAACATCTCGGAAATCGACAGAGTCACAGTTAAATCAGTGATCCCCACTGACTGTAAGGGCAGTGTTGGCGTCATTTATGACGTGGACATTTCCATTCGTGCTGACGATTTCTCATTCTTGATAAAGCCAACTACAGACGACATCCTCATCAAGCACATCACGAGGCTTGGTCAGTCACGATGCTTGAAGATTGTTTTTGAGGGAGACAGTCTTCCCCCACACGTCAAAGTTGGTCACGTTCGCCATCAGGTCCGTCCATACATATCGAAGCCCCTACAATGCTTCAGATGTTTCAAGATGGGACATGTCAAAGGATTATGTACCAGCAATGTCGTGTGCCCGCGGTGTGCCGAACCTCATTCAGAAGACGCCTGCTACGCAACCGCGTTCAAATGCTCTAATTGCCACGGCGCTCATAAAGCGTCGTCTAAAGATTGCCCACGAGTGAGAAATGAACGCGCGGTGCTGAAACGCATGGTGCGCGACAATTCAACGCACAGGGAAGCCGCTGCTACTGTCAGGCGACGTCGGCGTCGTCACAGAAGATCATCACGCAACGTGGCATCTGCCGATAGAGACCCGTCATCTCAAGCAAGAAGAACTGGCCCCCCATCGTCAAGCTCTGCGAAGACGTATACACCGAAAACAGAATCAGGGTCAAGACTCCCACCTCGTGAAGAGTGGCCATCACTTCCACGAACACAGCCTGTTTCAGAGGTGCATCGATCCCCGCCAATCTCGATGCCATCACGAACCACTGATAAAAAGACAACTGAGGATCGCCAGGTCATCAACATGTTGCAGATCCTTATGAGCGCAATGCGCATGCTCCTAAGCAACATGAACACCCCATCAGCACAGAGCGCACTCCAAGTGCTGGACACTTTGAGTCCGGTGCTTGCGGCTCTAAGGTAAAACGATGGCCCGCAACATGTTATCCTTTCGCGAGGAGGTCAAAAACGCATCTGTCTTTCAGTGGAATGCCAGAGGACTTAGGGCGCGTATGTCTGAGCTCCGGCAATATGTATTCACGAACCATTTCTCCATAATTGTGATTTGTGAGCCGAACCTGTCAGCCCAGATGAGACTGTCTGGATATGAGTGCCTTACATCTTCTACACACGGAGAGCGCAGCAAGGTCATTGTGTTCATACGGCGCGACTTAACTTATGTTCATCACCCTGTAGCCCCTGACGAAGAAAACCAGTACGTTTGCCTAACAGTAAAAAACAAGAAGACCACATTTACCATCACCGGAGCCTACTTACATCCATCAAGTCGTCTAGACCGAGAGCGCTTGCGCGGAATTTTGAATTCAGCTCTCCAGCCATGGGTGATAACTGGTGACTTCAATGCCCACCACCACTTATGGGGAAGCTCCAGGGTCAACACTAGAGGTAGACAGTTAGTGTCTTTCGCTTCTGAATGTGAACTTATCCTCGTGAATGACGGCAGCCCTACTTATCTGCGCGGATCGGCCTATAGCAGTTGCCTGGACCTCACTTTCGTCTCACGCTCGTTCACACGCAGAGTGCGCTGGTTTTCAGATTTGGAAGCAAGGGGTAGTGACCACATCCCAACATACCTGAAGATTGACGGCTTTCCAAGTCTCAAGTCCTCCAGAGCCGTCCAGTGCACCGATTGGCAAAAATACAAGTTAATTATGGAAGACTATGTTGGCGCCTTACCTTTCTACCTAGAGGACGCAATAAAGAGTGCCCTACAGTCAACGACGCGTTCGCTTCCGGTGAGCTCATCTCGCACTGATATGGACCTTGATCTCGAGAAACTCCGAGCGATTCGTGGTCGTGCAGAACGACGTTATAGACGCACGAGGTCACTTGATGATCTGAGAGTGGCCAGACGCACACGAAAGAAAATACAGCGTCACATGGACAAGTTGGACAAGCAACGATGGGTATCTTCTTGCGAATCTTTGGATCCCAGAAAGCCTCCGTCACTAACCTGACAACTGTCCGGGATCTTCGTACAACCATTATTCAGCACTACCCATTAAAATCTCTGGCACTTCACTTACGCTGCGAAGAGATTGATGTCGCAGATTCCTTCTGTCGAAGGATTGCCTGCGGCTCAAATTGAACTGGGACAAAGACGCCCGACTTTTCTGCATCCTCACGTGATCCCCGAATGGAGATTTCATTTTCAATGGACAAACTAAACGCTGCACTTGCTTTGTGTAGACGTTCTTCAGCGCCAGGACCCGACGGCATCACTTACCGCGCTCTGTGTCACCTAGGAGATCATGCTCGGCAGGCACTCTTGCAGCTGTACAACGACTCCTGGCAAACTGGCATGGTTCCACAGGAATCGAAGTCAAGTCGCCTGATTCCACTTCTCAAAGCCGGCAAGTCACCCTTGGACATTTCCTCTTACCACCCGATTGCCCTCGCGAGCTGTGTGGGAAAAGTTATGGAAAGGATGATTTTAAAGCGTCTCGAATGGTACTAGAGTTCTACGAAATACATCCAGATGCCATGTCCGGGTTCAGACGAGGCCGCTCGTCAATTGACAATGTAGTTGACTTGGTGACATATGTAGAACACCAGAAGGCCAGCAAACGGTTATCGGCTGCTCTGTTTCTTGACGTTAAAGGGGCCTACGACAATGTCACCCACGAAGCCATTCTCAGCGCACTAGAAGGAGCGGGTCTCGGTGGCAGGATATTTACGTGGGTTCAGAGCTACCTACATAATAGAGCATTTCACGTGCAGACGGAGAATGGCCCGACACCCGAGTATCACTGCAGCTGAGGAGTCCCGCAAGGCGGAGTGCTAAGCCCGACGCTGTTCAACCTAACACTCATTGAACTATTTGGCAAGCAACCAAGCAGTGTACGACTTTCCATTTATGCTGACGACATCTGTGTGTGGACATCAGGTGTGACTCGACTTCAACTTCGCGCTCGACTTCAGAAGGCAGCATCAGTGACATCGTACCACTTACGCAAACAAGGGCTTGAAATCGCAAGTGAGAAGTGTGCAGTCGTGGCCTTCACCAGAAAACCAATGTGCGCTTACGGCATATCATTTAATGGGCAGTTGGTGTCATGCAGCCGGAGTCACAGGTTCTTGGAAGTCGTAATCGACCGAAACCTGTCTTGGACACCCCACGTAAACTACGTGAAAAAGCGGCTGACTGCCATTTGTCACTTATTCAGGTTTCTTGCTGGGAAAAGTTGGGGAATGTCTGTCGAGTCTATGTTACAGCTGTACAAGGTATTATTTACTGGATTTCTGCGGTATAGCCTACCTGTTATATCTAACACGTGCAAAACGAACATGCGCACAATCCAAAATATTCAAGCCCAAGCGCTTAGGATATGCCTTGGTTTACCCCGCTGCACATCGACAGCTGAAACAATTGCCATTGCACAGGACTACTCGATCATGACGCACCTCACCATTGAAACGATGCGTACGTACCTCAGGCAACATGCTAGAAATCCTTCCCACCACTTGGCAACCCTCGCTACTGAGAGGCCCTGCACGAAATCTAGTGCAATTGTCTGTGCTCATCGTGCGTCGTTTACGTCAGGTTTTACGCCTGCTAAGAAACTGGTGTATCCTCCGTGGTGCCTGGCACTTCCACAAGTACGTATTTCAATTCCAGGAATACAGAAGAAATCAAATTTGCCTTCATCAGCCCTAAAACAATTGAGCTTGAGCCATCTGCACGAAATGTACAACAACCTAGTGCACATATACACCGATGCTTCAACCACAGCGTCTGGTTCTGGTGGTGCGGTGGTGATTCCAGCTAGAGGAATCACTCAGCTAATCAAACTGTCACATGTCACTACGTCCACAGCGGCAGAACTTGCGGCTTTGCGTGGCGCCATAGAGTACATCAAATCCCAAAGACCTAGTAAATGGGCTGTGTTTTCCGACTCAAAACCAGCCCTACAGAGCATGCAGTCTGTCCTTCGACGAGGTTGCCATGAACAATTAACTTACGAAGTTGTCAAGCTCGTTCACCACGTCACAGAAACAGGCCACGAGGTCAAGTTTCAATGGCTTCCTGGCCATTGTGGGATCAGTGGCAATGATTCCGCAGACAACGCAGCTCGCACATCGCACCAAGAAGAACACACCCTTCCGATTCCTTTGTCAAGGACTGACGCTGCAAAGCAACTTCGTCACCTGGCACGTAGTCAGAGTCTGCAGGAGTGAAACACCCCAAGCATACGACATACGAGACTATACCAAATAAACACTTGACTCGAACTTCGACCTCCATCCGGACGTCGTCGACATGAAGCTTCACTTCATTGTCGCCTTTGGTTGGGGGTTGCCTTCACAAAAGCATATAGAACCCTCATCGGATTGACCGACAATGCGGAATGCGACGTCTGCTGCACCAAAGAAGACATCGACCATCTGATATGCCATTGCCCTCGATTTGCCTCTGAAAGACAGAAGCTTTCGGACGCATTGCGACATTTGGACAATCGGCCACTCTCTGTGCAGATGCTACTGGAACACCGTCATCGCCTTTCATCGGCTCAAAAAGCAGTCAAAGCTGTCTTGTGCTTTTTGAGGACTACAGGCCTAAGAGACCACCTTTAACTTTTGTGTAGTGCCACCGCTGCATAGGCGCCAGCCGATTGACTAACAATCCTCCTTTTTTTGTTCTTTTTTTTCTCTCTCTCTCTTTCTCTTCTATTTCCTCTCTCTCTCTCATCTTTAGGCCCCCTTCTTATTCCCCCAGCGTAGGGTAGCAAACCGGGCATGTGCCTGGTTAACCTCCCTGCCTTCCCTCTTGTTGTTTACCCTCCCCCCCCCTTACTTTTGCACTGATCAAAAACGTGCTCTGCTGTTTTATTCCATTCAATATGACAAAAACAATAAATAAGATTTCGAACCCCCGCATAGCTTCAGGATTGATTACTGAACCGTTGCAATGCCCTTATGACAAAGTTGTTGAGATGAGATAAGCAGAGTGACTTGTGTAGTGACAGGTTGGCCATGGTCGTCACAAATGTACTCCACACGTTTCTGCTCATTTTTCAGACTTATGCAGTAGGACTGCTACAGGAGGCAGCTGAATGTCGTGCGTATCCGAGAAAACGAACCGATTCTAATGAAATTAATACTGCCTAATATTCCTAAGTTGTTCATAAAAATATTGCTCGTAACACGTGTATCCTCCTTTGGCAGTACACGTTAAACTGACAAGAAATTATATCGCAAGCAACACAACTCCAGGCTAGATAAACTATATATTGGAGGTATTGGTAATGGATATTATATATACGTAAGGAGGCATATAAATTACGCACTTGATTGCTTACATTCTTGCACATTCACAGCGATTACTTCCTATTCGAGTGACTTGACGCAATTTTTAACCATTTTAACGTCCACCGGATTGCTATTGAGATATTTTATTTCTTAACGACTCCTGGTTTCTAAACGGTAATGCAAATTCTATAAACCGGAATTTAAGTAGAAAAGGGGAATCAGCTGAACTCGCTACCTTCGCAGGTATACTAGCTCCGGCTCAGTTTAAGCAGATGTTCCCATTTCATGCATCACACATTTGGTGAAACTCCGACGAAATTAGGGCCGGCAGGCAAACGAGCGAGTGGCGAACAAATTAGTGTCTGGAGCAATATTGACTATCTGCGACATCGATGATTTGTGAAAGTGTGCTGACGTCGCTAATGAAGGTGCCACCCTACAAAAACGTTATAGAGGATTGTGTGAGGCACGTTTGTCAGCGTTTATATCATTGGCGTTATTCTTTTGTTAGGGAGGATTTGCATTATTCCGTTTTTTATTCGTACAATTTTTGAAATTCTTACTGAGGTGAAATCAAGGTCCAAGTTCAGCCCTTTTCGTTGACAATGAGATAACCAGGGCTTCAGCACGGACGCAGTCAGCTATAATATTTTTTTTGGGGGGCATATAGGACGGTCATATAGGATTTTTTATGGGCATATAGGAAGTCTCAAGACGCTTTTGTTACTCCCCTCCCCATCTTTCGAGTGTCCTTCTTTTACATCCAGCCGCAGTATACTGTACGACGAACTTTAATTTAATATCCTCAGAAGTGCCAATCTCTAAAATACCACGCGGGGTGCTTTCACGTGGGAACCTAGTGTAACCTCCGCGCCGCAGACTCCCTGGACATCTCAAAGTTGATCTCAATATTCCGAGCTCTTGGTGCCCGAGCTACAATGTTCTTTCTATGAGGTTCTTATGCCAGCGTAAGGAGGGACACAGCCAAAGCATGTGCTCTATATTGGACAATATCTCACCTTGAGGGCATCTTGAGTTAAAGTCACTTGGGAATAGGCAGTGCATGGAAGACAGATTCGAATATGAATTAGTCTGCAGCATCCCAAGGGCAATCGCTTGTGGGTTTGTAAGCTCTTTTGTTTCGTGAGAGAAATACTCTTCTTTCCAGGTAGAAGTTATTTGTTAATTCAATAAATCTCAGCAAGGTGGCTCGGAACTCGTGGACCCCCACACTGCGACAAGCGTCTTCCTACCACGCAGAAAGGTAGTACACGCGTTTCAGCATGGGTGATGTCGTTGAGGCGGCCAAGGTTTGGCGGGAACCAAGTGATCGTGTGTTAGTTATTGCCCTGTTGAAAAGCAATGAATAATAAAAAAACGTATTTACGCATATCTACCAAGACGTCGACAGAAATGACCCATTCGTAGAGATAAGTGCGAAAAGTTGAAACTGCTATAGCTCACCTTTTTTTTTATCTCAAAAGCAACAGAACTTTGAAGAGAGTAATTAAAAGTAACAAACGTGCAGTTTGGCCATGGTTACGTAAGCAGAAAACATGGTTTCGTAAATTGAACAACTTGTTCGGATCACTCCTGCACGATACAGCAATTACCTAAGAGCTTTGAAAGTTCCGAAGTCTATTAGATAAACTTTCGGGCTGTGAATCTCACAAGCTCCCTGTTTTTTTTTAATGACTTATGTCATAGGTTACCGCTATAACAAGTACTTCAGTAAGTAATCACTGTATTATACATATTCTCCTGTAGTGTATAAAAACTGCGTCCAATCGGCAGCTCCACATTTACAGGGAGCAGTCACTTACATTTACGATGTCCCCAATAACACGAAAAAAAAACAGGTTGTATAGTGAACTTGTTCACGGTAAACGAAATCAATGCAGCAACTAGAACATTACGTACTCAGCTCAAAACCTTAGGTTTAAAAACGGCGGCTATCTTGCGTCATAGATTGTTCAATACGCAAATACATGCTCGTTCCGACGTCTACAGCTGCATGTTAAAGGGACAATAAAGAGGAAGAATTCGGCAGGTTCTGCGTGCCTTCAGAATCGATGTCATGCAAAGCATACAGATGCAAGGTGAATGTGTTTCAATTTTTTTATTGAGCGATACGTTATGCGGTGTCGCTAATTATATTCACCTATTCACACACAAACAGACGTTAACAACCGCGTATGTTTTATATGAGAAGTTGTTTACAGTTCCGCGACGATGCCAACAGCAACGTGGATATTCGCAACACCAGAAGCGGTATGCTGATACGAAGCGCTGATGTTCGCACTGGTGTGCGCGAGCATGGTAGCCATCAACACTGCTACACACTCTATATAACCTCAGCGGATCGCTCCTAACAACAATTGACTTTTACCAGACGTGAAGGTTGTGTCATAGGAGTACGTATGTAATTTCCATAAAATTTGATAGCCAGTTCTGCCACCAGAAGTGACGTTTCACGAACATTAGGGTCTATTTACAGAGTATTTTCGAGACGTGGCGTGACTCTGCGGTAGTATACTCGATTGCAACGCAGAATGCTAGAGTTCTAATCCTGTTGGAACACTGAGATTTATTTTTTTGATGTCAGTGAGTCAGCAATTTCTTGATAATGAGCGTTAAAATTATCGATGTGTGTTCTCACCAATCCAGGGTAGATATAAAATACCTATCACCTGGGGCACACATCTGCCCCGTGTATGTGCCACTGTTTTTGGAAAGGTTTTGACGACCTACGCGAGAAGGCTGTGACATTCTTCATGCCATGATCAGCACGTCATATTCATCAAAGCATCTTGCCCACCCCTACTAAATTTGGTGTACCCCAAGTTAAGAGGGTTATTGATTGATATGCGGGGTTTAACGTCCCAAAGCCACCATGTGATTATGAGAAACGCCGAAGTGGAGGGCTCCGGAAATTTCGACCTCCTGGGGATCTTTAACGTGCACCCAAATCTGAGCACACGGGCCTACAACAATTCCGCCTCCATGGGAAATGCAGCCGCCGCAGCCGGGATTCAATGGAATACCAACATGCCCACCTTTCCGCCTTGGTGATTCAATCCCGCGACCTGCGGGACGACCCGCGACCTGCGGGTCAATCCCGCGACCTGCGAGTACCTTAGCCACTAGACCACCGCGACGGCGCTTAAGGGGGTTATTATGAAAGCACCCAGATGTAAGCGGCTAGATAGATAGATAGATAGATAGATAGATAGATAGATAGATAGATAGATAGATAGATAGATAGATAGATAGATAGATAGATAGATAGATAGATAGATAGATAGATACCAAAAGTTCTTACAGTACCCAAAGAAATGCATCGCATTTAAAACAAAATCTCGCACACTAGTAAAGTAGAATATCCCAACTCCAACAACATCATATCTTGCCGCGAAAAAAAAGAGCACAAAAAGAAAATTTGGGTACAGCCACCACCTAGATATTCCCGCAAAAACACCGTGACGTCATGAATTCTCACGGCGTCTACTACTCAATTCGAAGTAGCTTCTGATTGGCAAAAATGAAGTACATTGTCATCTGTGGGCAACACAGACCTAACATAGGGAGTTTCAGAAAAGTTTATGGAGCCATTTTTGCAAAAACACATCAAAGACATTTTGAGAATTTTCACATCCCGCGCGGAGATATCGGCGCGCAATTCAAAAATGACACTTTAAATTTGAAAAGCTCCACTTATAGTGAACTTGTGCTGATGAAATTTTGGCGATTCGAATTCTCAGAGTAGATTTCTCAATCTAAACGAAGTCATTGTTTAACTTTAGTGTCCCTGTATGGAACCCTTGGCCTTAGTTGCAATCCGCTGTCCTCATGCACGACCCCCTTAACAACACTAGCTTGAAATTTTATTGAAACAGTACATTCCTCTAATCTATATAAGGTGTTAGTTTTGCGCGTTTGAAGTATACAAGTCTAATATTTACCTTGTGTCCATGAAACAAAATAGAAAATAGTCTGTACGCATTAAAAAGATGTCATTTACTAAACAAATGAAAACCACTGTTGGCATCTGGCAGACGCGCGGTGCCAGCGAAAAATGGGGGAGGCTGTCTTCCCTCCAAAATTCGTATTTTTTCTCTCAGCCTTCCATAAACAAACATACTCAGTATAATGTCGCGCGTTTAAACAAGAAAAAAATATGTGCACTATAATGGGTACGAGTGGCGTCACTGGCAGCTCAGTTCTTAGAGCATGAGACGCATTATTGAGAGCTCGCCGGTTCACTCCCTGCCCACGGCGAGTTATCTTTTTGTTCAGTTTCCTTTTTTAGATCTACATCAAACTTACTTCTCATAATGTGCACTAATATTTTCTAGACAGTGTTTTTTGTTGGTTTTCATTATTACACTGAAAAAAATGTGGTTAAGACTACAGCCTCCCTGCCATTACACCCCCTCCCCCCTTTCACGGAGGAGCACACTTCTGTTGGGTGCACTTTCCTTCCCCTTATCACCCTAATGAAAAATTTTGGAGGCGCCCCTTCTAGTCTGCGTCTGTATCCTTGCATATTCTGCATTCACTGCGCGACGCAACCAATTAGGGAGTGCAGGGAAACATCTAAAAGCGAACGCAGAGTGTGCCACGGCGTAGGCGAAATGATTTAATACGTAAATGCCTCAGTGACCATGCATGAGATGTGTACGTTAGCATGAGACATCGTGTGGAACAGAACAGTCGTGATATTAGCTATTTGCCCCACGAGGGTGGTTTATAAACGATAAGAATGCAAAAAAAGTATATGATAGGAAAGGAAATTTTACGTCAGTTGGCCATTCAGGAAAGGAAACTGACATGGGCCAACATGAAGTAGCCAGCCTGGTAGTGGACCTTCCCGTGTGCGTGTTTAAGAAGGAGGCAGGCGTCATTTGGCTGTTTGCATAAACACAAACCTACGTATTTTTTCCTCGTTCGTTGGACGCCCCTTGTGCAAGAGCTTATCCAGTCGTTTTTCATATCAAGGTTTCTTTCTTCGCATAGGCAAACATCCCTGTTGCTGGCAATGATGCCTGCGCGGTAGTCGTATGTATGCGGCGAGCATTCAGAACTTATTAAAATTATGTGGCGTTTTCAAACAAAAACCACGATATAATTATAAGGGACATCGTAGTGGAGTGCTCCGGGAACTTTGAGCTTCTGGTGTTATTGAAAGAGGCACTATAGCAAAAAAAACATATTTTTCGCGATGTACTAGCCCACAGCTTTTCTTGGCAATGAAGAGAAGCAGTGGGGTCAGAGCACGTGTGCTCTTCTGCGAAGTAGTCCGGTTTGGCGAGTATAGAATATCAGCCGCGTTCAAATGACCACGTGGCGCGCCATTCACTTCGTCTGCTTAGACAATAATTTGTGGCTGAAATTCGCCTCAAGCTTCGGCGAGTTATCGGGAAAGCTGAAGGGCAACGAGCACTCACCCGAAGACAAAAACGCCTTTTGCACTACATGTGAGGTTCACGTAAAACGTGCGATGTTTTTGGATGTGCGAAAACGCAAGACGACTTTGCACAATGAATATATCTTAGCCGCCTTATGCCTCTTTATGAGCAACAAGCCATACAATATAAAGCAATGCTGTTTTCATAATTTTCACTCGGAAAACACGGATGCAGTTGTGCAGCTATATTATTTTGCGACAGCACATACATATTTTGGTCCCACAGCCTTCCCTTCATTACCGAAAAAACTACAATCACGGCAACGCCCCTCTTAGCGAGAGATGATGCTTGATAAAAGCGCGAACATACGAAAATAAAATGCGGTTGAAGACGCCACCTCGAGGTTCCTGGCACAAACATCTTGATGTCATTGACCTAAACGGCGTCTACTAGGTCATACATGGTTCCTAATCAGGAATAGAGAATCACATTGTCACCAGTTGGGGCCAATAAACAAACACACAGAGTTTCGGAAAATTTCAGAAAATGAATATTGCCGCGTGCTTGCGGGGATAACTTTCTTGTAAATCAGCTCTTTTCAGTGTGGTGTCTTTTCTCGTGTGCTCTGTCTTTTGCTCTTTCTGTATGTGCCGTGTCTTGCCAACACACCCAAGCACCCACTTTATCATAACATTTTGTCGTGTCAATGTAATGAAAATGCGAAACATACATCTTGATATTTGTGACGTCTCGAGGGGAGGCTTTGGTGCAGTACATATAACTGAAATTTCCACCTTCATTATTTTCACTAATTATGAACTCATAATAGTGGTGCTTGTGACATCAGAGTTCTCACATCACCGTTATCAATGTAACCTAAATGATAGTTTCACTTTAGTGTCCTTTTACAGTGGACTGAGCACTAGGTTAGAAACTGCGCATAGCAATACGTCAACCGCTGTAGGCCCGTGTACTCAGATTTGGGTGCACGTTAAAGAACCCCAGGTGGTCGAAATTTCCGGAGCCCTCCACTACGGCGTCTCTCATAATCATATGGTGGTTTTGGGACGTTAAACCTCACAAATCTAATACGTCAACCGCAACGCGTGACACTAAGCACGAATCGATGAGTAGAGGAATGACGATACATCTGGTGCATTCCATTGCATTCGTTAAGGTGCAGTAGCTCTCGTCACAGCGGGAACTGGGCGCGCAGTTTGCATGTTCCCAGCTTCGTTAATGGCTGTATCAGAGAATGTCTGGTGTAATACGCAGCTCCTTGAAGCGAAACAAAAGAACACTTTTAGTCTTCTGCCTTAAGCCTGTTTCACATGTGAGTGAACTAGCGGCGGCGGTCGCGGAGATGAGCGGCGGGAGGACGCGTGGATGCACGTTCGTTTCACATGTGTCGTGGCTACCGCTGCTTCTGCGCGACCCCCGCTGCTCTAGCGGGCAGTGTTGTCCGCTAGAGCACTTCCTGTAAACTACTTGAGCACATAATACATAAGCATATTTCAGAATTCCTAGATAAGCACAATATTTTGTCAGGTTTACAACACGGATTCAGGAAAGGATTTTCTACTTGTACTCAGCTGATACGTACAGTTCATGATTTCGCACTATCTATAAATCCCGGAAAACAGGTAGATGCAATTTTTATGGATGTTTCTAAAGCTTTCGATACGGTCTCTCACAATTAATTACTCTTCAAATTGGATTTAA
Source organism: Rhipicephalus microplus (assembly GCF_013339725.1). Taxonomy (NCBI): domain Eukaryota; kingdom Metazoa; phylum Arthropoda; class Arachnida; order Ixodida; family Ixodidae; genus Rhipicephalus; species Rhipicephalus microplus. Next base: position 184,998,725 of record NC_051168.1, read on the forward strand.
TTCTTAAGAATACTCAGCTTATAAATTGGATTTCCGGTTACCTTTCGAATCGAAAACAGTACGTCTTTTTCAATGACCATTGTTCTCGTACAGTACCGGTTGACTCGGGTGTTCCGCAAGGCTCTGTGCTCGGACCCCTAGTCTCTTTATTGTTTATAAATGATATATCACATGATATACCTGTAAAAGTTAAGGTATATGCGGATGATTGCATCCTGTACTCGGAAATAGAAAACCATACTGATCAAACTCATTTAAATGATGCATTTCAAAAGGTCATTCGTTGGTGCGATAAATGGCAGATGTCAGTTAATTTTAAAAAGACCGTTTTCGTGAAAACTTCTCACAAACGTCACACTCTTCATTTTGCATATTCAGCCAATAATGTTTTTTGCAGGAGGTCCAACACTACAAGTACCTTGGTCTTTGGATTTCGAATGACCTTAACTGGACGAGACATATTAACACTGTAATAAGCTCGTGCAATTACAAATTATTTTATCTTAGATGAGCTCTTAAGCACTCCACTCCTCCCGTTCGCCTTGTTGCATTTAATGCAATTGTTAAACCTACTTTAGATTATGCATCCATAATTTGGTACCCTTACACCAGAAAAAATATCAGTGAATTGGAAAAAAATCAAAAGAGAGCTCTTAGGTTTACTTATAACAGTTTTGGTCATACTTCAATAACATGTTTATTAGCAAAATCTAACCTCCCAACACCTACACAAAGAAATAAAGTATTGAGATTCAAATTTTTCTTTCAGTTAGTTAAAGGTTATTTTAAGTTAGACTTATCACATATACTTCATTTGTCAACAGGTTATACCACAAGGCAGAGGCATGCCTTTACAATAACCCCATTTTCCACCCGTAATAACACATTCAAGTATTCGTTCTTCCCTAGAACAATTACCGACAGGAATAACCTTAATGACGGAGTTGTTTCCCAGTCATCCTTGAACCTTTTTGCTGCGCAGCTCTAGCAGTGAGTGTCTCAATTCTATGACATGTGCTCCTGTAGTTTATTTCAACCACTGTAACTATTCTCCACTTGTGATCATCTTGAATGTAGCGCTCATTTCTCTATGCCGGTTTATTACAAACCACTGTTCTTTTTTATATTTATTTGTTTGCCGATTAGTAAATTTATCAAATGTATTTTGTACCCTGCCGAAACACTATGTTAGGGCTGCAGTATTTATCAATAAATAAATAAATATTATATCCTTAACCTCCATTTTTTCCCTAATCCACTCTGCTCATTTCTTGTCTCTTGAGGTTACACGTACCATTTTTCTTTCCATTGCTCGCTGCGTCGTCCTATATTTAAGCTGAACCCTCTTTGTAAGCTTTCATGTTTCTGCTCCGCAGCTAAGTACCGGCAGGAAGCAGCAGTTATATACCTTCCTCTTGAGGGATAATGGCAATCTACCTGTCTTAATTTGAGAGTGCTTGCCAAATGTGCTCCACCCAATTTTTATTCTTCTAGTTACTTGAATCTCGTCGTTCGGCTCCGCGCTTATTACCTGCCCTAAGTAGACGTAGTCTTTTACAACTTCAAATGCACTATTACCCCTATCAAACGTTGTTCTCTTCCGAGGTGGTTGTACATTACTTTCGTTTTCTGCAGAATAATTTTAGGACCCACCTTTCCGCCTTCCTTGTCTAACTCCGTAATCATGAGTTGCAATTCTTCCCGTGAATTACTCAGCAATGCAATGTCATCGGCGAAGCGCAGGTTACTAAGGTACTCTCCATTAACTCTTATCCCTAACTGTTCCCATTCTAAGCCTCTGAAATCCTCCTGTAAGCACGCGGTAAATAGCATTGGGGAGATTGTATCCCCCTGCCTTACACCCTTCTTGATTGGCATTCTGTTGTTTCTTTATTAAGCTCTATGGTAGCAGTTCATCTCCTGTAAGTTTCTTCCAGGATGTTTATATATGCTTCATCGACGCCCTAATTTCACAGTGTCTGCATGACTGCTGATATTTCTCTCGAATCAAACGCCTGTTCGTAATCTATGAAGGCTATGTATACTGGTTGGTTATATTCTTAGCATTTCCCTATTACCTGATTGATCGTATAAATGTGGTCGATTGTTGAGTAGCCTGTTCGGAATACTGCTTGTTCCTTCGGTTGATTAAATTGTAATGTTTGCTTAACCCTGTTAGCAATCACTTTTGTAAATAGCTTGTATACTAGGGAGAGCAAGCTGATCGGCCTGAAATTCTTTACGTACTTGTCTTCTCCTTTCTCATGTATTAAGATGATGTTAGCCTTCTTCGAAGGCTCTGGTACTCTTCCCGTATGGAGACACCTCGTAAGCAGGGTGGCTAGCATTTCTAACATAATCTGTCCTCGATCTTTCAGGTGATCTGATGTTACCTGATCCTACCGGCAGGTTTGCCCCTTTGCATGCTCCCTAATTCTTTTCTGACTTATTCTATCATTAGTGGTGGGGTGTCATCTGGGTTACTGCTAGTTCTTATAGTATTAAGATCATGGTTGTCCCAGCTACTGTACAGATCTCTGTAAAACTCCTCCGTTATTTTAACTATCCTATCCACATTGGTAGTTATTTTGCCTTCTTTGTCCCTTAGTGCATACATCCGATTTTCCCCTATTCCAAGTTTCTTCTTCAATGCTTTGACACTTACTCTGTTTTTCTCAGCGTGTTCAATTCTCTCCAAGTTATACCTTCCTACATCGGATACCTTACGCTTATTAGTCAACTTCGAAGGCTCTGACAGTTCTATTTTGTCTGTAGTACTTGAGACTTTCATGTTTTGACGCTTCCTAAAATGTTCTTTGTTTCCTGAGAAAGACTGCCAGTGTCCTGTCTAACTACCCTGCCCCCAACTTCCACTGCACACTACGTAATGATACTCGTCAGCCTATCATTCATTGTACCTACGCTAAGGTTGGTTTCCTCAATAAGAGCAGAGTACCTGTTCTGAAGCGAGACTCTGAATTCCTGTCCTCTCTCTCAGTGCTAGCTCATTGATTGACTTCTTGCGTATCAGTTTATGTCGTTCCTCCTTCAAGTCTAGGTGAATTCAAGACTGTACCATTCTATGGTCACTGCATCGTACCTTGCCAACCACTTCCACATCCTGCACGATGCCTGAGTGTGCACTCATTATAAAGTCTATTTCGTTCATATTTTCACCATTAGGGCTTCTTCGTGTCCACTTACGGTTCTCTCGTTTTCTGTAGAAGGTATTCAATATCCGTAAATTATTGCGTTCTGCAAATTCTACTATTAGCTTTCTTCTAGCATTTCTAGTACCGATGCCATAATCTTCTACTAACTGGTCTCCAGCCTGCTTTTTCCCAACGTTTGCACTAAAGCCTCCCATCAGTATAGTATACTGTGTTTTTACCTTACACAGTGCCGATTCCACGTCCTCATAGAAGCTTTCAACTGAAGCGTCATCATGTGTGGATGAAGACGCGTAACCTGTATCATCTTCATCTTGTATCTCTTATTGAGTTTAATTACGATACCTACCACCCTTTTTACAATGCTCTATGCTGCCAGCTATGTTTCTGTGAGTTAGGAACCCCACTCCCAGTTCTCTTCTGTCTGCCAAGCCCCGATAGCAATGGACGTGCCCATTCTGTAGCACCGTATAGGCCTCATCTGTCCTCCTAACCTCACTGAGCCCTATTATATCCCATTTAACACCCTCTATCTCTTCGAATAGTACAGCTAGACTTGCTTCAATAGATAAGGTTCTAGCGTTAAACGTTGCCAGTTTCCAATGGCAGCCTGTCCGGATCCAGAGATTCTTAGCACCTTCTGCTGCGTTGCAGCTCTGACCACCACCGTGATCAGTTCCTTCGCAGCTGCTCTCGTCTGAGGGCCATGAGTCAATTGACATTTTCAATTGGGAGGTAGTGGCCAGATACTGCACCAGGGTGACCAATCCTTCTCTGTTGAGAACCCCTCCCCCCCCCCGCTAGCTCGGGTCCGTGGTGTCGCTACCCACCAAATGCCTGCTTACGCAGACGGCCCTGCGTAAGCAGGTGTTCGTGCTAACTACGTAACACTAAAGACTAACATTATTAGTAGCGCATTATGTATTTTTATTTATTGAAGGAATAAGGTAGACGAACAACCGGTACAAGCATTACAGGTACAAGAGGCATGGTATATGCTAAAACACATGTGATAACATAGGAATATATCACGAGGAACGGAACTGAAAACCCGTACTTTCAGAAGGCATTAAAGTTAACATGGCAAAGTATTACAGGAATTAGAAACAGAACACAAATAATAGACCATAGTTTAGCTCTAAACTACACAAAATTGCCTGAGATCAGTTATACAGTTCAAAACTGACACAGTAAGCGGAAAAAAGGGAAATTTAAACACGTTGGATTTGGAAAAATACGAGGTTAAAGAATAGACATGACGATGGCGTGTATGCCTAGTGGACCGAGGAGATACGTATCAACTCGTCTCATCGGCTAAATTGTGATCAACAAGAAGATAGAGAAAATTAAGGCGGTTTCTTTTTCGTCGTAATGAAAGTGTTTCAATGCTGTTAGCAGTCATTGGTTTGGTCGGCTAGCCCATAATTTTGAACTTAGAATAAACGAATCAGACAGCCTTTCTTTTACGGCTTAGGGTTTCTTAATGTTGGATTTAGAAAATGGGTGCCATACGACAAATCGTATTCTAGTTTGGTCCTATGTACATAAAATAACTAAGTAGTTTTATGTTAGAAAGAGAATTTCCAAGTTTATGTTTTAGAAAAAACAGATTACGGTAGGCAGAAGAACATACGTTGTCTAGGTGGAATTTTCAAGACAGGTCATTAGCTGTTGTTATGTCTAGATAAAAAATGCAAAGCAGTTCTTAGATAAATTCGGTGACTCTGAGTCGCCTTTACCTATCTATCTATCTATCTATCTATCTATCTATCTATCTATCTATCTATCTATCTATCTATCTATCTATCTATCTATCGATCTATCTATCTATCTATCTATCTATCTATCTATCTATCTATCTATCTATCTATCTATCTATCTATCTATCTATCTATCTAGCCATCTAAGACTTTCAGCTCTACTGGCCATTTCAATCTTGGGATCTACAACAAAATATTTACGGCATAACATGACGGCATGACGAGCAAAAGTGACTAGCCGTAACATAAAAAATATGACTTGTATGTCCGGAATGTCAAGGTTCACGTGATATGGTCTTTCTGCTCTTGCGGCGGGTTCATTCACATCACATATTGAAAAACTGGTATAGTATGACATGACTGCATGATGAACATAAGTGGCAGGCCCTAACATAGAAATCATGGCACGCATGTCATGCAAGTCATGCAAGTCATGAAGGCCTGCCATGATATACGCCAAACGCTCACGGTGCGCTCGTGATCTTTTCGCTAGCTTCACATTTAACAAATTCGGTATTACGTGACGTGAATGACCGACTAGGGTATGTGGCACTTAGAAACATGATAATAATATGTGTGTCATGTAAAACATGACCACGCGCTACGCTCATAGCGCACTGGTGGCTGATTCGCTAGATTCGCATATACCTAATTCGGTATAACAGCACATGAATTGACGATAAACATAATTTCCAGGCGCGAACATGATAGTCTTGACATTGAATTCTCGTACGGCATAAGTTACACGCCTACCACTGCTGGGGCTGGCATTGCAAACGTTACTGGTGGCATGGTTACGTGACTCTAAATAGCATACATGCATGTTATCTAGATACGTGAACGCGCATAACATTTTCACTTGTGTTTACTATGTACTACATCCATCCGCCTCAAAACGTTGTGGTGAGTTTAAAGTGACATATCAATGTTCCATATCCGTGCTTCGCATTTAATCGATTTCTATTGCACGTGAGATCTGCCGATTTTTTGTATACTCTAAGCCAAAAGAGAGATACGGGAATGTAGGGGTTGCTCAATTCAGGGAGCAATTAAATTGCCACTCCCATTACTCCCCTAAAAGGAGTAACTGCAGAGGGACGAACCGTTGCTCTCCTTTCCCTTCCTCCTTCAGAGAAAGAACAGTTACTCCTTCGGAGGATCAACCATTACTCCCACCAGTTGCTTCTCTAAGATCAACGGTTAGTCTTGACCGTTACGGCAACGTGTTCACAGTTACTCTATGAAGACCAACTGCAGACGCTTCCAGTTACTCATTGTGGAAATGAATATTTATCCCGAGTATTCTTGTCAGACACCTAACACATGGCGAGAGCTCCTTGGCAGAGCACTGCTTAGTTGCTTGTAACATTAAAACTGGACAAAATTGAAAGAAAAAGAATTACTTTAATTTTCTTCTTTCTTCTTATTCAGGCGACGTGTGAGCACACCTAGAAGTATACTTCGCCACACCACCGCCAACACTATTTAGGTGGCATAATACATCAAAGATTTTCTGCGTCTTCTGTGCAAAAACAATCTCGAATTCCCAGCACAGGGCAGTCTTTGCCATCAGTGCAGAAAGAAGGGCAACTTCTCCTATTGTGAAGGTGTCGAGTGGCGCAGGACTGGTGTTTCCATCAAGCGAGCGCAGCGGAATGTCACCGCGGGCATATGTGAAGCATCTCATTGCTGCAAGAAGAAATATAAGTGTGGGGTTTAACATGCCAGAATCAATAGATAACGAAAAGTCACACACCACAGCAGCATTTACATTCCAGCAAGTCTACTGCAAAATGAAATGCAAAAAAATGGTAGGTTGAGCCAAACGTTACTTGACAAGCCATATAAATATTGATGTGTTAAACGCTCTTCACGTGATGTCTGTTGCTAAGATAGCAAGATTTTGGCAGAAATTGTACAGCACCTCAAGAAGGCATTATTTTTGTAGCAGTTAAATCTGCGTAGCATTCTAGCAGTTAACTTGTATCACGTACCCAGCTAGGGGACATTTCCATGAGTCTATTCCCCAATGGGCATTATAAGCGAGATCATGCGTGTGGCAAGTAATACAAACCGTCCGTTCATGTTAAAATAGATATTTAGCTCGTGCCCATAGTTACTCTCGATTGTGCTGTTCTGTCATACGCTGCTGCGTCATGAGATGTACAATACCTGTAGGCACAAGCCAAGCATGCAGAGCCTGTTTGAAAGCAACCATTTGCAGAGGCTACGTAATCATCTTCAGCGAATTTCCTAGTAGCTGAAGTAAACGGCTGGACAAAACTACAGACACAACTGAACATAGACAGTGCTACGTTCAGACAAAGCTTTCAATTTAGGAAATAGAGTGCACTTATTCACTCGATTGACAAGTCACAGCCACGAGATATGTGAAAGAAACATTGTCTTAAGGCATGCACAGATATTCTAATTCTTTGTCCGACAGTGTCACAGATAGCTTGCTGATACACATATATCCAAGCGCAAAATCATGTCAAGCTTTTAATATTTCGAAGTTGTGTTGGTTCATTGTCGAACAGCTTACCGCTTTCTTGGACGAATTGCATTAAGTGCACCGTGGTTTCTAAAAGACTGATTACTAGAAATTAGCACCCGGAGTGAATATCTGCCTATATATTTTGTACTGCCTTCTACATTTGTTGAGGATATGCTACAATTGAAGCCCACATCGCATACTTGACCACTGTGATGGAAATACAAACATTAGGAACACTGTCACCTATAGTAACAGCATAACACTTCAGGATCTTAGAACAGAAGGGAGGTACACAAGAAAGTAAACACACTCTTGCAAAACTTCAAACGAGAATTTTTCAGAGCGGGAAAGGTCAACATACAGTGGCACCTCTAAACCCACAAAACATGTGCAGAAAACAGGGTGACGGCGATTCATGAAACGCTGTTATGAAGGCTTTCGCACGGACAGCTTTGGGAATCTAGACACAAGTGTTATGCTTTGTGCAAGCCAAAACCCATGTAAATGAGGTAAACGTGCTTTCAGTAGCACCATGTGTAAACAAATTTTGGCTGTTGGCTTTTTAGTACCATCAGTCATCCCTGCAATGAAAACATAAACCTTTTAACTCAACGGTAACAGTGTAAGTACACACACGAGCCAGCGTAGCCCTGTCTAATTGTCAGTGCCAGTGTAACCATGTGGCATGATACATTATTCGCTGGCCAAAACATGCGTAGTTTGCCCCCAAAAAAGCTATGCTTTCATATACGTAACACGTACGAAAAGTCTGCACTAACTGAAATTCACTTGCATTCTGTACTTTAGCATTATTGGGGACATCATTATCTTCAGTGAAACCAAATATATGTCATAGTCCTGAAAAAACGTAGTGAAGGACATGCATAAAAGATTATTTTATTTGGTAGCAGTCAAGTCTGGTTAAGAAAATCCAAGTGGGAATCAGCCTGGTAGACAAAGAATTTGCTTAACAGCGCAAACGACAGGAGGGGATAGAAGAGACGAGAACAGAGCACTTCTATCCCATCCTGTCGTTTGCGCTGTTAAGAACTTTCTTCGTCTACCAGGCAGCACCAATCAGCCCTATCTAAAAGGAATCAGCCTAGTTATGTGCATGCGGCAAATCCCAAACGTTGTTATCGAGGCCATTAAACGATGAAATTTTAGTCGATTGGTATTTACGTCAAAATGTGACTTAAACGGCTTGCCAAAATTTCACAGCACGTACAGATTCCATGATACAGAATAAGGACAACGCTAACGTGAACCTATAAACTTTATGATCGTCTTTCATAATGTTCAGTTTTGTAAAGGTTTTGCATCGCTAGAAAAATCTGAAATGTTTGGATCATTTCTCCTGACATTCTTCTGTCCATATGCAAAGTGCTCGTTTGATGGTGCCCTTATAAAATAATACGTTCAGTGAAGGTGAAGCAAGTGACGCATTGGTGTAGGCAATTATTTTTTTGAGACGTGCGGTAAGAAGGCGGGAAGTGTCCGCTCATCTGAATTGAAGGCCGGGCATGCAAACAGTCAAGAGTCATATTGTCATAGTGTGCTCCCTATGCCCGGCATACAAAATATGTGGGGATACGGAGAGGGAGGATGAGCATGTTTTCCGTGTGCCACTGCCTGGCTATGTCACTGATGTGATGCGAAAATAATTTGTTGACTTACTTGTCTACATACACTACAGCTCCAAAATATGTTGCCGAAGACCTCGACACCAAGCCGTTACGTTACATAAAGCCAATGAGAGACAAGTACTTGTATAAAGGCCGCTACAACCCCGCCCCAAAGTTATACTAGGTATTATTGCGGAAAAGAACGTTTAACCACAAAAGTACATTGGAACTGCAGTGGTGACAAAGGTAGCAAGAGGGTATTCAGGCGGTAATAAAGCGGTAAATTAGTCACACACAGCGAGCAATGGTAACGGTGAATCAGCAAGAGAAAATCATTTCTGTTTTGATAACGCCACCAGTCAACGATGTCTCAGGAGAAAAACAATGAGCCAGCTGTTTGAGAACTCAACAATTTTCACAAGCTGTGAACACGCATAAACTTGGATGTTGAAAACGCCAGAACCAATGCTAGACTGTAATTACCCACACAGTAAGAGAATTAAATGTAGCTGGAAATGCCACTCACCTGCAAGCTGATGCATGCGCAGTCGTTTGTTCGACGAGCGAACAGGTTTGCAGATAGCTGAAGAAGTGTTTACGTTGTGTTTGTTTCATCCAGCAGCAAAATCCACAACAACGTTGCACTCTTGAGAGATAAATATACACTAACCTTCATCACGAAAAAGTAGAAACGCAAATCTGCTACACTCATGCACTATCAAAACCTAGCTCACCATCTCGCCCATCCATGTGCTCGCCGACCACAAATCATATGAAGATGAGTAGTGCGAATGCGAACCTAGTTGTGCCGAAAAAAAATTCGAGTGGCGGCAGCACAGGCGTCGGCGCAATGCTTTTAATCTGTTCTCCTAATACACTCATCAAAAATTTAAGTATACTCTAGCTCGTACTTATTCAAGAAAAGGTAGTGTTTATTTTTATTTAGTGCTAGTACACAAAAATATTGAATAAAAATCACTTTACAAAAGACATCGCTTGTTAGGCTAGCGGTACATTTGTCGTGCGGGCTCAGATGGCGCAGATTTGTCATTTCTGCCCTTGAAACTACACGTTGAAGCGTGCTACTGAGTGTTGCGGCTGATGAAAGGCGCGTCTGGGATGGCTCTCTTTCTCCTGTTTTTAAAGACGATAGTCTTTTTTGGGGACCTTCAACGCAAAAATTTCGGTCTGTCTGTCGGTGTAACATGCAGCTACGGGGCCATTTTTCGTTTGTTTGTTTTGAGGGCTCGTTTTGCAAGTGTTTCGGTGTTCGATCAGCTTTTACGCCCTTCCTTAGCAGACGAACGGCGCGTCTAGGCTGTTTTTTTTAATATTCTTGTTTTCCACGTGTTCGGCGTTTGGTGCGATTTGACATGCCAACTCTTTATGGTGCTCCCGCATGTGTTAGGCGCTTGTAGCTGTATTCTCAGGAATTCCGTGTTCTGCAAGCGCTGCTGTTTTATTATCTGCGGATGCTAAAACGAATGACTGTTTTGGTTTGGTGAAGTTTGGCACACAGAGCAAATAATATTCTGGCCCATAAATATCAATGTGCGCGGCATGCATATTTCTGAGCGGTGTCGTTCAGGGGAGAAACGGTTGCGTGACTAGAGCATTTACTGTGGTTCCGCCTTCCATTGTGAGCTTACAAACTTAAGACTAAAACGATTGCCTCCCGTTTTCGAACATGTTAGCCGGCTTGTTCCGCTTGGTCCTTTCGGGGAGTAACAGCTGGTCTGAAAGACTATATAAAAACAGCCGTTGCTCCTATTTCGGCCATTTTTGGCTTAGAGTGTAGTTGTTTACCTGTTGTAAAGATGATAAGCCGAGGTTAAGTAAAATGAAGAGGTGTTTTTGAACGAGTCATGGAAAGAGAAACAGTTTTTGTGCGTTCAGTGCCATACCATTGTCTTTACACCAGATTAGTATTTTATGAAGACTTAGGTTAGGGTCTCTTGATCATTAGAACAAGTAATTTGACGAAAGAGCACACAATATTCTGCGAACAGTCTGATTTCAGTTCCTGTTAGTGCTGTGTTCACAATGTCGTTTACATATATCAAACTGAACAGCGGCCCCAGAAGACTACCTTGCGGCACGCCTGATGTTACAGGAAGAGAGCTCGAATGGCTCCCATCTATTGATACAAACTGTGAACGTTCTGATGAACAGTGTTGAATCCACGAAATGAATAAGTCGGGTAGATGGTTGTCCCTGAGTTTTTTATTTAGTTTGTGATGAACAACTTTATCGAATGCCTTGCTTAAGTCAAGGAATACGACCATTTCTATCCAGACTTTCTGCAAGTGAATGAACCACTGCGACTGACTGAGTTACTATTGAATAACCTTTTTTAATGCCATGCTGAAGAATAGTCAGTATAGAGCTTTGCTCGAAAAGTTCTGCATTGCGTCTAAACATAACATGTCAGAGCATTTTACATATTGGTGATGTTAATGAGATGCGATGGTAGTTTTCTACAAGTGAATGGTTGCCATTTTTAAAGAAGGGAACAACATGAGACCTCTTCCAATCACTGGGTAGTTTCGCACTCATCAGTGAAAACCGAAAGAGCACAATGACAAAACAACCAATATTTTTGGCGTAACGGCAAAAAAAAACATGAGTGATAATGTCCGGACGTTACGATGATTTAGTATTCAACTTCAAAGTCATTTAGAGAACACCAGAATATCATATAAAGTCTACTTCATTAGAAGTAAATGAGGCATATGGAGGCTCCCCTCAGCAAACACGCTATGAAAAAATTTATTAAAAGGTTTCGCAATAATCTTCTGATATGTAACGCTATTTCCTTCGACTAATATATGTGATACCTGCTTCGTTTATTAAAATTTTCGGAAGGTTGTTATAAAGCAAAAATCATTCTTATCACATAAAAAACTTGGGAAATTTATTTTAAGTTCATGAATGATAGCTCATTGGGCATTACTCTTTTTCATCCGTTGAAATTTGCCTTTTAGATGAATGATTTTCGCGTAATGCATGGGTTGCCTTTAGCAATTTTTTGATGTGGTTGAAACAAAATAAATTAAGCAGTGATGCTACATTTTAGTAAATTGGTTCTATAGCTCATCAAGATTGCCCTCATTTTCAATAAATTCATTGAAACAACTTCCATGCAATGCCCATTAAACTCATCAACATATCCTGCATAATCATTTATTGTTCGCGTGGTTGTGCGTTCGTGTTAAAAAATAGTAACGCTTACAAGATGATAATCAGACAGACGAATTTCAATTAAACAGTATAATCATAAACATCGCGGCTTAGGAACGTCTTATATTGCACGCTAAGAAATATTTCATAAGGGGTTTTGTTTCTTGACGCTTTCAGTGTACTGCTTCATCGTTTTTGCTCAATTAGTGCTGCTTCGGGTGATTAGTAATATGTTGTTTTTTGTTTTATTCAGTTCTACGCGCTATATAAAAGTTTAACAAAACGTTCTTAGAGCATGTTTTCATGCGTTCACGCTTTCATGATGCTTGGTGCATTAAAATAAATAAAATAGGCGTGTACACCTGTGAATACGCAGTTTAGATTGTGGCATTCGTTACATTTCAACTGTTTTGTGACGGCTTTGTTTGTGGCACCTCTGGTTACGTGCACATTGTGGAAGCGCAGCGTAGCATGCCTATATATTGGTTTTAGAAACAACAATAACCAGTTGGTAGTCTGCGCTTAATCCTGTCTCTATTCTGGTTTTCCTTTAAGTTTGAACAGCAACTCAATTTTTCTTGTTCTCGAGCAGGCTGCCTAACCACTTGAACTATGTCGTGAGTAAGCATCATGTCAAAAATTACGTTGGCATCTTTGTTGTATTTACGGTTTGCCTGAAGGAGTTCCCAGTCAAAATTTTGTTGGTTAAGAAATCCCAATAACAAAAACGTTTTTACTCTGGAATTTTGTCATATGCTCTTGCGATTACAGCAAATATTCAGGAGCGGCCTCTGGTGGTCTATAACAGGAGTATAGCACAAAGTATTGATCCAAATAATTTATTTTGATACAAAAACACTCGAGATCACTGATATCCCCTAAAACAATCGCTTATATTTATTTATGTATTTGTTTGTTTGTTTGTTTCTGTGTTTGTTTCTTTGCCTATTTAAATACTCTCAATGCCATTTGCGGCGTTTCAAATGAGAAATATCAGTCTTGAATAATGAAGAATCAGGGTTGCTGCAGGTCTAGGAAGGAAGGTGGTTTCAAGCAGATCAAGTCTTAAACACATAGGAGTGGAAGTATATGTTGGTGTGGCAGAATGACACATGAACTTTGAAGTTTTGGTGTATGCGAAATGAAACATAAGAAGGCGGCGAGAGTATTGTGCGTTTTATTTAAAGATTCATGAAAAAAGTTCGGTAAAAGAGCTATAGGTGGGCCTGCTTTTTTTCTGTGAGAAAGGAATGGGAGGTCGAGAGATGTTTTTATTGAAGAGATACTAGCAGTGCGAGAGTAATTAACGACAATAAAACGAACCGAACGATTCTGAATGGCTTCTAGTACGGTAATAAGCGTACAAAATTGAGTACCCCGGATTGATGAGGTATAGTCGAGTTTAGATCTGTTTAATAAAGAAGTTTCAATGGAATAGGCGCTAATGCGAAGTTACGGCGCAAGAAGCCGAGAGTGCGGTTTGCATTGCTAATCTCATAAGTAATATGGCTATTCAATGCAAAATTGTTATCAATCTGTACACCTAAAGAGTTGTATGTAGTGACAGATGAAGACTGAAAATTAGTGATTAAAAGGAGCTAGTGCAGTCAGTATTTCCACGAGACATCCTCATTATTTTACATCTGTTGATATCCAGTTTCATGGACCGTGAAGGCTTGCATGCTTGAGAAGAATAACAACACCTCCCTCCTCATTTGATAGATCTTTACAAAAAACACTGTAACTTCGGGTACAAACTAAATAATCACTTATTTCATTTCAATTTATATGGGGGGGGGGGGTTTAACGTCCAAAAACCACCATATGATTATGAGAGACGCCGTAGTGAGGGAATTCGGAAATTTGACCTTCCTGAGGTTCTTTAACGTGTACCCAAATCTAAGCACACGGGCCTACAACGTTTCCGCCTCCACCAGAAATTCATCGGTCGCTACCGGGTTCGATCCCGCGACCTGTGGGTCAGCAGCCAAGTACCTTGGCCACTAGATTACCGTGGCGGGGCCCTTATTTCATTTCGTCATCACGTTTCGGTGAATACACTAATGTGTGGGTCATATTCTGTTTTATTCTATTTTCTATTTTATTTAATTTATTTTCACCAAAACAGATACAATGGCGAAAAATTGGGGAGACCGCAAAAAAGCTGAAGTTTTTGCAGCTTCACTTAGCAACGTCCACCCTACGTCGGCAATGACAGGGTCAAAACGAAATACAATAAAATGAAGAACAAATGTTGTAAAGCAAGTAACAATACAAGCAGAAGGCAAAGTAAACGACAGGCCAAGGTATACAAAGAAAAAGGAATATTTAATAAACACATGAGCACAGTAATTCGCAGAGTATGTATCATCGCTTTCGTACTAAAGAAAGGTACACAGTGAGGTTACACAAAACAAATAATTAAAAAAATAAAGGTACACAAATAACGATGCAAAGCAACACTGATTGACCTATGTAAACAATGCAAATTTACAAGAATAGTGTGCACATCGATATTGTTTATTGCGTCAATTTTTATTCGAGTATCATAGCTTCAATAGAACATTTTTCTGTTCCCAATGCTTCACGCGTTTATATTTAGGATTCGCGAGTTTTTTTTTTTCCGTCGTTTGCGTAGAATCGTTGGTACTCTGAGATACTTGACTAGATACATGAACGCGCAGAACGGATGTGGAAGGGCCATCATTATCTTCCCTCAACCTTAACTCTTGCTTTGCTTCTGCGTGTAGCCTCCAGTATTCGGACGTTTCATAGCTATAGCCGTTTTTTTCGCAATAGAGTTTTATCATTCGAATTGTTGTCCCAGACGTAAGGTACGTTGTTTATGTACATTTTACCTAATTATAATGAAACCTTGTTTCTTTTGTCAAGATACGGCTTCGCACTAGCTCACAATTTTCTTCGAATGTCATGAATTCTTAGAGAACAATTCTCACTAAAAGAATATTCCTGGCTCTTCAGTTTAAGTTAATTTCTTAGTATTTCACATTTACGTCTTGAATATAACACTTGAAAAATGACAGGTCTCATGGAGTCATGTGGCCGTTTGCCTAGTCTGAGTATACGCTTGATTGTGTGTTCTGGACCTCAAGAATGCCTTAAAAATGCTTTTTACCGCACTTTCAAATGTGGTGTTTGTTCCATATGGAAGTTCATAAAAAATCAAGTTAGAGCATCTGCTATAATTTTTATGCCGTCTATTTTACATTGAAGTACTATAATAGTGTTTTGCAAGCAGAAAATTTGCTCTTTAAATAATGCGACCATTTGTTCTAGAGCAGATATTGAGTTCAGTTTCGTTTTGATATCTGGAAGAGGAGATTCCTTTATTTCTTTGATATCTGATGCAATTTCTTTGCGATGTTTAGCGATTTCTGAATAGTCTGGGAGCAGATTTTCTTCTATGTCACCTCCAAGCAACAGCGATTTCCTTGCGGCGTAATTGACTACATTTAACATATCAAACAGCCGAGGGCACGGCAGCATCAAAAGAAAACGGTTATTTGAACAAAAACACTTAAAATAATGCCTTTTTACCTGCGCAATGAAGATAAGCGTATTTTGAGCGATCCGTTTGTTTTCAATGCCGCCAAGCCCTGTGGGCTTAGAGCAAGCTGGCAGCAATTTTAGAGCCGGCCAGCACGACCAGCATAACGATTACCAAAAATGACAGCACTTACAATATTATTAGCATTTCCAGTTTAACAAACTGAGGTCAGGATATAATTATGAGGTACACCACTAAGAGAAAAACTAGGAAAATTTTGACTATATAGAGTTTCTAAACGGGCACAGACATCTCGCAGTACAGTGACCTCTGGTGGTTCAAGTCTGTCGAAATGACCGCACTGTTGGTCAGAAACTAAACAGCAGGTGGCCTAGTCGAGAAAGCCCTCAAGCCAACTGACAATGAGAGCTCCTATGAACCAACAGCTGCCAAAACAGACAATTCGATACAGTTTCCACTCTCTGTGGAATTCGCCCCATCAGCCTCGTATCACTAGAAGCTTTAGTAGGGCTTGCCGAACTCTGATATACAGATTAAGAACACCATCAGCATACACGCCTGCATGGTTATTTCAAATCAGGGGCACTCCCTCCCCGCTGTGCACTGAATGCATTGAGGTAGCAGATAATCGGCACCATCCCCGCTCGTGTAAGTGTTTTTGGTGTGAAAGAGAGACATTATTGAAGATGGGAGGGTTTCCCCACAGATGCTGCAAAGCCGTTGTGCTTGCGGCAATTGCGCGGTCGATGCGAAAACAAATGACTAATATACCTTTGGGGTGGATTCACACGAGGAAACGAAGGAGGACTTCTCACAGCCGACGGCGCATCACGTGACGTGCGCGTCACCGAAACGTGCCGTCCTCGCTTCATCCTCTCTCCTCCGCTCGCGGCACGGATGGAAATGTGTCACCGCTATTTAGATCTCTCCGTTTGACGGTCGTCTTCTCTCGATCGAGAGGATTCAATGTCAAATCTGTCAGCATTGGTCGGATCGACGTGGCTAGAAAGCTGGCAGACGGCGTAAAAGCCACGTGTTTTATACTCGGCGACAACTTTTCTTGGCACTGAAGGGAAAGCTGCGGAGGCGGAGCTTCTGCACATGTAGCACTACGCAAAGTAGTCCGTCTTCGCGCGTCTTGTAACGCTGTGGAAAGAGACGGAGGCGTACCATCAGGGTTTAATTTAAACGCAGACTGCGCTTAGCGTTTGAGGTGCACATTAAACTACAGGAGTTTCTCACGCGTTCACAAACGCGAAGTCACAACAGATAAATTAAAAGAAATACGAATATCTTACTGCTGTCAGCTGCACCCTGCCTCAAATAGCTTCACGTAGAAAATAAAGGCGGAACAAGCGCGCTGCATACTCATAGGAGTCGAGAGTATGCACGAGGATGCTGCGACCGTAGCTCCGGTGGTGTGCATGCGACGTCGCCGCTGCTGCGCCGGATTAAACTAATCACACGATTATTCGGTCTGTGGAGCAGCGGGATTTTGCCCTCGAGTGTGGATCTAGCTTTACGTTATTACGATGCAAGGATTTGGCGATGTATGGGGAGCCGAACTACGTTGAAAGAGTCGCTCAGGCAGATTCATTGCCGACCAGGTCTAGGAGGCTAAATCGGTCTGAGGCAATATCAACACCGCCATCGAAAGCCAGCACAATTGCATGACGAATAAACGCGGATGGCACATATCCTATTACTGACATTGAGCGAATAAAATGTACCTGAGTTCTCCATGAATTGTGTAGATCAGGCAACCAGTGGACACTATAAACATAATGATTACCAATAGATGGAAAGCGCAGTCGAGGAAGGTGGTGAGTTGATTCAAGTGACGATATAAAAACGTTCAAAAGTTCACAGAGATAAAATGGGATCACATCGCACAGTACTGGGTAAGCTGTATATCATCGGGAGAGGCGTTCGCCCAGCGGTGAACAGAAACAGGCTAAGGATGATAGCGCATAAGTTCGATGTAGTTGGTGCCCATCAATGCCTTACGAAAAAACGCTAACAGCGAAAATCTGAGAATAGCAAAAAATGCTGGATTGAAGTTTTTTCCCCCTTTTTCTGAACGAATAAAGGCTACTATATGGGTTACCAGCTCTGCCAAAAAGACGTATGCCGAAGGACGTATAATGATGAAGCCTGAATGAAAAAAAAAACCTCATCTTTACGTTGCGTTCACATTTAAATCTAACTTTATTGTCTCCTTCCACAGTGTTTCTTAAAGCGCCATGTATTTATACCACATAGTTCATGTAATTTCGACGCTGCAAAAACGTGGTCGGCTCGATCACGTGAAATCTCGATTGCGCCGCACACCGCTACACGCAGCTGTTCGTAGTGTTGTGCGGTGCGTTTTACCTATTAGCAGCTTTTATCTCTCGATCTCTTTCTCTAAGCAACCAAGAAGATTTAGCACAGGCTTTTAGTACATTAGACACTGCGATGTCTTTTCCTCTCTAATTTTGTTATATATATATATATATATATATATATATATATATATATATATATATATATATATATATTCAAGGCGAGAAAAAAAAGCAACCGCGTAAGGAGTTTTTTTTTTTTGAAATTTAAGTCATGCAACTCTTGCAATAGCTTAATAAGTAAGTTGTACTACAACGCTTATGTCTTGTTCGGCGAAGAAACCCACGTTTAGCTGGCGAAAGGTTAAAAACCCTAATTTTACACCAGTTACAACTGTCTCATAACGCGACTGATACTTCAGTGCGCATGCGTGAATGTTACCGTTCCAAAGGTGAAAAATGCCTTACAGCAGTGCATAGGTGAGAGCTCCAGTGTTCTGGTAAACCAACTCAGAAAAACACGTAGTCGTACGCTCGTTTGGGACAACCTCCCATGTGAGCGGCCCATAACGCGACATCCTACGTGACCACCTTCTTTGTTTTGTTTTGTTTTCCACTGCATCTTGAATCGCGCAGCCTCCACGTTACTGTATATTTTTAGCAAAAGCGATATTTGTAAAGGCCTCTGGGGAGACATTAAAAGGCGGCGGCCTCGGAGAACACTTTGCGCAACGCTTGAGGAACACAACAACACCGCAACGACCGAATGGAGAGCTACGCGAAGCACGCCATAGCAACCAATGGCTGCACTGGCTTTCGTGGCTGTAGCACGGCAAAATGATAATACAAGCGAAAAACGGAGGCTGCTTCCGAGAGAAACCAATTTCGCGTGACAAATATCGCGTCCGGCCATCTCGAGAGATATCAATCATGACTATCGAATAGAGTCGTCAGATTCTCGTGCTTTCTAAATAAAGAAACCACTAAAAGAACCGCTAGTAGATGCATCCTTCCATGGAACATGGACAATGGCACAACCTCTGCCCTGAATACGAAAATAGAATGTATAAAGAGCTGAGCGGACACTGATGACTTGATGGTTCTTTACAGAGAAGAAAGACAAAATGCTCATTTTTACTACTCCGATATAAGCGCGAGAAGCCTGCCTATGTACGTGGTGATTTATACACCCAAGAAGCATTAGATCTTCCAGAGGTGAATGGTGGGTCACTGTCGTGTATACTGAACAAATGTTCCATTTTCATCACGTGAAACATCTTCTTCAAGTGCCTAGGTATCTTTTGTCGCAGAATATATGTTGGCCGCGGCAGCCTGATTGTGCCTCATTTATTTGCAACGTATTAAAAGAGATAGGAGAACAACCCATCGTGTTTTTGTGTAACCACCGGCACTTCGCCACAACATCTTGTCAGATTTAGCCTCGTGCACAACCAAAGCGAAATACAGGTGACGTCGCAAGGCAGAGAAGCATCCTTACGATAAAGTACGGTAACATGATGACTGCGTACTAGAGATAATCTTATTTTTAAGCATCTCGAATAATGGAAGCCTCGGGTTGCAATAAATTTCATACGTTCCTACTTTATAGATGATGTCGATGCTTTATTCTCTATTCATAGCAGTCAACCATATTTTTTTATCTCTACTCGATATATTATGCTGACAATTCACTTACACTGAAAGCCTGCCCACCCTAGCACTCACTCATTAGCTACTCCGCAATCTTTTCTTTGAGAAACAAGAACGAAGAAGTAAACATACAAGAGTAATTTAATTCTCGATGTGCTTCTGTTAATGCATGCATGATGTGGGAGTGATCTCGTTGGCTAAACGCCAGAGCGAGTGAGTCCAAGCTCAGCAGTGCAAGAATAAATCTGACGGCCAGAACAGCTGTAGCCCAACACAAGGTAGCGGCAGCTAAAGCGCACAACTGTATTAATAATACAGCACGAGCTTCTCACATACGTCACGTAAACATAGAAAAGCCACGGCTGCCTGGACGAATCACTGACTGAAGAAAAGTAAAAAAAACTCCCGATGAGCGGCGGCCAACCAGAAAAGCGTAAAGATGAAAAAAGGAAGTAATCTGATCTGAAACAGTCCTCTTGGCATAAAAAGAAAACGGAGTGCTATATCAGGAGGCTAAGCATTGCGTTTTGCAGGATTGGTAAAGTTTCCCTCTCGGCGTCATGTTATAGGGTATGCAGAGGTAACTGTAGTATAATCATTATTCCCCTATACATCACAGAGTGATAGCTGGCGTGAGTGTTCTCAAGCCGAAAAAAAAAAGACCGAGATGACATTGAGTGCACAAGTCAAGATACACAGAACTTGCGCCAAAGGCATTAAAAGTAGCCAAAAGTAGCGACGCGTACATGAAAATGACGGCAACGTTTTATTTCAAAGGACTAAAAACAAGATGCATTTCGGTGGAATTGTGAACAAGGGTATAAGGTGTCCTTCGGAATAATATCGTAAATTGTTCGCATCATTTTGTGCAGGAAGACAAAGTTTCTTGCGCTGTTGCAGGAATGCCTTTCTTTTGACGCTCATCGCGTGTTTTTTTTTTCTCTAAAAGGACTGAAAGTACTAATACAGTAAAAATGAGGACAGCATCAGTGTGCTGAAAATAATAGTTTGTGGAATTACAACTGCTAAACAGGGGTTGCGAGCTGGAGTCGACCTTCCAAGAAGCGTATACTTGTTTTTTATTTTTAATAGCATGGCCGTTTAGGCACAAACGCGTATGTTCAACAGAAAAAAGGATTAGTCTTATTACACGCACGGATAAACACACACACGCGCTCTACTGCCACTCTTCTCCCAGTTGGTTCAATTCTGCAACGGTGAAAAGACCACGGCAGCTGATAGAACCCGAAGCATTGTAAAGCCTACGCCATGCATAGACGACGTGTTCATAGAGATGTGACATGTACGAATGCTTGGTTTCAGTGGGTGTTTGTGTCTGGTCGGACATTCTTATCATGCGTGTGAATGTGTGTGGCTAAACTCGAACCTCTATGTGTTGACAATCGACGTAGAGACAACCTGGCATCACCTAGCTCAAGTCCGTCGCAACGACCTAGAAGCAACCTATATACGACACTCGTCACCAGACCAACACCCAGGAACAACCTACTAGATACAAGAGTACGCCTGAGAATTCCCCACTTTCGCTGTTTGAAAACTCACGCGGCTTAGTTGTCAGTGCAAGCGTCACCATTTTTTTTCAAGGCCCAAACATTGAAGAAGCCAATTCGTCTTCTCGAACGGTGCGCTCCAGCACACACCTCCTGCTTACAAATGCCTCATCGCTAGCTGCCATACTCTCATCCTCGCCTTTCTTTTGAGTTTTGGGGGTTGAAGTAGAGACGACATTTTCACAATTCATAAAGTAGAAATAAAGTAGACCACTCGTCGGGTATCCGAATCTAATTTCGATGGGTGCAAAGCGTCATGGAAATTTCACCATTTTTCGATTGCCTTGTTTGCTCCGAATTAAAGTTCTGAGATAGACAATCTGAGCGCGGCATTTGCACGATTCATCATTTCTTTCTGCATGGAGTCTTCATCGAACGCACATCTATAACTGTATTCCGTTTACATTTCATGAACTCTCACATCAACTTGTCTGTAACTATGCAGTTATCTCGCATCCACAATCCTTGAAGTAAGTATAAATGCACGAGTATGCTTTTTTTAAAGCGAACTCTTAAACGTTAGAGCCCTTGAATGTTAAAAACGAGCCCCTATTTCTAATATTTGCCCCACCGCGGTGGTCTAGTGGCTAAGGTACTTGGCTACTGACCCGCAGGTCGCGGGATCGAATCCCGGTTGCGGCGGCTGCATTTCTAACGGAGGCGGAAATGTTGTAGGCCTGTGTACTCAGATTTGGGTGCACGTGAAAGAACCCCAGGTGGTCTAAATTTCCGGAGGTCTCCACTACGGCGTCTCTCATAATCATATAGTGGTTTTGGGACGTTAAACCACACTTATCAATCAATGATTTCTAATGATTACCCACCATCGTTGTCGTCTCATACCAGTGTTCAGCCATCTTCGGCCGTAAGTGCTCTATGCGCCGAAGACTCAAGCGGATAACCTAATCAAATAACTACGACAACATGCCAGGTTGTGTGCTCTAACATTCGCAGAACTAGAAGCCTGAAAATGTAAGGGGCTGCGCAGCTTCATACACTTGAAATAAGACCTGCTTCTTTTCTCTGTGCTTGTTTTTTTTGTTTCCCGCGTGCCCGGGAGATAAGCTTTCCGACTTGAAATTAGAACGGGCAGCCATTTCCGCTTCCTGCGTTGTTATTTTTTACACAAACTTCGTCACCGGGCTTAGTAAAAAGAAGCAAACAAAAAAGCAGAAGTGGAATAATCTGGGACGTTTCTCGATCCACTTGTGAGCCACTCGTGTTAATCACTTGGTTCTTTCCTGAGGCTAACACGAAATGGCCGTTGAAGTATCTGTTAGTCATGCCAGAGACTCGATAAACACTGACGGAAATAGCCTTCAGTAACATTTTGTACTCAGTCGAGGAGGAAGTTTCATATGATTTATTGAAGTACATGGCAGCAGAATTTTATTAAAGCACTCCTCGTTGTGACAGCTTAAATTTAAGGTTTTTGTATGTTTTCGCATTGATAAGTAACTTAGTGAACGCCTTGGAGCTAATGATTTGTAAACTGGACATGAAAAGTTGAAGAGTAGGTCTGAACACTAATGTGTGACAGACTCTGGAAGTTGTAAAGAATCGTGTGTACTTAGGACAGGTTAGTCTCTCCAGCTGCAGGACATGCAGTCAAGCCCTTTTTTGTCCACTTAATTTATATTGCATTAGCGTAACACTTACTAAAAAAAATTAAGGATCACAACTGTATCCCCCTATGCTTTGTATGACCTAGTTCAATGACGTTGTTTGTAATTTTGTGAAACTAGGCGAGAGAAATTTATGAACAAAATGCGAGTCAGTAAACGCCAAACGACGTTATAAATGCTGATAGTATCAATCGTTCCTTTCGTAGAGACCCTCGCCAGAGGCGCTTAAGGAAAAAAAATTATGGTCTTTGGTTTTGTGAATATTTTTGGGTATACAACTCCGAAAAATATGATACCACTTTTATTCTCCTGTAGTGAATTGCAAGGCAAATTGTTCCGCTTTCTCTAGTTGCATGTAAATGCAAAGTTAGTTTCTGCGGTGACATGCTGTTACTACTGTTATATACTGCCCCTGAAACTATCCCCCTCCGGGGCAGAAACCATTTCGTGTTTCACCAATTTCAAACAACGTAAGTACCACGGCTACGAGACCAAGGCAACAATAGAGACTAATGGTGTTTTCGTGTACACAGAAATACCGTTACGCTGCCCAGTACCAACTAACAAGGTTATCTCTGTTGCAGCAGTGAATTTACAAGGTAGTCGATCAACGTATATGAGAAACACATACAGACGCATGCACACTCAAAAACATAAAACTAGGAAAGAGCTATCATCAAGTGCCTGATAAAGCCCTCTTATTGAGGCCTATTGTGTCGTCTCTTCAAGTGAAAAATGTTTGCTTGTCTTCTTAAACTCCATGATCCCACCTTTTCTTCTTTTTTAGAAACAATCCACCTACACGAACCGAAAAGGGGGTAAGGGTGAATGTATTTCCTGCGAGAGAAGCCATGGCAGTAATACTCTCTATATCTCTTCATATGATAATATCTGTTTATTTTCCTTCTAACTTGACTAAAATACGCCTCAAAATATTGTAAAAAACAAAACACGACATTTACGCTAGATAACGGCACAAATGAGTTAGAAAGGTCATGGGTGATTCAATGGCTGCACTGGCCCCACAATATCGAACTGTGGTTTCACCAGGATATTCAGTGCGATAAATTTAAGAAGTCAGGCACAAAACAATTTAGGCAGCAGCGATATCTTTGGAATTCACGAGCTCATTCAAAGAAAAAGGGAAAAATGGAAGACACCTCTAACTGCGCAACTTAATCTTTGTTTGTTTGTTGTTTTTGCACTAGTGTGTTTTGCTTTCTCCGCGATGGGCGGCAATATTTTTCACTTTTCACGACACTCCGATTCAGAAGGCCACCACAACTGACACATAACAAAAAAGATTTATCCACTCTTCTCTTCGGCCGATTTATGCGGAGCTGCGCACTCGGAACTTCCTTCTTGAGCAAGGCTGTGATATATTCCGTCAACCATAGCTGCCGACTTCTCCGCTGTCCCCCGTTTTTCATATTTCGGGGGATAGATGAGTTTTTGTATGGCAGCACGAAGTGCGTTGTGCTTTCGGCTCGAAAGCTCTGCGGCGAATAGAGCGTTAGCATTTCAAAACGCTGTCTCAAAAAAAAAACGTATATATTCACAAAGAAACAGCGAATCATTGAATGAACTGTCGCTTCTCACGCAAAGACTACGCCAACAACAAACTATGCATAGAGATAAAGCAAAGAGAACCAGGTTGGGTACGATAACATCATACGGGAGTGATAAAAAGGGGCGATGTCTTTAGCAAACGGATTCAAGAATACGAATAAACATACTCTCAAGCCAGTTTTACTCTGCACTATTTATTATTAAAATTGAAATCTGGCCCTAAATTTTGTGATCCCTTGGGTCACTTTTTAGGGGCTGACTGTACCACCGGCTCCAAAGCTAGCGACTTTTCGCTATGCTTGTTCCCTCTCTTCCGAAGTTCTTGCCGTCGCTATTTTTACTGCGTTATTGTTAGAATGAATTTCACCACATTATGAATCATCAAAGAGAACATTTTGGTGAAAACTCGTATTTGAATTTTGCGCTGCCATCACTGCGGTGCATCTTTCGTGTTTCTGCATGCGACTTAAATAAGTTTTCTGAAAGTGGGTATTTAAGTCTATCACACCCCTCAGATAACCATGCACTATTTTTTTTCTGATGAGAAGGTACATATAAGCTGGAAGACGCCTTCAAAGAGTATGACTTTGCGGCGTATGGAGCAGGAGTCCCAATTTAGTGTCGTCACTTGTCGTTCTGGCGTGTTTTTTTTTTCGTTGCATAAGTCTTGTAATGGTAAGATTGGTGCTTTCGGTATTGTGAAATCGTAGCTTACTAATAAGCTAAAATATTTTATCTTTTTACTGCCCCTTTAACAAAAGTATCATCTGAACGCTATCTTTCAAATCGTCGAGACGGCGTCTCATTATGTCTTAGCAGATGACAAAGCAGATTATATACTGTGATGCTTCGATCATTTGCAATCTCAAGTTGTAACGTTGCCTGTAGGGAACTACTTGTCCGGGCTTGTACGGATCCCAGAGGCGTAACTCGATTTTTTCTTAGGAAGAAGGAGATCTAAAAAGCAATGGCAAGCCTGCGTTTAACACGTAGTACAGTTACGGCGAAAGCTAGGACAGCGTCTTTTCTAAAGCCCTTCGTAGACTATCTTGAAGCAACTAATTCACGTACGCATGCTAAGTACACGCTACGCCCTAAACAACCGTACCTTTCAGGAAGTATGGAGGCACCCAATGTGTCACCGTTCGCTGTTCTGCGGATAAGTGAGGTATCGGCTACGCATATGTAGGGAAATATTCACACTTTCCTTGTGCTGTGGCTGGTAACCGTGAAAAAATTTTGACTGAGTGGTTAATCATGGGTTATAAGTATCAAATGACCATATCGTTTTGAAATTCGCTTTGCGAGATGCCTGTTTGTTGTTGTACTTTTACACGAAGATATACCATATATGTTACATAGTTTCTTGTCCAACATGACCCTGCACAGCGTGTGTTACAGAACTAGTTTCAAGATGCGCCATGGCTCTGCGAATACTGGACGTCCACACAGAGGTCGCGGGTTCAAATCCCATAAACTCCTAGGTATATTTCTCATTTCATTTTTTTTTATTTTTGTGATAGCGTTGCAGTTACGTAAACTTGCGTTGGCAGCGCGTAGTGCAATGTAATAAAGGCCCTTAACCCCTGTCACTGTCACCAGAGGCATTGCAGAGAGCACAGAACAGTTCCTCACCAATTACTAGGTGGCTGGAGCAAAGAATAACAAACACTAACGGTGGCATCTGACACCTCGTGCGCACCCCGTAGTCTATTCGCTTGCTTCTAACTTATATATTATTTATATTCTAAGGTGGCACCAACGTTTGGCCGGGTGAGTCAGCGCTGGATGGGTTAGAAGTGAAGAGAGCACAGTGTGCGCAATGGTATGCACAGGAACGGTGAGGGTTAAGCACTAACCACACGTGCGGGCTACAAAGTGTCAGTGTGTGGCTTGCCCTCTTTCTTCACAAGCGACGCGACACCGAATGTACACGCCACGCTTCGACGCCTTGTAACGAGTACGTGTGACTGGAGCTTTAGGGGCAAGTGCTGGCGGCCCACGCGAGCGTTTACAATAGGGAAGTTAAAGGAAAATTTTTCAGATTACACTGTACATCTGCCTGAAATGTGGTAGATACCGAAATGTCGAACAAATGCTAAACTTACGACTACCTACACCTATAAATCACTTAACTAGAGAACTTCACATTAACATATCCAGTATATCACGAAAGCAACTGCGGTTAGTCTGTGTAATGATGTCATGGGGCAACTATTTTTCTTGATCTCGCATTGTAACCTCTTTTGTTTTAAGAACATTGTGAAACATAGGCCCCATAAAGGTCAGTCAGAACTGGGCTAGGTGGTGACTGGTAATTATATGATATGGTGAATTTGCGAGAGCAGCGCGTATCATGTCCTTCCTGTCTCCTTTGTCCTCGTCCAAAGTGCGATACTTCACCGTGCAGTATAATGAAACATACTCTTCTTTTATTTCGTTGAACTTTGCCGCACGCTTTCTGTGCTACCTTGTGTACTAGGAGGTCAATTACACTGACGCTGTTCTAACAGCTTTTGCCAGCCTTCCAGCCTGTTCTTATTTCAATTTCAAACATGAATTTCAATTTAAATAGGGCAGTTAAACTAATGAATGCTCTTGCGTTTCCACAAGAACGCCTTCCACTTTAATGGTGAAGACTGCTTCTAGTCCTGCGTTATTCATTGGAAAAACTAAGAAGCAAGAATAATAATTTTAACAAACGGACATTCAAAAGTATAAGGGGACTTCGCAGACACGAACACATTCGCTAAGTAACCCGTATATATTTGACGCTGGAATTGCGAGAGGCGGCTTGGCTCAGATGTAATTGTATTAGAGTATTGCATGTGCACTTGTTCTTTGCTGGCTTCACCTGCCATCTCTTGTTACGCCACCAGGTACAGTCTAAAAGTTTTTTGTCAAGGCAGCTTCTACGCGAATGTGTTCGCGTCCAATCACGACCGACAAAGGAGCTACTCGATAGTGCCAGAATACATCTCCCAATGTCAAAAATATTACCCCTTTTCCAGGCCCATTCTGTCGGAAGTATTATCGCACAATGAAGTTAGGAAAAGTAACACATGACTCGTAAATATGTTATTGCTATAGTTATCATCGATGCAACTTATTCGGTAGTCAATGTTTCCTGCAACTGTGTTGGAAGCTGTCGTATGCACTAACACCATTATGACTCATTTC
Organism: Rhipicephalus microplus; assembly: GCF_013339725.1. Lineage (NCBI taxonomy): Eukaryota > Metazoa > Arthropoda > Arachnida > Ixodida > Ixodidae > Rhipicephalus > Rhipicephalus microplus. The sequence goes on from NC_051168.1 coordinate 185,026,405, forward strand.
ACTTGTCAGCTCACCTTCAATTTTTCTGCCAGCATTTCTGGAAGTAATCAAACGTACATATTCCGAATAAATCTATGCTTTTCGATAGCTGATCGCCATCGTGCCCCCATACGTGTAAACATGCTTCGTACCCGCGCAACCCAAGTTAATAGAAGTAGAAATTACTATTAACACGGTCATTTCTTGAAAACGTTTACGTATGCTCATGACCAGCCTTAAAATATTGCTATAGACTGTATTATGTTTTACGGGTAGGAACCACAAATTTTGTGACTGTTGCAGATGTATGCTCTGGCGTTTTGAACGTGCTATAGTGCAATGCGTTAACTGTTGCGCGAAATTTAGGAATTGCGCTTCAAACTCACACAATTAATGCTGTGCAGTCCACTTGCTATGATGTCAACGTGCCAAGAAAAATTTATTGCTATAATCTATAAATGTCAATGCGGGTTGAAAGCAAAAAAAAAGACAGGAGAGAAATGAAAACAATTCAGTTGCATGTGAGTGAGACTCTCATTCCAAATTCCTCGACACCTGCAAAGGCTATATACCATCTTCTTCGTCTAAACAGTGCTTATGTTAACAGCCTACGGTACCGCTTTGGTCAGTCAGCGAGTCCGTACTGCAATAACTGTGATTCCATCGAAACTGTTGAACATCTCTTGTTTGAGTGAAGAGCGCATGCTGATGGGCTTGCGTTTTATGAGCATTGCGTGCATTCGACAACCGAGAGAACTTTCTCTCTTGCCTGTGCATTGAGACTTCTATCCTGCTACACTTTAAGGAGGCGTGCTATGAAACTTTTATTTGCGTACTTGGACAGCATCGATGAGCTAGACAATCTGTAGCTGTAGGTTGACACCACGAAAATACTATTAACGCGCGTTCCCATTCAATGGTCAAATGAGTGGCCTCTCTTCCTTTCTTTTTTTTTAAATTTTATCTTCTATTTTTACAACTAGTATTTTTTTCTCTCTCTCTCCCCCTATTCGTACTTTCAATCCTCAATCCCCTTCGCAACGCAGAGTAGCAAGTCAGCGATTATTATACGCCGGCTTAATTCTCTACTTTTCAATAAAGAGTTGTCTCTCTCTCTCGAGAGAGAGAGAACCTATGTGCTCTGCAAAGCTGAGTGGGAGCTCCTTTGTGAAAACGAGCTTCCGGAGGATGTGCATCATCCGCCGGGCTTCCTACGATGACCGTGCCTAGCCTCCTCAAGCGAGTCGTCATAGTCGTCACTCTCACAACTATCCGCAGCAAGGCGAGATCGGTGCGCAGACCCATTTTCGGCGTGCGCTGCAGCCGGATTCAATTACCATATTTAATATCTCTGCACTGAATAATCGTAACAAGCGTTTATTACATAAAAACATACAAAGGTGAGTGTTTTATTCGTTGTTTATCATTATGTCCGATATATAGTAATAAAGGGCATCGTTATAGGTAGACTCGTCTGAAAGTGCATTGGAGCAGTAAATGTAAACGCTTGTTACACTACTTTTCATTATGTTTTTGCTCATGTTTCCTTTTATTTGGACATGCTAAATGATGTAATAATGTTATGTGACACTGACCAGAAGACGAAGAATAGAAGAACGGGTTGTCTCTTGTTTTCGCCATTTTGGCTGGTGTTTCCCCAATTACATTGATTGTGTAAATACCGTGTGTACAACTGTTTTCTTTCATCTCTCTGCAACATCTTTGGATGAAATGCTGGGTATCTCCGCAGCACATCACGGAACTTTGCAGCGGGCGTCTTTTCGGGTAGTATATTATGTGGACATGCAGTTCTGTCAATGCAGGCTCCGCTACGCCGAATGCTCCCAGCCACGTTGTTGTCCGGACGACAGTCGATCCACCCCCTAGACCCTGGCTCCTTTTCTAGGACTGAGAACGTGCACGTGGAGAAGTGGCTGGCTGACTACGAGCGCGTCAGCATGACCAATCAGTGAGACTCTACTCTCATGCTCGTGAACGTCAGCTACTGCCTCAGTGGTACAGCCACCGTGTGGTTCGACAATCACGAGGAAGGAGGAGCTGACTAGTAGGGATGTTTGTAGACAAAATAAAATATCTTTTCGTAAAGCCTATTGCACGTGTACGAGCCGCCAAGGAAGAACTATCGTGTTGTGTACAAACCCCGACAAAGCTGTACATGGTGTGCATACAAGACGTCTTATACTTGTGCCGACAAGCTGACGGCCAAATGCCCGAAGCTAACAAAGTCAGGTACAATCTTCAAGACATCTCCTGTGACGCCTTCCATTTAGTTGCATACAAGGACTGTTCGACCATTGACCACATCATCAGGAAGTGCGAACGCTTCGAAGAAGCAAAGAGCCGTCCCTTACGCAGCAATTCGCTCGGCTCTCCAACACTGCCGCCCAGTCATCGTGCGAGGGCAGCCCGATCCAGCCGCCGCGAAATAAAGGAAACTTCCTGCGTCTTGTGCAGCAAAAGATCAAGGCAGAAACTATCTGCTCCCCAGGCTCGTTCTCAAGAAGAGGCTCACCGGACAGTGTCACTAATCCAGGCCGTCATGCTCGAAGAACTTGCGAATGCCGGGATCCAGTCCATATGTGTCCCAAGTCGGCCCGCGGTCAGCCTTAGTTCATACTACCGGCGACAACCAACTTTTCCCAGGTACCGTGATCCGAAGCAGTGGCGCACACGTGTTGACAGGCCAATATGTTTTAACTGCAACGGGGTGGCTCACATCTCCCGCTATTGTCTCGTAGTCATTGTCATCTCGTGAACCATACCATCCAGACAACACTCCGCCCTCTCCTTTGCACGTCCACCAGTATCTACCGAACCTTATTGCCGGATAATCGGTCCCACATTACGACCTCTCACCGTACCCACAGACGCACTGACGTTCTCGCTCACCTATGCCCCGTCGCTTCCCTTCCCTTTGCCATCGTCCCACGTCGAAAAAATGACCAGTGCACTTCCCGGAGATGAGGCTGCTATAACCTTTCAGCACGGAAAACCTCTGTTAACACTCGAAACTCGACAAGACTTGGACGTAGGAGTAGATGGCGTGCCTGTTTCAGCGCTCATCGACAGAGGTGCGCAATTAACGGTCATGAGCGCTGACCCCTCTCGTAGTCTCCGTTAAGACCTTACACCCGTCCTTCCCTTCTTCGTCCTCTGGTCAGTGGCATATAATATTGCATCTACCCGCAACACTATTACAAAAACACACTGTCAATTGTTTGCAGTAACTGCAAAATACAATGGCAACCGAATAATATTCAACCCTTGCGAGGAATTTTGAAATCGCGCTTCACAATCGCTCTTGTGCAGCTCACACACTTCATTGACTTCAAATTCAGCGTTACGACTTCATAGACCACAAGCAAGATGGTGGCCGTCATTTGTTTATTGGTTCATTTTTCTTGCGAATAGGTGGTGCGTCTATTCGTTAACCAACTCCTTCAATTACGTGTCTAACAATGTGCGAATGATTCTGCTCTTGACAGTGTCACTGTAGAACATCATCTCCTGGATGGAGACTAATAACCACAACTTCACACGCCACTCTGTTTGAATTCCAAGGTTGTTTAGTCAGGATACATCAGTAGCCATGCAAGCGAAATGAGCGTACCAGAGCAAGCACCACGTTGCTAGCGTAACGGAAACGCACCTGACAGCGGTTTGCGTATGACTTGCGTTGACGCTCCAGGGACTACATGTTGGACTGGCATAAAGATACGACCTGTGTCATCGACGGGAAATGCAGCGCTGTTTCATACTCGGTAAAAACTTCTCGTTGCATGCCGACTTTTGTCAAGAGCTACACACACGAAACGCTGAAACAGCATGAAGCATAGCCGCATTGCTCATCACTCTTCAATGTGTGTGCAGTCGTATTCGTCACGCAAGCAGCACTGTTTCCTACATTTGAGTGGAAGGTATGCCGCCATTATAAAGAGCCATTCATGCTCATATGTTGTTTGCTTAGCAAACAAGCGAAAAAAAATCGTCGAATGGCATCAGGACAAAAAGAAAAGCTGACTTCCGGATTAAGCGCACGGGACCACGCCGTTTCCGGCTTTGACATTGCCGCATATTTCCGGCACTTCAGAGCAATTTAACGTTGCTTCACAGTTCACAGGTCATAAATAAAGTGAAGAGGTAAAAAGATCAGCAATAGAAAACAGGTCAGTCTATGGCGGGACGATAGTTGCTACAGAACATAATATGGTTGCCCCGAAGTCCAGAAATTGCAACAAAACTAACGAAAGTTATTGAGCAGAAGAATAGCAGGGAGTGAACATGCAACTATTTGCCGAAGAAGAGCTAGGTATGTAAACCTTGGTGCCAAAACACGTGACTAAAAGCGGTCGAGAAGGAGCGGCACTTAAATACGTAGCGCAGATACATAGTATACTCGTTTTGGTAAAATACAAAACAAGTAATATTTAACGAAGGATGCTTGAGCAGCGACATGAATGGTCCATATGCCTACAACTATACCCATGCAGTTTTGTCATTTTATGTTTCTGTCGCTGAAGTCACTTCCATTCGGCAAATGGTAATCAAACTAAAATGTTAATTACAACTGAAATTAGAATTAAGGGCAACGTGTCTCCAGAAAAAATCTGCATCACCCTTAAAAGATCCCCATGAAATCATTTACTCACCGAATCTTTGTAACACTAGGTTATCAAAGCAATATCCTGTTTTGCCAACGCAGCTTCTTGCCCAGCTTTTCTGCGTGCCATTCCTATGGCAACGTAAACGTAGCGATCGCTGAGCGTGATCGCACAAATTTGTACATTATATAATGTGATTGATGCGCTAGTAGTAGTGAGTTTGTTTGAAGGCCAAAGGCCAGAAAAAAACAATTATCTTTCCACAGCATTTATCTATATCTCGTTTACCATGTTACTTCAGGCACCAATTGTGCTCTTTTGTCAGTATTGCTGCAGAAATTATTCCTCTTGTGTTTGTAGTGACCTTTGAGCTTCTGTAAGATTGCTTTCGTCAAATAACGCACATCAAGCGAGGGGGCCCTCTGCCTGACGAGGCGCGGAGCCCTAACAGACCTTCTCAATACCATCTTTCATTATCATTAGTGGACAAAATCAATAAAGAGCATTCTCATCTCCTTGAACCCATACAATAGAGATCAAAACAATATTTTCGGGCTTAAAAGGGTCATGAAACGTTTTCCGACAATTTTCAACTACGTGTTTCTTCAGAATCCGGGCCTTCAACTCAATTCTAAGCTAGGATTCAGTCCATAGCTATAAACGCACAATTTAGGTTTTCCGCTTACGTTCCCCTTAACTGTCCATCTGACGTTCCTTTAACCCAGCCAGTGAAAAGACTCTGTCGTCAACCAAACATGGTGAAAGAGGGACCTTTGCTCAGGTATTGTTGGCCAAAGCTCGCAGCGTCATACCGTTTAGATTGTGGCGCCATGATGCCATAATGAACTGGCGCCATGATGCCATAATGCCATAATGAACCCGCAGGTAGCGGGATTGAATCACCAAGGTGGAAAGGTGGGCATGTTGGTATTCCATTGAATCCCGGCTGCGGCGGCTGCATTTCCGATGGAGGCGGAAATGCTGTAGGCCCGTGTGCTCAGATTTGGGCGCACGTTAAAGAACCCCAGGTGGTCGAAATTTCCGGAGCCCTCCACTACGGCGTCTCTCATAATCATATGGTGGTTTTGGGACGTTAAGCCCCACACATCGATCAATCAACTTCTCTCTCTCCTGGCTGTATCAATAATGGTATTTATACCGAAATTCATATGCCATAACACGATTGTAAGAAGAGCATAACTGACTAGTCATAACATGAAAATTATGAATTGTTTGTCATGAATGTCATGATTTACATGGTCTTGCTCCTCTTGCAGTGGTTTCGTGTACATGACATATTGCAAAACTGGTATGGTATGTCATGACTTCACGGTGAACGAATATGTGACAGACCCTAACGTAGAAATCATGACATGCATGTCATGATTTCTACGTACGAGTTGTGAATACATGTATCATGATTCATGTACAAGTTATGATTTATGTATAAGTCATGATTAGAGCCATGGTGCGCTAGTGGTCGTTTCGCTGGCTTCACATATACGAAATTCCGAATTACGAGACATGAATGGAGAAAGAAGGTACATGACTGCTGCAAACATGATAATCATGAGATGCGTGTCTTGTAAGGACACCACTTCATGCTACGCCCTTGATGCGCTCACGGCCGTTTCACTAGCTTCATTTATACCACATTTGGTATTACCGGACGTCAATGAACGATGAAGGTAAATGACACGCCCAAATATGACAATCATGATATGCGTCTCGTGTAAAATACATGACTACATGCCATGCTCACAGCATGCTCAACGCCGTGTGTCTAGCTTCACGTATATCAAATTTGGTATAAGGTGGCTTGAATAGATGACGAAGGTAAATGACACATCCAAACACGACAATCATGACATGCAGGTAAAACATAACTGAATGCAACGCTCATAGCGTGCTCCCGGTCATTACGCTAGCTTCAGATATACCAAACTTTGTATCGCGTGACATCAATAGACTACGAAGGTAAACGACACGTCCAATATTAAAATATTTATGATATGCGTGTCGTGCATTGATTGATTGATATGTGGGGTTTAACGTCCCAAAACCACTATATGATTATGAGAGACGCCGTAGTGGAGGGCTCCGGAAATTTAGACCACCTGGGGTTCTTTAACGTGCACCCAAATCTGAGCACACGGGCCTACAACATTTCCGCCTCCATCGGAAATGCAGCCGCCGCAGCCGGGATTCGAACCCGCGCCCTGCGGGTCAGCAGCCGAGTACCTTAGCCACTAGAATGCGTGTCGTGCAAAAGACATGACTACAAGCTACGCTCATGGCGTGCAATGAGCAGCCGTAACACTAGACTCATATCACATAGACTGAATTTGGCAATACGTAACGTGAGTGAAGGACGAGCACAAATGCCAGGCGCAAACTCAATAGTCATGACATGGAAGTTATGTACAGCATAATTTACGTTGTCATCGTAACGTTGCGCTGATTTTCAAGTCACGTGTCTACCTTCCTCATTCGTGCTTCGCATATCATCTATTCCCACTGTACGTGGGATCTGCCAGCTTTTTTTGTTTATATGTCTTTTTCTTATGCTCTATTTAGTGAATTTTATTTCAGGCGCAGCACGAGAAGTGAATGACTTGCGTTCGTAGCACCCGCCTTCCCTCCTTCTCACCCCTCGTAATGTGATATAAGATATTAAATCGCGCTCAGTTAACTCGCCTTGTGGGCGTGTCAACCACGGGGAAGATAAAGACAGCAAGTTGTGGCTGGCAGAAAATGGAAGCCGCAGTGAGATGGGCCAAAAAAGTCAACCAAGCGTTCATCGAAGATGGATTTATCAGCAACACATGTTTTCCGTGGCTATGGGGTGTGCGAAGCCACTGATTTTTCGTTTCGCGAAGGTTTATTCAGCGTTTCCAAAACGCAACGGGTCAGAACAAAAGTTTGGACGCAATACTTGAGCAGGTATTGTTTGCATCAGTACATATGAGTAAACTCAATTCTCTGCAAGCCTGACTGGACTGACAGAAGTGCGTGTCGCAATCTTTATTGTTGAAGACGCAGTCAAAACCCTGTCGGGAAAATGCGTTTATTGAAAGGCTTGAATTCGAGTTGGCTCAGCTACGCAGCTTTAATTTCCTTTACTTGCGCCGTGTAGTTCATTCTATGTCAAGTAAATAAGGGCTGCTTCCTGCTGATGAAAGCCCCTCCACGGTGGTCTAGTGGCTAAGGTACTCGGCTGCTGACCCGCAGGTCGCGGGATCAAATCCTGGCTATGGCGGCTGCATTTCCGAAGGAGGCGGAAATGTTGTAGGCCCGTGTACTCAGATTTGGGTGCACGTTAAAGAACCCCAGGTGGTCAAAATTTCCGGAGCCCTGCACTACGGCGTCTCTCATAATCATATAGTGGTTTTGGGACGTTAAACCCCACAAATCAATCAATCCTGCTGATGAAATTCTTGTTGCTGTGGTTTGAAAATTTCTTAGTCTTTACTTTAAATTATAGCACTCGGGTACACGTGATGAAATAAATGCTTCTGAAAACTTTTACAGAGAGTGTCGGTGGAGCCACCGATTAGACAAGTAAACTTTCCCTCGTCAAGGCAGCGCTGTCACCCTGACGAAGACAACTTGCCAAAACACTGTTTCCAGCGACGCTTTTTCTCGGAAAAACTTATCGCTTGACGCCTCTCCGTGCCTTTGAAATTCAGTCTCGTTTGGCACCCAAGTTCTGTAAAGAAAACTATGCACGCCATCATAACAAACGTGATTAAGTCAAATCCGACGTGTCCTAGTGGCAATTGTCAATAATTTTCACATTATTTTGGATATTCTGGGCCTCAACGTTTTCTCATTATGTCCATATGTCAGTTGTAAATTGAAGCTGCTTTTATAGATCGACACTTTCACACTACGTGTATGTCTGTTTTTTTATGCAAAACGTGCAGTAAAAAGTGTATTTATTTTGTTTCGATCAAGTTTCGTCTTACTAAAAAATCAGTCAGCCTGACTTTAGCCTCTGCAAAAATAGAAACAAAATAAAAACAACATTAACAAAATTTTACGAATGACCGCATCGCCTAAGCGGCCAGCGGACCTGAAAGAAGGCACGAGCGCATTGCTTGCATGCGAAGTGGAAAAGGAGGGCTTTGGCGGCAACCCTCGTCCTCTCAATTTTTTCGCATTTTTCTCTATCTTTGGACATGACCAGTGAGGTCATGAAAAGATTTTTTTATGCTTGATTTATTTCTAGTAAGATGTCTGGCAACTGCCAGTGGTGAATGCGGCGCTGCTGCTGTCCCTATGCTGGAATACTTTACTTCTGGTACACTAAACTCACTATACATCGAATGTATAGGGAGTTTCCACCCCCTGATAGAGCTCTCTAAGCTTTTGAGCTTGAAAACTGCAAAGCCGATCAATAAATGTGTCGAACGTGACGTTAGCTTTTTCAGCAGACTCCCAAAGCATGTGCTGCAGTGTGGCTCTTTCCCCGCACGCTTGACACGCGCCCGTCGGTTATAGGAGAGGATAACACAGGCCGTAGGATCATCGGGCTGGGGTACGTATTTGTAATAGCTTCTGAGCTACGGCCTGTTTTTTTTTTTGTCCAATTTGTGGTGTGGCGGTGGTATTTGCGTCTGTTTAGTCTGTAATGTTCTGTAATGTCGTCGAATGTGGTCGGGCGATCACCCCACGACCATTCCAGTTGTTGTTGTTGTGTGGATAGTGCCATCACCCCGCTCTCAGAGGTGAAGGTGGCCACCAAACGTGGCTCGGTGAGTGAGATCTCGAGCCACCAAGTGCCACGTTTTTTTTTTTTTGTTCATGTCGCAACGCGTTGGACATAGCGGGCAAAATGTCACACGACCTTCATCTAAGATAGGGCTTTCAGTTCATTTCATTGGGCAGCCTTCCGACGTCACAGGGCCAGGAAAAACACAGTCAGGTGAGCCAACAAAAATAGAGTTGGGGGCAAGCATTCATTTCATTTTATTTTGATCGTTACTGAATTACTTCATCTCTAAGCTGAATAACTTTGCACTGCGTGCTCCTCTCGCTGCCGTTCTCGCGGCACTTATCTTAAGCTTTCGGTGTTAGCAACCAACTAGAAAAACATGTACAACAATGGGGTCGTGGAAAGCGGTAGAGGACCCCTTTAACACTTCATACGCAAAAGCGCAGGGCGGCATCTACCTCGAAGTTCAACGTGCAGGTGTGGCAGTTACGGTCATCGGCTGCTCACGTGAAGGTCGCCGGTTCGATCCCGGATGCGGCGGTCGCACTTGGATGGAGGCGAAATGGTAAAGGCCCATGCACTGTGCGAGGTCAGTGCAGGGTAGCAGAGTATATACAGAACACCAGATGGCAAATATTGCTGCAGCTCTCCACTACGCCTGCCGTGGTTTTGGCCCGCAAAACGCTAGTAATCAACATTCAAAGGATGCATGATTTTTTCTTGAAAACCTAAGGATTGGAGCGTGGATCTCTGGCAATGAAAAGGCCTAAGTTATTCAATTTTCATAAAACGCCATTATATGTGCCATATTACTACGCTGGCCGCTCTGCAATGCGGTCTTCGAGTAAAGATAAAACTAGCAAGAGACGATGTGCGACGTTGCGTAATTGGTTGTGAGCTGTGCCTTCAAGTTGCGAAACAGATAAGGAGGGCATGCTGGGTCACCGGTGTATGCCACTATGAGTAGGTGTGGCAACATTGCTTTTAAAAGATTGCATCACAGCGCGAGCTCGTTATTCATTACCAACAAAATAGCTAAAAAATCTGAGCAGTACGAAGAATGTACAGTGCCGTCCACTCTTGGTAAGAACATGGCGCAGCATGGCCGCGCATCGAAGCTTATCGCAGAGCGCATAGGCCTTGCATGATCTCTCGTGAGGTGCTAGTGCGCCGTGCTTGCTTTGCCGTGAAGCACGCCAAACGATGAACATGTTAGCAGCGATTGAGCACACCGCAAGTCGTTGTCGGAACGCGCACGTCGATTACTGTAGCTTCATGCGTAAAGAGCATCAAGCACGCTAGTTGAGGCTGCTAATTTAGATGAGTTTTGGACCTCTAGCCTGTTTCTTTTTTTTTCGCTGACGCAGTGTTTAGGGACGAAGCTTCTTACGCCATGGGTCGTGCGTCCCCGATGTTTATAGTAGTAGTTCGAGTAGTATAAGTGGTAGTAGTAGTAATAGTAGTAGTAGCAGCAGAAGAAGTGGTAGTAGTAGTAATAGTAGTAGTAGTAGTAGTAGTAGTAATGGTAGTAGTAGTAGTAGAAATAGTAGTAGTTGTAATAGTAGGTACACTACAGCACAAATGTAGTGCGAAAAAGACACGGAGAAGAAAGGGTACACAAAAGGCGCTTACGTACCACCTGTCTGCGCCTTATCAAACAGATAAAAGGTATCGATGGACGCAGTCAGAACATGGTTCATAATGATAAAATAGATGTTACGCCATACGTGCACGCTCTCTCACGTCGGCTTAAGAAAACCGCTTGGCGGCATGACCTAAAGGTAGTTTTTTTTTTCTTCTGATAATAACAAGCTACGCGGACTATGTTCAACGGTCGGCAACAACCTCGATAACGTCGGAACGCCGGTTGCACCATTAACCACAAGGTTAGATTCGTGTCGTGCAGAGTCAACGTCGTCTATTGCATCCCTCTGTCGTGTGATCGTGTCTACGTGGGCCAGACAGGCCGATACTTAAACATACGTCTTAGAGAGCATCAGTCTTCTTTGCCGGGAAGACCCCTAACGCACCTGGCCGTGCACTGCACTAACTGCCAGTGTCAAGCACAATTCTCCGCCACAGATATCTTGTATACACACCACGATTGCACGACACGAAAAATTCTTGAGGCCTACCACATTCACGCGAGGGCTCCCATGAGCGTTTGCACTCCTTCTTTGGCCATTGTCGGACAAGGAAGTCGTACTACTCAGGGAAAAGGGTAGACCAGTGGGGAGGGGGGTGTAGGAGATGTGTTCTTGGTTTGATTTATTGCCTTCGCTTTCGCGCAGAGTGCGCATGCGTGGGATTTCGTTGAGGACCAAGTGTAAGTGTTATATATTTCCGGTTCAAGCATTAAAGCTTTCAGTTGTGAGTTAAGCGCTTGTGGTGTACCCTTTCTTGTTTGCGTCTTTTTCGCGCAACTATTACGGTGCAATCGATCAGTACCAACTCAGTCGCCTCTTCGTTTTACTCCACAGCAGTAGGTAGCCACCTTTCAATTAGTTTTTGGAATGTCCTCTCAATGGTGGTACTTGTATATGATGAATAAATGAAGAAAAGATGCACGGTGGCGGTACCTGGAGTGTTCACTAGATGGATGAACAGATAGATGTACCGACAGACAGAGATACAGACGGGCGAACAGGCCAACAGACAGATGGAGGGACAGACGGATGGACGAAAGCATGGACGGAGGAGAGGTGGACGCACTCGCAGACGGTTGCATGAACGGACGGAAGCAGGAACGAAAGGACGCACGGACAGAGTGATGCACGCTTCGCCCCACTCATTATCTTTCACCTCGTGGATTAGCGGTGATTTTTTGTTGTTTTCGTTTATTTTCGCAAAAATCTTGGCATTGTTTTGCTTCAACGAATTTAACACCGCAAAGCCACTAGAAAGAAATTATTGAAGATGTATCTCGATAATCTCGACTGCATATGTGTCAGCATATACGGTAACACAAATTTTGGTTTCCCAGGGTTATTAAAGGTTACAAATCATTAATAAAGTTTCACAAAATACCATACCAGGGTAATGAAAGAGAAAGAACATATTAGGTGAATTCAATCCCTATATTGTGAGATGACCGCAGCCGATTGACGAGTAAAAGAACACCTAGTGGCTTAAACATACAATATCTTACCGACCATTGTCATCCTGACCTAATCAAGCGCATGGCTTGGAAACCAATTGCAGCCTCGTCACAGCAACACTAGCAGTAACGAGAATGCCAAGTTCATTATAGCATCAGCCACAATAGATTTGCAGTCGTGTTGCGAACCTCTCAGAAGAAGTTACAAAAATTTTAGTAGAATTCGCAAGCAGCCCCGCCATTTCAGCTACCGGAGAACGAATTCCCCTCGCGTCGTACGGTGTTTATAGGCAGATGTGATGGAAGGCAAGATGCTGTATCAGTTGTCAGGATTCAGCTACATTTGCAATGTTACTTACCATTGACGGCTTCTGTGTGCGTGATGTTGAAGGGTCACTAAGGTCAACTATGAAGTCGACGTCGATTGTTGAAATGGTGTTCCAGAAACCTCGTAGTGTTACTCTTGTACCAAGGAAGGGCTTATCTTGAAATAAAATCACATCTTAGTGCTCCGCATCGGGTTAACGCACTTCGAATTACCCGCCTCAAGAAGCGGACCGACCGGACCGACTCACGTCACTGTTGCCATGCACAACGTTTCCAGGCTTCAGTGCCTCAGTAGCAGCAGCAACAACGGCCATTGGTCCATTTCCCACCATGGGCTTCGAGATTGCAGACGCTTTTTTATTTCAACTGTGCCCCGCTAAATGGCCCCACCTGTCTCGTGTAACCACGCGAAAATTGAATATCTTAACCACTCGCATCTTTTCCCATAGAAACGTCTGGTGGTTCTTTTTTTCATTAATCAAACAGAAATGAAGCAGCATTTTATTGCGTCTTCTAATGCACGGAAGGTTAATTATTTAGTGCAGTTAGATCGACTACTGGTGATTATTTGTAGGCGGTCTGCCTGATGAAATTGGAATCATTTTGAAAATGTGCTACTGCGGCACTTGTCTTCTTGTGCATGTACCTTAATTTCTCAGTAAGTAAGGCACTGCTGTTGATGATATATTCGTTTTAGACGTTTTTATACATTATGCTTTCACTCTAACGTAAATTGTTATTTGACTTAGAGTCCTTTTAAACCAGGCCGATTCGTTTACGGATGGTAAAGAGAACTCTAAAGCTGTTAACGCTAAAAACCTAGGAGCTGTTCGTGGGGTGAACTGGTGATCATTGCAAAGTCCCTTTGTTAGCGTAACCTCATTGTGATGAAGTATCACTTGGAGCAGAAGACAGATACGTAACGGTTGGCAACAAGCGGTAGGAACACTGCCTTCAAATAACAAGCCAGTAAGGCTCTGCGAACGGGTATTTATGTATTATCAGGTAACATACTAGGGCAGGGCAATCGCCTTACTTGCATGAAGCCCGTTTCTTAGCTGACTATTCGAAAAGTTGGACTATTTCGAATACTCTCGCATAATAAATGTCAACAGACAGGGAGACCACTGTTGCGCGACCGAAATACACCGGTTTGGTTGTACTTTCATAGACTTAGGAGTCAAGTAGGCTCGTGAGGTGCCTAATACCAGCTCGTGCTAGAGAAGACAACGTGGTCGAAATTATCCGCAGCCGTCTTTTAAAACGGCTTCCATATATGCAAAGCCACGCTGCTGTCTTAAGTTTTATTACCCAAAGTAACACCGAGAGATTTACAAATATGCAATCCATTAACAAGGTTTGTGGCACTGAGAGAATAAACCATTTACACAGTTCCCGGAAAACTGTTAAAAATGCAGTCAGCGAAGTGCACTTTCCTGCAACGCCCTTGCGGTGCACTCAATTGCTAGAGGCATCCAGATAAATAGCAGTGCTTCAAACTAAAGATAGCACGGCGCGCCAGTGTGTCACGCCATCTCAGAGGCCTCGACGCGTGCACCATGGCCTCCGAAATTGCGGTCGCGCGGCGTGTTTTTCTGAGACCATCCCAATCGGCACGCTGCTCAGCAAAATGATTGAGTATCCCCTCGCGCGCCCAGCTAGCGCGAGAGGGCTCGGATTCCGGTGGCGGCTGAGTCCGCGGCAGACGGCAGAGCACACGGGATTCCAGCATGCGCATGGTTTATTTTTTTCCCATACAAGTGAGAATCACTGCCAGAATATTCTGGCTGAACTGAAGCAAAGTATCGTTTTGTTAGTGCATTTAAGTTGGTCCAATTTACGAAGAAAAGCATAGCAACTGTTCCTTTTGTCTGATAGGTATTTGTCAGGAGGTATCAATTCGTCTGTCGCAGTAACTTTTTTTCATTACGGTCCGTTTTGTCTTGGCGCTGAATACCTTGATTTTAGAAATATAGAGGCATTCTTACATTCGTCTTCTCTGGAGACTTGTACGGGTGAAAAATGGGCTAATTGTCGTTGAATCTTATTGGTCTCCTATACTGACTCATAATCTTACTATTATATCACGTACTCATATTGTCAGGGGGTCGCGAAATGGACGAATGGATCACACTGCGAGTCGAATCATAAACTGTTTCTTTGGGCGAACCTGCGCCCAGTAAACAGAAGGTCGGATTAGAGTAGCAGTCTTGCACTTAAAGGGGCGAACGGAGCGTCGGCCGTCAATGAACTGACAAGCGGCGAAGCGCACGGCATTTATACGCTTGCCTTCGAAAATTCTAGCGTTATCGATAGCGGCGACGTAGGTTTCAGAACAATCTGTAATGTCCAAGAAGTGGGCGTAGTCTTAACAAAACAATCTAGTACAGCCTCGAAGCTTTTCGAATATCGTAGGCGCAATTTGGGCGCAACGTTGTGCAACGGGGCGATAACAAAACTTGAGGTAAGAAGCGTGCTTTGATTGATGATTGATTGATATGTGGGGCTTAACGACTCCAAACCTCCATATGATGATGAGAGACGCCGTAGTAGAGGGCTCCGGAAATTTCGAACACCTGGGGATTTTTAACGTGCGCCTAAATCTGTGCACACAGGCCTACAGCATTTTCGCCTCGATTGAAAAAGCAGCCGAGACTCGATCCCGCGACCTGCGGGTCAGCCGCCGAGTACCTTAGCGACTAGACCACCGCGATGGTGCGAAAGGACCGTGGCAATAGTTATGAGGTGGTCAACTGAAGCGCAATTATGCTTCAGATAAATTAGTGCCCGGGTCATGTCTTTGAAATGAGGTATGTGAGAAGTAATTTTGTCGAAATAATTCAGAAGGCTTCGAATAGCTGACCTACATTCACTACCCATGTCTTTCACAGTGAAAGTGCCTGATATGTCATCGTCTCCTTTTTCGTCATGTGAATTTTGTTTATGTTTTGGTAGCACGACGGCAATATCAGTGTCTTGTTCATGTACTGTACTCTCGACTGCATCAAAATCAGAAGTTACACTAGATTAGAAGGGTTGCTGTTTCTTTCTTTCCATGAAATTATAGTTCCATGAAAGGAAAGAAACAGCGCTATGTTGCTTTGATTGTCATGCCGTTTCAAGAATCCTCTTATCGAGCCGCAAAAGCATGATGCAGGGAAGATGGTAAAGGCGGTCGCCATGCGTCTAGACTATATCTAGACTGAGTGTCACCAGTTATATGCGAAGACCACGGGTTCAAGCACTTTTTGGTTACTTATGGTTGCCCGTTCGCACTGTGAATTACACGGTGTTCAGTGCATAAGATCTTCAATGTAATCGCGAACATCGAAATGTTCTGCTTGTTCAAGTATAGGCAGTACGCGTTCAGAGTTTGAAGTACCTGGTATAAAATACTGCAGCGCTTTATAGTAGTGATGATTTGCACTTTTTTCTTTCTGTAGAAGTCTACCTCGCAAAATACTTTGTTTCTATTAGAAAGACGCCTTTATGTTGCAAATGACACCCAGTTGTAATTTTGGCTACGAGCGCCGTAATCCCGCCAAACAAACAGATCGATGTGAGAGGCCCCCTGATAACGACGGAGGGGCATGTGCACCGCAGCAGGCGTCACATCGGTATACATGGCCCGTCGATTCATTCTGCCACGCGATTTCGTGGTCTTCACGTTTGCTCGCGCCTGTACGGAACAAAGTTGTTTACAGAGTCTGCAATACATCTGCTGTAGGGATTCCGGACTGTCTACTAAAGTCTCAAATTTTCAAAAGAGCAACAATTTCTAGAAGGAAAAAATGAGAAACCAACTTACAACCGGACTCAGGTATGTATAGTTTCGCGTTTGAATTGCGAAGTATCTGCTAGCATGGTCGTTCAAGGTGTTGCTTCGCCAAGCTTGCGCCAGTATATCTTACTATGACGACGGACACTGAACTTGCTGTTTTCTGGTGTATATCACCTAAAAAAACTTGTAACAACGAGAAATTAACAAAAACAAGACACAGATGCTGTAGGCAAAAGTATTGACACTTTGTCATGCCACGAACCAGTTAATTCATGCCCCACGCGTGTTGGGTAATGTCATTCTGAAGAGTCATCTCTGAATTGTAGTTCAATGCTGCCGGTCTAGCCATTGGTAAAAGGAAGGAAGGAAAATAGAGGGAAAAGAAAGGCAAGGAGGTTAACCAGCCTATAGGCAGCCGGTTTGCTACCCTGCGCATGAGAGAGGGATGGGGGAGATGAAAGAGAGCAGAGAGGGAAGATAGAAACAGCACATTCGGCAGCACATGTGCGCACACTCAGTCATAGTAGTCATAGTCCAGTCTTGTCTTTCGCAGTGTGTGACATTGATGCTACAGTCGCTTGTTCAAGTCGGTGTCGCGTAGGAATTTCAACAGAGCTTTCGTCGCCTTCTGTTGCAGTGTCTTCTCTCGGGCACTTGACAGAATAGTGTCCACAGACATTTGGCTGTTGTCGATGCGCGCAAAAGCAGACGCCAGTGACTGTCTCTGGATTTCATACAATGGACAGTCACACAGGATGTGGTGTAGCGTCTCTTCGCAATGACAGGCATCGCAGAGAGCGTTGTCGGCCATTCCTATGACAAAGGAGTAAGATTTTGTGAATGCCACTCCTAGCCATAAGCGATGAAGTAGGGTGGCTTCTCTTCGGTCGAGTCCAGTGGGCATGCGAAGAGCCATCAAAGAGGACAGGTGGTGTTGACGATTCGTATCGATGCTTGGTGGGCACCATAGTGAAAACGTGATTTCACGCACAAGTCATCGAAGATTACTGGCAGCATCAGTCCTCGAAAGTGGTATGGCTTCTTCTTGTGTTCCTTCAAGGGCTGCCCGCGCGGCCGTATCGGCATGTTCGTTCCCTATGATGCCGCAATGACTTGGCAGCCATTGAAGCGTCACATGATGCCCTTTCTCGAGTAAAGTGTGGAGAAGGCATCGAATTTCGAAAACAAGCTGTTCGTATGGGCCGCGACGCAGTGCTGAGAGCACAGATTGTAGGGCAGCCCTTGAGTCGCTGAAAATCGACCATTTTTGCGGTGGTTCCCGATTGACCACACGAAGTGCAGCGCGCAAAGCAGCTAGTTCCGCTGCTGTAGATGCCGTGGAGTGGTCAGTCCTAAAGCTGATGGTAACACCTCTTGCTGGGATAACTACTGCCCCTGACGAACACTGGTGGTTCGTGGAACCATCGGTGTATACATGTATGCTGTCTGAATATTTCTCGTGCAAACGAAGAAGAGACAGTTGTTTCAGCACGGGTGACGAAAACTCAGATTTCCTCCGGATCCCTGGTACACTAAGATGCACTGTGGGTCGAATAAGACACCAAGGTGGTATGGGTGGTTTAGATGCATGAGTGAAGCCCGAGGGAAGTTTATCGTTGTATTTCACGATAATTTTGGCGAACGATGCTTGGCGCCTCTCAGAAGGCAACAGTGCAAGGTGATGGCCGGGGGCACGTGCGAAGTGTCGGATGTGCGTTCTCAGGACTTCTACAACAATGTGAGTTTGTATCGGATAGTCACCAGCAATTGCAATTGTTGCTTCTGTTGACGTACATCTGGGCAGACCGAGGCACACTCTCAGCGCTTGGGCTTGTACTGCCTGTAAAACACGAACATTGGTCTTGCAGGTATTGCTAAGCACAGGCAAGCTATATCTGAGGAAACCGAGAAACAGGGCTCTGTAGAGCTCCATCATTGCGTCTACTGACATCCCCCACGTCTTTCCTGCCAGGAACTTGAACAGTTGAGTAACAGCGGTCAGGCACTTCTTCATATAGGTCACATGCGGACTCCAACAGAGGTCCCTATCAATAATGATGCCCAGAAACCGGTGGGTTTTGGCGTAAGAAATTGGTCGCCCGCAGATTGAGATGACATAAGGGGTCATTGCTTTGCGAGTGAAAGCCACCAGCGCGCATTTTTCCGGTGATATGCTGAGACCTTGTTTGAACAAGTAGTTGGTAATCATAGTTGCTGCTTTTTGAAGCCGGGAACGTATCTGAGGACGTGTGACTGCCGATGTCCAGACACAGATGTCGTCTGCGTATATTGAGATTTTAATGGTGCTTGGCAAGTATTCAGCAAGGCCAATTAGTGCAAGATTGAATAGCGTCGGGCTAAGAACTCCGCCTTGAGGAACACCCCTGGAAGTATAGCGTCGCGTAGTTGGGCCATCTTCTGTTAACACAAAGAATGATCTTGCAGCCAGGTAACTCGAAATCCACCGAAAGACTCGACCACCAAGGCCAACCACCGCAAGAGCACCCAAAATGGCTTCATGTAGTACATTATCATAAGCGTCTTTCACATCTAGAAACAAAGCTGCAGATAGTCGCTTACGGGATCTTTCGTGCTGAACGTACGAAACTAGATCAACGACATTGTCAATAAAAGAGCGGTCGCGTCGGAAACCAGCCATTGAATTCGGATAAATCTTGTAGTATTCAAGATACCACTCCAGGCGGTCTAGTATCATCCGTTCCATTATCTTCCCTACGCAGCTGGCCAGCGCTATTGGGCGGTATAATCAAATTAAGGACGTACGAGTAAACCCAAGGAAGAACATTCTCGCCATAGACGAGCATGATGTGAGTGCGCTAGGACAGCTGCAGCAAATGACTGAGCTAGGTGGCATTAAAATGCGCCCCTTTATCCCAATGGATGACAAATCAATCGCCGGTGTAATTTATGACATCGACACTGCCATTCCTAATGCTGACTTGTCTACCCTCATCAAGCCTGCAAACGAGAGAACTGTCATTACGCAAGTGCGGCGCCTTGGAAATACGCGCTGCGTAAAAGTGTTTTTCAAGGGAGATTGCATACCGTCCCACGTTAAGGTTGGACATTTTCGACATCCGGTTCGACCATTCATCTAAAAGCCATTTCAATGTCATCAGTGCTTCAGGCTAGGACACGTCAAGGGCGTATGCCCCAACTTACGACTGTGTCCCCGCTGCGCTGAATCTCATGCTAAAGACGCCTGTCGGGCGACTACTCTGAAGTGCGCCAACTGCAGTGGTCCTCATGCTCTCTTGTGGTTGACGGGTGTGAGGACCTGTGACCAGGCGGGCCTCTGGCATGCTTCATGTCCGTCACCGCAAGACGGAGAGGCGAGGCACCTCAAAAGACCGATGATTTCGCTAAAATCATGAGTTTGCTTTGTGCGACATTGGTGCGCATCAGCACTAGCATTTCATCCTGCTTATTGGTATGTGACCATATTCACTCACAGCAAAACTGTTTTTCGTCTTGATATGTTGTAAAAGCCTGAGCGAGGTGGCGAGCATTCACCTTGGTTGATACAGCCCAAACGAGAGGACAACAAAGAAAAAGAAACACAGACAGGTGCTGGCGCACAAAAAAATTTAGTTGGAAAAGATCAGCATACATATAGGTCGAGTGTAACTTAGCATAAAAAAACCAAACAGCCAAACATCCAAACTTGCCACAAAGAAAAAAACACAGATAAGCATGGCTATCATCTTCTGCAGGTGCTGCAAAGATACATAAATTCTGCGTCGCTCAGAAAAATTGACAGTATCTTGACACACATTATTTTTCCTGCGAGTGTAGAAGTGAGGAATCGCTTCGCTTGTTTCCTGATTTTTATCATGCAACAGTATCATTACACTACAAACCCTTTTCTGTATTTCTTTTTCTTCGTCGTCGTCTCGTGTGCACCGTATCATGCAAGTTAATATTTTGACATTGTTATGAATGTTTTGGGTGACATAGCCGTGTATAGCAGGCCCAGGAAACTGAGTGCAAGTTTGCTTCGGTTTCAAAAAAACTTGCACGCTTTTCGCAGTTGCCGGGAATTGTAAGGTTTGATTGAACGCAATGAGGTTGATAGTAACGTTCGCATTTCTTTCCTTTCGCACGCTCCTACAAATGAATAACCTTGCTTGATTTGTGAGGAGCTATCTCGTGACTAATCATCTTTTGTTGACTTGTCATCTCAAAAGCGTTGGAAGTCGTTCACTTGTGTTTGTAGCACTTGCTTCCGCTCCCCCCTGCACTCGCTCAGTAACATCGCCAGTCGGATCACACTTGGCTATCTTGTTCGGTTGCCTTGCCAAGGTGGGCAGAGAAGAAGAGCGGCCGTAAGTCACGTCGAGCAAGTCAAGAATGTATTAGACGAAGATGGATAAATCAGAGCGTAACATAGTTTGTGCCGTCCTTATGCCACTATAAACAACATACTTCATTTATTCGCGCTGTAACTGGGATCTGACACTTTTTTGGCTATCACAGCCCCGCCGCGGTGTTCTAGTAGCTAAGGTACTCGGCTGCTGACCCACAGGTCACGGGATCAAATCCCGGCTGCGGCGGCTGCATTTGCGATGGAGGCGGAAATGTTGTAGACCCTTGTGCTCAGATTTGGGGGCACGTTATAGAACCCCAGGTGGTCAAAAGTTCCAAAGCCCTCCACTACAGCGTCTCTCATAATCATTTGGTGGTTTTGGAATTTTAAACCCCACATATCTATCAAATCATCTCACTGTTAAAAAGCGCGGATTTAAAGTTCCTGAAATGTTTTCCTGCTTTCTATAGTTACAAAAGTTAAGCAGAAGTGTTCTGGTCTCTTACTTCAACGTTGTGTTACTTTTGCATAGGTATACGAGTAAACCAAGTTTTCTGTAAGCCTGACGTAATCGCAAGTCGCTAGACAACTTTGACTGGACGACAGCGACGACACTTTGCCGGCGAAGTACTTGTCAAGGAAGGCTGCCGTGCATGTTATTTTGACTACAAATTTTGCTCATTTTCTACTATCGGCCTGTTAGTAAATTGATGTAACGCAATCATAGGCTCATTCCCGTTGACGAAAACGCCCGTAGTCAGTATGAAGCTTTGTGCGCCCTAACTTCTGACACTGCTACTTAAACAAATGTGGGATGCAGTCAACGTTTTGAGAAATTGTTTAACAGAGAGTGCGACCGAAGCTAGGTTCGTTACGCGAACCTTTTGTCAAGGTACTGCTACTGCCTACACGAATACTAGTCAAAGTGTGCAAGCGTTGTCTCCAACAGCATGGTAGAGAGGTTGGTGACATGGATACAATGCGGGTCGTAATGAAGATCAACGACAATAGAAGGACACAGTACGACACAGTCGTGTGCTCCGTCTCGTTCATGCTTATTTATTTATTTTTTACATATTTAGCAGCATTCCGTGTTCAACAATTTGAATCGCTTCAAGCCTTCCTCTTCCTCTGAAGTACAGCTTTGTTTGGTGCTCCAGTTCTGTATAAAAATTGAGTGCGCCGTCATAACAAATCGGCTTCAATAGTGTATATGGTGGGGCCAGCTCATGATCATATTTTCACACATGTCTGAGTAATCTGGAATCAATTATTGCTCATTATTAGCATATTTCAAATATAAAGTAAAACTGCTCCTGCACTGCGTGTCTGTTTTTTATAATAAAGAACGTGAGAGTAAAAATGAACAAAAAGCAAGCTGAAATTTTATTGCTTCGATCAAGTTTGACGTTACTGAGAATTCGGGCACTCCTTGTACAGTCCACAATGCTAGAATAACATTAAGGAATGGTGAACGAAACTTGGCTATCGGCCGCACCGAGCGAGCTGCAAGAGAGCACGAGCACATCCTGCCTACATGCCAAGTGGAAAACGTGGAACTCCGCAGCGAAACCCTGCTGTTTCAGGCCTGCTGTTTCAGTGCTGATGAAACCCTGCTGTTTCAGTGTAGGTGTAGTGATTTTCGCGCACTGGGTATATAGTGCATAAAATGTCTCTTAAGGTGCTTATGCACAGTCGTTTCTTTTCTCTTCAAGGTTATAGTTTTTGCTAATTGCCATCGCAGAGGCCCCTTACACACTGTTCAAGGGGCTGAAAAGTATTCCTAATAAAGAAGTAAATTAGTTGTAGTCTAGAAGACGAAACGCTACTCTGAAAGGTGGCGGATACTACTCAGGCCAACAAGATGACGTTTTGTTGTCGCAGTGTTAAGGCTGGTTCCGCTATTACGACGCAACTTGTTGCGACTGCTGTTTTCCTTTATTAGCCAGTGCTGCAAATAAACACCTTGTAGTAGAAGAAATAAATAACTAAAGAAACTCAGCTGCAAGCCAGCGTTTCCTTTGTTCATCTGTGTTTTCTGTCTTCGTCTAAAAACTAAAGCACACTTGAATCGTCCGTGCATTCGAGAATACACCGACGCATCCGTTATGCAACACATGCTAGCCGTCCTTCCTGCAGCTAGTCGTCAGCGAGTTTCTCCTGTCGGCAACTGATACCGACTGCGCTCGAGTGGATAGGCGAAGGAATCTGAGTTGACGCTTTCGCGTCCCCGGATATACCAGCTACCGTCTTGATATCGCCCGGACTTCTCTTTCTCGGCAGCGACGATGAAATCTGCCAACGATGGCGGGGAGTTTGTCTACAACGGAAGACAAGTAGGGCGACGACGACGTTTCTATCTACACGCTCGACCATGGCGACTTTCCAGGGACGTCATTTTCTCTAGCAAATCACCTGGGGACTCTCGTTTCCTCAGCACATCGTTTTTGTCTGGATTCATGTTTCCATGTGGCCAGCGCCTCTGGGGATAGAGAGATCACTGGTGCGTGAAATGATTGCAGGCACCTATGGAATCCATTAGGAGTCTTACTGTTCTTCTGAGGAATATTTTTTTTCAGTGTGACTTCACAAACCTTTTCCTAACTCAGGACAGCTTAAGTACTATATTAGCCGAAGCGATTCGCAACGTCGTAATTAGGAATACTTGTTAAGGGTGCATTCATGCAAAACATTTATTTCTATCGTTCTGCTCAATAAGACGCGCCCATTTTAACTTAAATTCAACAACTAGAAATGAATAAGGACTAGAATCTATGTAAAGCTCGATATATGTCGTGCTTCAATTTTCTGCTCTATGCTTAACGGACCTGATGAAACGAAATGAACAGCTCTTGCTGTGGACAAGTAGTAACAACTGTAGGTTTAATCACACGAAAGAAGTAAATCAGTCAAAACCCTATGGAATACACACGCTTTTCTTCTCAAAAAAAGGTTATGAATTAAGTAAGGCTCGAGCGGAGCATAGACTTCGGAATAGATTAAGCTTTCAGGAACTGCTAAGGACCGACGCTCTTGGCGCATGTTGTGTTGAGCAAATTCAGTGCATCTTCGTGGATATTCGCTTCATGTCACTAGCCCCTTAATTAGGGAGGCAATCGCCGGCATTATTCCAAGGGCTGACGTATCGGGCCCCCGAATCGCACCACGGCAGCGCGGATAATTCAGTGTTGGTCCTTTTGATGCGCTAGCCAACGCATTCTGTGGTCCAATGAACGAGGCAGAGTCGAGAGTTGATAAGAAAACAAATATATATTATCAAATACGGCCGAGCGAACAAAAAAGAAAACGTCTACACTCGACAGTTATATAGTACAATACGTCACCAATCACTAGACAATCAAAACTACGGGCTAAACAACAAGTCAGGATACACTCAAAAAGAGGCACGAAAAACAACACGCGCTACCATGCAATCTCATGCATTAACTAACCAAGACACTTATAAGCTACAATGTTCATCAAACGTATTCAGTCTGAAGCTATTGTAACAAATCTTAAATGCGTCTCTTCAAGGAAACACTCAAAGTCCAGCGCTGGTTGTCATCCTTTTGCGTCCTGAGGTTTTTCTTCCGTCAAACTCTCGCGTCTTCAACTGACCACACTTCAATGACAGAGCCTCGTCGCCGGTAACACGTCGGCCACTCACGCGCTGCCTACTGCAGATCACGTCTTCACCCACGGTAGTATAAACACACTCATCTCTTGCTTGTAAGACAAGCCTTCGTCGGCACTTGGAGTTTGGTCGGCGTGGTGGCAGCGTTTTCGAGGGGAAGGAGAGGCGCGCGCATGGCATCATTTGGAGCTTATTATTTCTTTGCGGCGGCTTATGTCGCGGTTGTCCGGTGCCTAGATTTCTGGCAGCAGTTAGAATTTGGAGGCACGCACTTTCTTCCGTGCTCGTTTGCGACACTTCACACCATTACTTGCGTCACAAATTCTTCGTTATTCATGGATTTATAGTAATCTGACATATATGGGCATTGCGATAAGATTTTTTGTGCACATACTATAACGTACTGGCGTAGCCCCTTCAACAGGTCTGAGATGGGAAAAAGGAAATACATTGTATATGCTCAAATATGCAAAAAATCAGTGTCTTGGCTGGTTATGTACGAAACGGTATAGGCCGCAAATTGTGCTAGCATCCATGCTGAGCAGGAACAAAGATTTTCACAAAACTGCAAACTGCTCCTGCGATAACACAAACGTGGGCTCACGAGACCGACATGATTTATAATTGGTCATAACCTCGTAAGAAAATGTTGCGTCCTTCACTGTTAATTTAGTTGAAATGAAGCTAATGTGCGAACAAAGCACGAGCTAATGCTGGTTTGAAGGACTCGATGCTCCACGATAACTTCTTCTCACAAATGGCACAAACACATCTGCTTTGGTCGCGTAAGCGAGTTTGCTAAGTAGGCGCCCGTCTTTGGGCTATAACACCGGTGGATCAAAACATGTAGACACGTTAAGTAACAGCGCGAGAGCACAGGCAGGCTTGCGCCATACATAATTCGCGCAAAAAATACACGCCAGATGACGTACAACAACAAACGGGATACAGCGCAGATGAAGTTACCCGATACCTATCAGTAGCAATCACACGAAGTCAACAGAATATAACGAAAGATGTTTTCAAAGGTAACGCACATGTCAGAGATATCGCTGAAGGTCGCAGGTCGACAGAGCTCTTGAAGTTGCACGCAGTATGTGACATGCCATCACGTTTCGCTGAGCAGCTTTCGTATATTGTATCCAGTTTATCAGTTAGGTGTTCAGTACTTAACCTGCTGCCGTTACAATCAATACATACGTCATATGACCAAAAAAGGAAAATTGTGAAAAAAACTTACCCCGGCATTGTATTTCGTGAACAGTGAATTCTGCTTTATTCATTGTCCTTCTGGACTGTCTACTAGCTGCCGTATGCACGCTGTTGCCACCACCAGCTACACTGCACTCCGGATGATAGAACATCGATCAGACGGCTGCTGTGATTTACTTGAAGACATGGTCTCAAAATTCTTTGACAGTGGTAGGACCAACACGAAATATACGTATCACCCCAAGCTTACAGCAAGCTCAGATAAAAAAAAAGACGACCAGTACTTTTAAAAGAGCAACCTATTTCTGTTAAAAATACCTACTTTAGGGAAGAAACCAATGGGCTCTGTGCATACGACACTTTTTATACAATTTATGCAGAATCGATGGCTGTAAAAGCCATAACTTTCAATGCGGATCATTGAAAGTTCAAAAAGAGTTCCCGATGAGTGACATAAGTCTTCACGTCTTGCAACTAGGTTTGGTCCGTAAACATTGTCCGCGGTATTAGCCCGATACGCCAATGTCGCCGCGGTAACGCAATAATTCTCTTTACGTTAAAATTTGATACGTTGCTTATGATTTCACTTTTTTACTTCTTTACACCGACCAGACTGCCCTGGCAAATATTGATGACCACAATTTCGGTGAAAACGGACGAGACCATTCGCCAACCCAAAGATTTCTCTTTCCCGCCCATGTGGACAGATATATATATATATATATATATATATATATATATATATATATATATATATATATATATATATATATATATATATCCAAGGAGTGTAGTGTATATTAGCCAATATTCTTTAGGTACACATAGCAGTTGTAGCCTAAAGTACGCATACCATGCCTGACGGAGAGAAACGTAGTGCAGGTATCGTTGAACACGAACATCAAATATACACTCTATAGTCTAGAAACTGCCTTTGTAAAAATAGAAGCTTCACATAAGTAATTTGCTCACAACTGCGCCACACGTTCATGCATTTTGCTCCGGTGGGCAACAGAAAAAGAAATAGTCCCACCAGGCATTAATTTCCTGGAAAGAAGACTTCGGACATCAACCTTCTTCAATGAACTCAGTATAACTCTTATGCTTGTGATAACAAGCCTAAAGTCATCAACTATTGAGCGAATTATTATACCACGTTAGATTAATGAACGCAGGAGAACCGTCAGATCCACTACACTTTGCTCACCTGTGATGAAGCATTCTTGACGTCGCCGATGATTCTCTCAAGAATATTCTTGCAAACTAATCCTCAGGTCGTTTCAAAGTTGTCCCGCTGAGGAATAATTCGGATAAAGTCATTGACGTTGCACCAAATGAGAGTGAATCGCATCCATGTGGAACAAAGTATACGGAATCTTCGTTTAACGCGCACCGTGCTAAGAGAAGGTTCTTGATTTAAACATGGTTCGGTGGCGCACTGTGTTCTTCAGCACATCTTTGAAACAAAATTGTCAATATGAGAGAACAAGTAGAGACATCTCGAAGAGATGAAGATGCGAAACAGCTCGAGTTGCGGAAACACCGGAGTTAACGACGGCGCGCACCGATATTCCGTTAGTTCTGCGCGCCAGGCGCAAACCACCGGGGAAAGCGCACGACGTGAGGACTGTCGGAGAGCGCTACGGAGTCACGAATGAGAGCTGTCAGCGCTGGCGTCCACGCTGTGGTTCACGAACTCGAGCCCACAAATGGATAGCGCGGCTCAAACAGGCCGCGCTCGCGCGCCGCGGATCGAAGAGGCGGACCGACTGGGCGTGTT
Organism: Rhipicephalus microplus; assembly: GCF_013339725.1. Lineage (NCBI taxonomy): Eukaryota > Metazoa > Arthropoda > Arachnida > Ixodida > Ixodidae > Rhipicephalus > Rhipicephalus microplus. The sequence continues at coordinate 185,053,881 of NC_051168.1, forward strand.
GCTCCCGCGGTGAAATAAGCCGCTTCTCGCGGTGCAGCGCTGGGAGGAGCCGCCCGAACAGCGGCCGGGAAAGAAAGAGAGAAGGTAAAAAACACACACCGGCGGCGGGGAGAAAGTTCGCGCCTGCGCGAGAGTAGCCTTCTCGTACGGGACGAAAAAGTGAGCCCTGAATGCCGCTTCTGGTAACCACGAGGGGCGGACCTCCACGTGGTGGAGAGGTGGAAATCGACCGCTTCTGTTGCGCCATCTGGAGATGATTGAAGGAAGTGAGGGTGTCTATCGCTCGCTGCTAGCGACCTATAATCAGCTGCGGCACTGGGATACGATTTGCGCTTCGCTTTGATCGAAACACTTTAGGGAAGCTTACGTCGGCACCGAGCAGAGGCCTATATTACTTAGGAGCGAGATCGGAAGGAATGCGCATTGCGAAAACGGCACAGAAACCGAGAGTGCAAGTATCTTTTCAGGACTGAACAGCTCTTGCGATATTGGAACGGTACACTGCGAAGTACCTCCTTTTTTTTTCTTTTCTTGGTCGTTCTGGTTTCATTCGGTCTTCAATAAGGAGAGGAAGAATACGGAGATGGAATTTGAAAAAAAGTGAATAAGTAGCTTACAATGTTCTACAGGAGCCCAGCGCAACACTTATACTACTGTGGTTGCTAAAATGTAATATACACATAGGCGTAACAGTCGGGGGGACAAGGGAGGCGCTAGCCCCCCACTGAAAAAAATTGGGGAGGCTGAGCCCCCCACTTTTGATAGTGGTCACTCTTACTGCGCGTTGGGGAACCTGTCAAGTAAGGTGAAGTCTTCCGTCCCAACAGTAATCTATGAATTATGTTCTTACGGCAGAATGAAAATGTTACGATGCAACGCTACACCACAATGAAATTTTGCCAACACTTCCTCTTCGATGATTTTCCTTGTGGGCTCATTGCGATGCGGGTCCCCTATGTGACACCTTTGCATCTTGTGCTGTAGTATTGGAGAGCAGGTAAGCGTTGAACAGGCGCCCTATGATATTACATCAATTGTTCATGCTTTTATTCTCTTGTGCCCTTTTGATGAAGTTACAGATGGGAACGCGCGAACTTTTTCAAAGACCGGTCAGGCATTGGCATCTTCCAAAAAATAATTTTCTTCAAAAAGAATATATCGTCACCACTGCTGTGTTGAAACTGTTGCGAGCCGATGAGTGTGACGAATCGTTTTGGACGCAGAAATCGGTATAGCGCGCCAAACTCAGTTAAAATGTGATTGAGTTTCGTGGTACCTAGAAAAGCAAGTCATGTCACCTCGGAGTATGCAAATTTATATCAAAGTGCGAGCGTGTCGATGAAGTTCTCTCTCTCTCTCTCTCTCTCTCTCTATATATATATATATATATATATATATATATAAATATATATATATATATATATATATATATATTGTTAAGGCGTTTATTAGCCGGCAACGAGCGAGAATATACAATGGCGACAGTCACAGCCAAGCACGGGCTCTCAGCGCGAGCGGCGTCCTTGTTGGGTAGCCCCACTAGAAGGTACTCAAGAGTTCAACCCATTTCATAGTTCGGAGGCTTCGCTACAATTACCCCGGGGTCGAAGAGGGAGCCACCTGGCGACCTAACAGCTTGTTATTATGAGCGGGTCATAATAAGCCTTCAGGCGCTCCACGTTGACGATGTCTTGCCCACGGCGGCGCATGTCCGAAGATTGTTCAACGGGTTCGATCAGATAGTTGATGGGTGAGGTGCGCTCGATGACACGGTAGGGGCCTTCGTATTTGGGACGTAGTTTGGAAGAGAGGCCAGTGGCAGAGGTCGGGATCGAGAGCCATACAAGCGCACCAGGAAGGAACGTGGGCTCAGAAGTGGTGGAGCCATCACGGATACTCTTCTGCCGCTCTTGCTCTTGCGTCGTAAATGTCTTGGCAAGCTCGCGACACTCTTCAGCAAGCCTGGCTGTCTCGGAAATAGGTGTACACTCAGATGGATCCGGCGTGTACGGGAGTATCGTGTACATGGTGTGCGACGGGTGCCTTCCGTACAGCAAGTAGAAAGGTGAAAAACCAGTCGTGCTCTGAGGGGCGGTGTTGTAGGCGTAGGTGACGAAGGGCAGTATATTATCCCAATTAGTGTGGTTGGCAGCGACGTACATAGAAAGCATGTCGCCGAGGGTGCGGTTAAAGCGTTCGGTGAGGCCATTCGTCTGTGGGTGGTAAGCAGTAGTTTTGCGGTGGACAGAATGGCACTCCATCAGAATGGCTTCGACGACTTCCGACAAGAAGACACGGCCTCGATCGCTGAGAGGCTCTTGGGGTGGTCCGTGGCGCAGTATAAATTGATGCAGCAGGAAGGACGCAACATCGCGCGCAGCAGCCGCAGGGAGAGCGGCGGTTTCGGCGTATCGCGTTAAATGGTCAACGGCAACGATGGCCCAGCGGTTACCAGCCGACGTCAGAGGAAGTGGTCCATACAAATCGATCGATACCTACGCGCCCAAAGGGACGGTCAGGGCAAGATAACGTGGTTGTAGACTAGCGTGCGACATGTGGGCTGACGGTTTACGGCGTTGGTAAGTGAGGCAAGAGCGAACGAACTGCTGCACATAGCGGTACATCCCGCACCAGAAGTAGCGTTGTCGAATGCGATGGTAGGTTTTGAATACCCCAGAGTGCGCGCATTGCGGATCAGAATGGAAGGATTCACATATCTCTGACCGCAGACTGCGGGGTATCACGAGTAACCACTGCCGGCCGTCGGCGTCGTAATTGCGTCGGTGTAGGAGGCCGTCACGAATGGCGAAATGGCGAGCTTGACGACGCAATGCACGCGTGGATGGCGTTGTGGATGGATCAGAGAGCATGTCGATGAGCGGGCCGATTCAATTATCCTTTCGCTGTTCGGTAGCGATGATGTAAACATCAATGGCAGAAACAACAGCCGAGGATACTGAGCAGAGCACATCACCTTCAGGCAGAGGGGAGCGCGAGAGGGCGTCGGCGTCAGCATGCTGGCGTCCGTTGCGGTACAGCACGCGGATATCGTAGTCTTGTAAGCGAAGAGCCCAACGGGCGAGACGGCCTGAGGGATCCTTCAATGATGAAAGCCAGCATAGTGCATGATGGTCGGTGACGACATCGAATGGGCGACCATACAAATAAGGTCGAAACTTTGTAAGAGCCCAGACGATCGCCAGGCGTTCTTTCTCCGTGACGGTGTAGTTTTTCTCGGCTCTCGTGAGCGTACGGCTTGCATATGCTACGACATATTCAGGGAATCCGGGTTTTCGCTGCGCCAGGACAGCGCCGAGGCCTACTCCGCTGGCGTCCGTGTGCACCTCCGTTGTGGCTGTAGGGTCGTAGGGGCGTAAAATGGGAGGCGACGTCAACAAATGGCGGAGCTTCGCGAACGCGTCGTCGCACTCGGATGACCACGAATTGAAGGGCCCGTTGCTTCCAAGGAGCTTCGTCAGCGGTGATATCATCGTGGCGAAATTTCGTATGAAGCGTCGGAAGTATGAGCACAGGCCCACGAAACTACGCAGTTCTTTGAAAGATGCAGACTTGGGGAATTCGGCCACGGCCTGAAGCTTGGCAGGATCAGGAAGAATGCCGTCTTTGGACACGACGTACCCCAGTATGGTGAGTTGCCCTGCTGCAAAGCGGCACTTTTTCAGATTTAGTTGTAAGCCGGCATTGTTCACACGTGCGAAAACTTCTTTCAGACGTTGGAGATGCGTGGAGAAATCCGGAGCAAAGACAATGACATCGTCGAGGTAACACAAGCACGTGTACCATTTCAAGTTGCGCAGAACGGTGTCCATCATGCGCTCAAAGGTCGCAGGTGCATTACATAGACCAAACGGCATGACGTTGAACTCGTACAAGCCGTCTGGCGTGACGAAGGCGGTCTTTGGTCGAGCGTCGTCAGCTATGGGTACTTGCCAGTACCCCGAGCGCAGATCGAGAGAAGAAAAAAAATCGGCTCCATGAAGGCTGTCAATCGCGTCATCGATGCGTGGCAGTGGATAAACATCCTTCCGGGTGATCTTATTGAGCCGTCTGTAGTCCACACAGAACCGCACAGAACCGTCTTTCTTCGCAACAAGAACAACAGGAGACGCCCATGGACTGTCGGAGGGCCGAATAACGTCGCGTCGGAGCATATCGTCAACCTGATCATTAATTACTCGACGTTCAGCAGGCGACACGCGATATGGACGTTGCCGTAAAGGCGGATGGGCCCCAGTGTCGATGCGATGCGTAACAACGGACGTGCGACCGAAAGAACTTCGCCCGACATCGAAAGAAGAACGATATTCTTGTAACAGGTCCAGAAGTTGGAAACGCTGTACGGCCGTAAGGTTGTCAGCGATGGAGGGGCCAAATACATCAGCAGACGACGAATCAGAAGTGGAAACACCATTGATGGTACACGACCTGGGAGCGCGCGTGTCATCGGGTACGTCCAGGGCTTGTGCGTCGTCGACTGGTTCCACTCTGCCGAGACATTCCCCTCGAAGCAAGGTAACAGCGTACGGGAACGGGTTGGTTACAAAAATAGCAGTGTTGCCCTGGTTGACCTGCACGGTCGCGAAAGGTACTAGCAACCCTTTACTGCTGCAAGCGCGGTCAGATAGCGAAACAAGTCCAATGGTGTCGGAGAGACCAGCGCAGTAGATAGACACAGCCGTCGTCGAGTTTGGAGGCACTCTTGTATCGTATTTCGTTAGAATCTTGCTCAGTGTAGGGGGACTGTCTTCTGGCGTCAAATGCGAGAAGGGTGAGAGCTCAATTTCGGCGGCGGCACAATGGATGACGGCGTCATGGCGGGAGAGAAAGTCCCATCCCAGGATGACGTCATGAGAGCATGCCTGAATGATGATGAACTGGGCGACATACAGAACGTCCTGGATGACAACGCGAGCTGTGCACCCTGCTGTAGGATGAATCCGGTGCAAACTTGCAGTACGGAGGGATAACCCAGAAAGTGGCGTCGTCACTTTTCGAAGTAAACGGCAGAGTTTTTCGTCCATAACTGATACGGCAGCTCCAGTGTCAATAAGAGCCGATGCACAAACACCGTCCACGAGCACGTCAATGACATTCGAGGGGCTGCTCTGAGGGCTTTCACATTGCGATAGCGTCGCAGTCTTTGCCTCGGGGACTGCGACGACTAGTTTTCCCGCTCATGAGCTGCCGCACTTGGCCGCATGGGAGACAGGGAACGGCGTCGTGGAGACGGTGATCTTCGAGATGGACCTGGGCGAGATCGAGGTGGCATAGACGGCGGTTCTTCGCAATAAGGACGGCTGAGTTGGCCAGACACAGGTGAAGAAATTGGAGCCGGCTGTACGCGATGTCAATAACGGGCCACGTGACCGGCGTAACCGCAGGCAAAGCAGATGGGCCGGTTGTCGGGTGTGCGCCATCTGTTCACCGGGGTAGGTCTCACCCATGTCGCAAGGGCTGATGGACGGAACGGTGGCTGCATGGTAGACTGAAGCTGAGGCTGAGGGGTTACGTCAACATACGTAGCGGGCATACCCGCTGCAAAGGACGGAGGTCGTGCAGCAGCTTCAGCGTAGGTCAGAGGGGTGGGTGCTTGAACGACTTGGGGTGGTTTGGCGACCACTTGCGCGTAACTCAGGGACGCAGGAGCCGGGGGCTGTTGGGGGTGGTAAGCAGGCATTACCTCCGCTATTTCCTGTTCAATCGCTCGGCGGATGGGAGGGAGAAGGGTAGTAGCCGATTGTTGAAAAGCAGGTTGGTGGGAAAAGGGCAGGAGGGAGAACTGACGCGCGATTTCCTCACGGATAAAGGACTTTAGTTCTGCCATCAACGCCACTTGGTCACAACTGACCTCCAAGCCAGCAAGCGTTGCAGCTCGTGGTGGGGAGCGTCGGGTCATCGAACGCTGCCGGCGGAGCTTCTCGTAGCTCTGGCACAGTGTGGTGACCTCAGCCACCGTGCCGGCGTTTTTGGTGAGCAGCATCGTGAAGGCATCATCGTCGATGCCTTTCATGATGTTTCGGATCTTGTCAGACTCAAACATGGTGTGATTGGATTTGTTACATAGGTCCAGGACATCTTCAATATAGCTGGTGAATGACTCACCAGCCTCCTGAGCACGTTCACGCAAGCGCTGCTCGGCTTGCAGCTTGCGAACAGCAGGGCGGCCGAAGACGTTGACGATAGCGGTCTTGAAATCGGACCAGGTGGCAAAATCGGACGCGTGGTTGTTGTACCACAAACTGGCGACACCGGCAAGGTAAAACACCAAGTTGGTCAGCTTGCCGTTCTCGTCCCATTTGTTGGGGACGCTCACGCGCTCGTAAATGGCGAGCCAGTCCTCCACGTCAGTGCCATCAGCGCCAGTGAAGATGGGTGGATCGCGGATTCTGGGGACACCGGGACAAGGGGGTGGCATTGGAGGAGGCGTTTGCTGAGAAACGTCGTGGTACATAGTAGATGGCAGGGTACGTGATCGTAGCTCCAAAGGCATAGACAGGGATCGCAGCACTCTCCACCAAATTGTTAAGGCGTTTATTAGCCGTCAACGAGCGAGAATATACAATGGCGACAGTCACAGCCAAGCACGGGCTCTCAGCGCGAGCGGCTTCCTTGTTGGGTAGCCCCACTAAAAGGTACTCAAGAGTTCGACCCATTTCATAGTTCGGAGGCTTCGCTACAATATGTATGTATATATATATATATATATATATATATATATATATATATATATATATATATATATATATATATATATATATATATATATATATATATATATATATATATATATATTTATTTATTTATATATAATATTTATATATTGTAACGCGGACTGAAAGAGCGAGGAAGAAGAGGAGATATATCGGACGGCCACCTTATGCCGTGTCGATGGCACTGCTGGATGCATCAGCGTAGTACGTCAATGGGATTGCTGTCCGTATATATATATATAATATATATATATATATATATATATATATATATATATATATATATATATATATATATATATATATATATTGTTACGGATGCCGAATCACCATCGCTCGAGAGCGTTAGATCTCCTCTTCTTCCTCGCTCTTTCAGTCCGCGTTACAATATATATATATATATATATATATATATATATATATATATATATATATATATATATATATATATAACCTGGTGTGCGAGTGAGGTAGGTTTTCCCCCGCACTCGCGAAAGAGTTGGTACGCCACGGAATATACAGCATTACCCACATGGTATTACAACGTGTAAAACGTTCATATTTGCTTCATGTCAGGTCTACCAGGTAAAAAAAAAAGGAGAGAGAATCGCAATATCTAGCAAAAAGGTAATCAACTTCGGCTAATGTTCTTAGAAGTAGCCCCTTCTGTAAAGACTGTGCTGCTTTTTATCTAATGTCAAAAGGAAATTGTTGGAAAATCAAAATTGCTCTCTTTGAAAGATAAGTTGATACCTTCACTAATCATGGCACTGTTCACAATAAATGACACTGTTCCAGGTATCGAACGTCATTGCCTTAAGATTTAAGTCCATACGTACCAGTCTTGTGGTGACAATAGAATGTATATGACATGAATGGGCCAAAAATAGCAGATGCCTTGACAGAGGCTTCAAATCTAGTCGCTTTTGCAGTAATTTTTGACTGGATAACGAAGTTAAATCGTGGTTATTGCAAAAAAGCCCGCGAAAGTATTACTTTAATATTTTTTATTATTAATTATTATTGTTCTTGTTGTTATTCTTAATCATATCATTGTTGCTGTTGTTGTTGAACTTCGAACAATCTGAACTCAATCTCAGGGAATGACACCAGCAGCGTGACACATATGCATTTTCTCATGATATGAGGGCAAAGCGCTTTAAATCACCCTGTTCATTACAATCACGATTTCAAGTCACGCTGAGCGTGGTAGAATTTTTTTTCTGAGGGGAAGGACGTTCATTCATAATGTGTGTATTTTTTGTGCGTGCGTTTCTATGTGTGCGTGTAGATTTGTTAACATCCGAACAATTCAAGACTCAGGAGTTCACAGGAAGTTTGTATTCGTCCCCCCGCCTCCCCTTGCTTTGGCAATGGTCTAGGTGGACTGTAAATGAGGCGGCCCCATGAAGCCATTCTCTCTATGCCCTATCGACATACAAAACAGCCTCGAGTTTTGTGTAATGCAAGTACCGAATGCTATCCCACGAGCTAAAAACACGCCTTTGCAGCCACGTTTTAAAACTACCTACTCGACCACCAGCGGTGGCAACGTTACTAGATATTTTATTTATATTTATTTATACATGTACATACATCGCCCTTACGGGCATTATTGTAGGGGGGAGAACAAGCAAAAGAATACAGTACAGTCGATATACCGAAAAAGATGGTTGCGGATAAAAGGCTGTATCGTTTGAAAGAACATAGTCATAACAAAGTGAAACAACAAAGTGAAACAACACTGTCATAAGTAAAGCATAAAATCGCAAATACAAAGCAAAAAGTTGAAAGAGAAGAGTGCTATTGGTAACATAGGGCAATAAAAACAAAAAAAAATAATTAGTACGGAACGTATCAGAAATGTACAGTAATGATTAGTTCAACAAAAAATTGTGCAAATTTTTAACAAAAGATAAGGGAGGCGCAGAGACAATTTCCTCTGGCAAGCCGTTTCACTCATGCGTGGTTCTTGGAAAAAAGGCGTATTTGAATGCGTTGATCCTGGAAGTGTATTCACGCAGTTTTAAAGAATGGTCAGTACGGGGTGACACATAGGTAGGTGGCTTTATATACTGATCCTTGTCGATGCCTGTTTTGTTCATGAATATGCTGTAAAATAGGGACAGTCGTAGGTATTTTCGCCGGTCAGCTAACAGAGGTCATTGCAATCCTGAACGAATGTCAGCTGATCTTATGGTAAAGTTATAATTGCTTGCCACAAAGCGTCCTGCGCGTGCCTGTACACGCTCCAGGGCTTCTATATTTGATTTTGTTGAGGGGTCCCAGGCACTGCAGGCATAATCTAATATGGGACGCACATTGGATATGTATAGTGTTTCTTTCAACTTAGTTGGTGCCTGTCTGAAATTTGGTGCCTGTTGGTGCCTGTCTGATATTGATAATTTTGTTCATGTCGTGAAAACAATGGAGTAGCCAGAATGTATCCCAGTACCCAAGACATTTTTATTCCTCCACCAGCCTGGAAAAGTAGCCGAGTTGGTGCAAAATAGTCAAATTTGGCAACTTCCAATCAAAGGTAAGAAATATAATGTAATAAAAGGGAAAATTGAGCGAGTTGGTTTGACGACATTCTTGGTAACATTTCGGCGCGCACACAGTGGACGGGCGAACGGAAAGCTTGTTTATCCCTAACCTTCCGTTCTCCCATCTACTGTGTGCACGCCTAAATGTTATTAAGAGAGGCAAGGAGTTGAGAAATATGATTCTCACTGTATTCAATTATTCAGGCTTCCTTCACGACGAAGTCGGTTGGATGAGGGCACATCGTACAAGCTAGGGGTCTCAAGCTCACCTGAGCCTGCGGGCCGCGCAATGGAGTACCCGAAGGGTCGGGGCAATATTGAAGTTGGGTGGTGTTGGTTAAAAACTTAGTTGCTTACAGGATATCCTCTGCGGAAAGCTCCGAGTAGGTGATGGTTCTAGGGGGGGGGGGGGGGGGGCTTAGTTTCGAGCTTCGCTTCAGCTGCGAGCCCGGTTGCTTTTTCCTAAACAGTGCAATAAGATATCTTTGTTCTTCAATAGAACGCCTTTGCGACACAGACAGTCTGGGTTCGATTCACACTCAGGTACAAGTTTTTGTTATATATACATTTTTATTCTTTCTCGATTTTTCGGTCTCTGGCCAGATGGTGATTTTTCGCTCACAACCGATGACGCCGACTACAGAATGTCAGCAAAACGGGCTCTTTAACGCTACCGCGTATATACATCGGGAGTCAGCCAATTCATGGGTCGGAAGGACGGCTTCCATGATGCTGATATGGCAAGAGTTGCATGGTGAAAAGGTGGGGAAGAAGGTGCTTTGCAGCAGAATACAAGATATTCCGTGCAATACCAGGAAGCATAATTATTTACAGCATGCATCTGGCAAGGTTGCTAATTACACACGTAGGTTGCAAGCAGTAAACCAGAAGAGAAAGCCTTTTCGATGCGAATTTTCAGGCGAAACTTGCAAGTATCTACATAAAGCTTCTTGTTCACTTACAGACGCAAAAGATTGCGAGTGCAAGTTTGATTTAACGCACTTTGTTCACGAGAAATCGAAAAGGATACTATTTGCCAGACACAGACGAATAAAGAAATTAAGCATCTTATTGAAGGGAACCCTGAGGGGATGCGAAGCAGCAGCGGTGTGCACGGCGTTGACCCAGTTAACGAGCGTTGATGCGGGAGCTTCAAGAATGGTTTGAAGCGTAACACGGGGTAGTGTTTTCTCGAGCGTGCATTTGTATAAAACGTGAAGTCAAGGGAGGGGGAGTTGCGTTTCGTGTAAGTTTCATCGCAAATATACGAGTCGAAAGAGCATTTCCGCCCAATCAGCAGTCGAGCGTTGCGGGCGGTGTAGAGGGTGAAGCAAGAGAGAAGTGTGTTACGAGCGAGCGCAGCAGCCGGCAGCTGTAGGTGCTGCGGCGAGCGTGGTGAGTGTGAGAAAAGAAAGTGACGTCAGTGCGCATCTGCAAGGAAGGCGTGCAAGGGCAGCGTGACGTGAAATTGCACCTGGGGCGTGACCTACTTAGCGCCGCTCCAACACCTGTGGCGAGGGGAACGTATTACGTTGCGTTCGTACGGACTCACGTGCGTGGCGTTACAAACGTCAGTCAAAGAGCTGCTTCATATCAAAATATACATAAAAACATATCAATCCATGACATTAGAATAGTTTGAATCAATGCAAAAAGTTTATAGATATACATATATACAAAACTGCAATTAAGAAATTCAGAGTCTGTTGCAAGATGTGTGAATTTAAATATACAAAACTGTAATGAAGGAAGTCAATTGGTAAACGTGTTAACTGCCGAACTGTATTGTTTGGCGGTATATACTGTTATCAGGGTTGTTGCTAGTTCCTACTAGCTTGTAAACTAGGGCGAAGCAGTGATTGTGATAGCCAAAGAATGATGATGATGATGTGTGGGGTTTAACGTCCCAAAATCACCATTTGATTATGAGAGACGCCGTAGAGGAGGGCTCCGAAAATTTCGACCACCTGGGGTTCTTTAACGTGCACCCAAATCTGAGCACACGGGCCTACAACGTTTCCGCCTCCATCGGAAATGCAGCCGCTGCAGCCGGGATTCGAAGCCGCAACCTGCGGGTCAGCAGCCGAGTACCTTAGCCACTAGACCACCGCGGCGGGGCTGTGATAGCCAAAAAAAGTGTCAGATCCCAGTTACAGCGCGAATCAATGAAGTATGTTGTATATAGTAGCGTAACGACTGGCAGAACCAACGTTTGCAATACTAGACCCAGCAGTGGTAGGCATGTAATTAATGCCGTACATTACTTCCGTGTCATAATTATCATGTTTGCACCTGGCATGTGTTCGTCCATTCAAGTCAAGTAATACCGAATTTGGTATATGTGAAGCTAGTGAGACGACCGTGATCGTAAAATGAGCGTAGCATGTGTTCATGCTTTACGTAACACGCATCTCGTGATTATCACGTTTGGAATGTTTCACTAACCTTAGTTGACCATTCCCATCACGTGATTCTGAATTTTGCATATGTGAAGCTACGTAAAGGGCCGTGAGCACATCATGGGTGTGGTGTACAGTCATGTTCTTACATGACACGCGCATGTCATGATTATCATGCTTGCACCCGTCATATACCGTCATCATCATCAGCCTGACTACGTCCACTGCAGGACAAAGGCCTCTCCCATGTTCCGCCAGTTAACCCAGTCCTGTGCTTGCTGCTGCCAATTTATACCCGCAAACTTCTTAATCTCATATGCCCACCTAAACTTCTGTCTTCCCTAACCCGCTTGCCTTCTCTGGGAATCCAGTTAGTTACCCTTAACGACCACCAGTTATCCTGTCTACGCACTACATGCCCAGCCCATGTCCATTTCTTCTTGATTTCAGCTATGATATCCTTAACCCCCGTTTGTTCCCTAATCTACTCTGCTCTCTTCTTGTCTCTTAAGGTTACACCTACCATTTTTCTTTCCATTGCTCGCTGTATCGTCCCTCAATTTAAGCTGAACCCTCTTTGTAAGTCTCCCGGTTTCTGCTCCGTAGCTAAGTACCGGCACAATACAGCTAATATATACTTTCTCTTGAGGGATAGTGGCAATCTACCTGTCATAATTTGAGAGTGCTTGCCAAGTGTGCTCCACCCCTTACTTATTATTCTGGTTTCTTCAATCTCGTGGTTTGGCTCCGCGGTTATTACCTGCCCTGAGTAGACATAGTCTTTTACAACTTGAAGTGCACTCTTACCTATCTCGAAGCGCTGCTCTTTTCCGAGGTTGTTGTACATTACTTTCGTTTTCCGCAGATCTATTTAAAGACCCACCTTTCTGCTCTCCTTGTCTAACTCCGTAATCACGAGTTGCAATTCGTCTCCCGAGTTACTCAGCAATGCAAAGTCATCAGCGAAGCGCAAGTTACTAAGGTACTCGCCATGAACTCTTATCCCTAACTGTTACCATTCTAGGCTTCTGAAAACCTCCTGTAAGCACGCGGTAAATAGCATTGGGGAGATGGTGTCCCCCTGCGTTACACCTTTCTTGATTGGTATTCTGTTGCTTTCTTTATGAAGCACCATTGGGGAGATGGTGTCCCCGTGCGTTACACCTTTCTTGATTGGTATTCTGTTGCTTTCTTTATGAAGCACTATGGTAGCAGTTGATCCCCTGTAGATTTATTCCAGGATGTTTATATATACTTTATCGACGCCCTGATTCCACAGTGTCTGCATGACGGCTGATATTTCTACTGAATCAAACGCCTTCTCGTAATCTATGAAGGCTATGTATAGTGGTTGGTTATATTCTGAGCATTTCTCTATTACCTGATTGATAGTATGAATGTGGTCGATTGTTGAGTAGCCTGTTCGAAATCCTGCTTGTTCCTTTGGTTGATTGAATTCTAATGTTTTCTTTACTCTATTAGCAATTACCTTCGTAAATAGCTTGTATACTGCAGAGAGCAAGCTAATCGGCCTGTAATTCTTCCTGTCCTTGTCATCTCTTTTCTTATGTATTAGGATGATGTTAGCGTTCTTCCAAGACTCTGGTACTCTTCCCGTCAGGAGACACCTCGTAAACAGGGTGGCTAGTTTTTCTAACACAATCTGTCCTCCATCTTTCAGCAGACCTGATGTTACCTGATCCGAACCAGCAGCTTTGCCTCTTTGCATGCTCTCCAAAGCTTTTCTGACTTCTCCTATCATTGCTGGTGGAGTGTCATCTGGTTACTGCTAGTTCTTATAGTATTAAAGTCATGGTTGTCCCGGCTACTCTACAAATCTCTGTAAAATTCCTCCGCTATTTTAACTATCCTATCCATATTGGTAGTTATTTTGCCTTCTTTGTCCCTTAGTGCATACATCCGATTTTTGCCTATCCCAAGTTTCCTCTTCCCATTCACGTCACGTAACACCAAATACGGTATAAGTTGAGCAAGCGAAACGGCCGCGAGCACGCTATGTGCGTAGGATGTAGTCATGTTTTACATGACACGCTTGCCGTGATTATCATGTTTGGAAGTGTCATTTACCTTCGTCTTCTATTCAAGTTACGTAATACTAAATTTTGTATGGGTGAAGCTAGCGAAACGACCGCGAGTGTGCTGTGAGCATAGCATGTACACAGTCATTTTTTACATAACATGCATATCATGATAATCATGTGTGGACGTGTCCTTTGCCTTCATCGTAGATTCACATCACGTAATCCAAATTTGGTATATGTTAAGCTATCAAAACAGCGGCGAGCCCATCATGAGCGAGGCATGTTGTCATAACTTACATAACATGCGTGTCATGACTTCCACGTTAGGGCCGGCCACCTATGTTCGCCATACATTCATGCCATACTATACCACAAGAGTGGAAACTTGGGCTAGTTGGTGCGTAGTCATATTAGCAAGATGTTTCAGTGAGCGAACAAAGGAAAAAGGACAGGGTAGACAGAAAGAGCGCTGACCAATCTCATCATTCTCGTTAAAAAGAGACTGCATTGCCTGCATAGCTTTCATCTTAAACATTGAACGAGGAAGAACCGCAAAACCACCTTCCTTGTCAGCCAGCAGAAGTGACAAGGAATGTGCCTGTAGGTACGCGACAGTGCTTCCTGTATTGACAACTTTGTTCGAAGGCTTACATCTCGAGAGCACCTGCACGCCTTGTGCAACACATCTATCACATTCAGAGTCAGGAGCACGACGGGCGACTTGCCTGACCAGAGTGAGGAGCTCGTGCGGTGTTCTTGAAGGTGCCACCACGTATTTTGGTCCGAGGCCGAAACGTCGATTTGGACCGAAACGTCGAGTTCATGTGGCGTCAGTCGCTCAGTTACCTGCGGGCCATCACACCTAGGAAGTCTCCAGCTGCTAAGGACTGTGTACATGTTCTCGGGGATGCTTTTCTTCCCGACAACGTTAAGCACACCCTATGCCTCGGACCAAAGTACGCTATGGCACATTCAAGAACACCGCACGAGCTCCTCACTCTGGTCAGGCAAGTCGCCCGTCGTGCTCCTGACTCTGAATGTGACAGATGTGTTGCCCAAGGCGTGCAGGTGCTCTGGAGATGTAAGCCTTCGAACAAAGTTGTCAATACAGGAAGCACTGTCGCGTACCTAAAGGCACATTCCTTGTCACTTCTGCCGGCTGACAAGGAAGGTGGTTTTGCGGTTCTTCCTCGTTCAATGTTTAAGGTGAAAGCTATGCAGGCAATGCAGTCTCTTTTTAACGAGAATTATGAGATTGGTCAGCGCTCTTTCTGTCTACCCTGTCCTTTTACCTTTGTTCGCGCGCTGAAACATCTTGCAAATACTATACCACTTTTGCCATATGTAATGTGAACGAAACTACCACAAGAGCACGACATGGAAGTCATGACATTCATGGCACACATATGGTCTTCATGTTATAAGTTATGATTTCATGTTATAAAAGTTTTGGCATAGATCCTAATATCGAAACGGCCAGGAGAACGAAATGTCATTGGCGGCTAGATAGATAGATAAATAGATAGATAGATAGATAGATAGATAGATAGATAGATAGAGATAGATAGATAGCTAGATAGGTAGGTAGATAGATAGATAGATACATAGATAGACGGACAGATAGATAGATAGATAGAGATGGATAGATAGATAGATAAATAGATAGATAGATAGATAGATAGATAGATAGATAGATAGATAGATAGATAGATAGATAGATAGATAGATAGATAGATACGCTCAAATTCATTGAAGTCCGCTAAGAAATATTTCGCATCTAAAATCAGAATATCACACGAAGAACGATTGAATAATCTGTGGGGTTTAACGTCCCAAAAACCACCATATGAATGTGAAAGATGCCATAGTGGGGGCGCCGGAAATTTAGACCAACTGGGGTCTTTTAACGTTTCCCCAATGATGAGCACACGGGTCAAAGCATTCCCGCCTCCATCGAAAATGCAGCAGCTGCAGCTGGAATCACACACAAACACGTACGAAAAACGACAAGCAGTTCGATATTCTCAACACGCTGCAGAAGCACAAAGAAGAATGCCCGAAAAGAACGCACAGGACAAGTATGAACTAACAACCCTCAATGTTGTTACGTGTTTGTATTTGAGCAAAACGCTGACAATGTTCGCAACGCAGAAGTCGACGGTGTTCGCCTTCTTTAAAGACGATAGTCTTTCTTGGGGACCTTCGACACAAAAATTTTGGTCTGTCTGTCTATTTGTCTGTATGTACATTTGTCCGTTTGTCCATTCTTAGCAGCACCAGGCACTTGAAAAGGCCGACTCCATCCGCCGCGCCCACCAATGTTGCTCAAGATTTATCGTTCATACTTGTGCACTTGTCAATTAAAAAGCAAATATTGCGCACGTCTGGGTGCAACTTAACAACAAGTATATATTCTGAATGTGCTTCGTTTACTAGAAAAGGCATACATAGGTAATTTTAAGGACCATAGCAATTATCACACTGCGCCGACCATGCAACACTTGCATGAAACGGCGAGCGTTTCCAAGGCTTGCTAAGATGAGATGGTGGTGGCACCTACCCGTCACTTTGCGTTTTACCCCTTATTACCTCTGAGACGGGCGCGCACACCCGTCTCAGGGTCACGCGCTTCGTTTTCCAAGAAAACTGCAAGATAGCGCTAATGTCTCACGTGTGATGGGACTTGATGCACTCGTTCGCCTCCGCCGCACGCTGGATGCAGTCTAACTCAGCACCTCCAGAATACCATTCGCCTATTTTCTTGCGCAGAACATCAAACAAATGTTTTGTTCACTCTCTTTACACGCAAGACTATCGTCTTTCGGCGACATTTGCAGATTAACATGCAGATACAGGGCCATTTTTTCCCCTTTATATGTAAGCATTCTATAGCTATGGTATGTCTCGCGATGTCGTCGGCATCTACACTCACACTGCGCATGCGCAGCTGTTCTTTTTCTCTCTCTCCAACAGCTGCGTGTTACTCTCTGCACTTTTCTCATACCAACTGATTGCAATCGGCTCCCCCCTTTTTCTTCTATAGGCCTCTCCCCAATGGCGTTAACACCCCCATATCGCATGCACTTCACCTCCCATATACTCTCCAACGCTCCCCTCTACTATCGCCTCGCAATGCCGACAAAGGGGGGGGTCTGCTAATATACGCTCACACCCCTTCTCCATAAGCATTCCTGCGGCGCTCCATTGCGCATGCAGGCTCCCCGCCCCTCTCTCTCCTCTCGCAACACCGGCGCTGGCATCATCTGCTGGCGAGTTTTAAAGACGGAAGTTCTATTGTACACGCAACTTGTGCTTAAACAAACGTAGCATCGCAAACAAGTAAAGTCTGTATACCTCTTACAAATGAGCACTATAATCCGATTTATTCTTTGCATCCGAATGTTACAAGTTAAAGAAAACTACAACTACATCGCGATATTCACGTTTGATGATGATGCCACGCGTGCGTGTGGCAGCGTATTAGAGTGGGCGCGTGGCTTGAACGAAACAACTTAAAATTTGAGCTCTGTCTTTCTTATTCTGAAGAAATGTGAGTGTCATCGTCGAAATAAAATCTCGTCGCCATGTGTTTACAGGTGCTCGTCGAGGTAATTACACACGATGCGCCGTATTTTCTGGAGTGCAGGATAGGCACCTCCACGAGGCTTGTGCCGTGCTTACGCTGAACAGCGTCGCTGCCTCAGTACGTACAAGGTCACTGTGAAGGTCAGCCTTGCGAACAGCTCACGTTCTATCTCCAAGCGTGCTGTACGGAGGCAAAAGGCGTTGCACCATGTGCCACTACGCCTTTCTCCACCGAGCATTGGAACATACAATGTTGTGCCATCTCTCTTTTGCCGCAGTTAGCACAGCGGTCCTTTGGAACAACTCCCTAACGTAATGTACTCCATAACGCGTATATATAGGCAATGCTCTCCATCTTCTCAACCAGTCAAACATGCACGCCTCGTTAAGCACGCGATCGCAAAGGCGTCGTTTCCATTTTTTTTTTGGTAGTGAGAAAACCGACTGCTTGCGCTGCACAACACTTCAATGGCAATGCCGCATATAGGCACTGAATATTGACCTTCAAGGCAGTGCCGGTGGGGTTTCTCTTCTGTGTTGTTGGACAATGAAAAAAAAAAAGAAGTTGGCAGCGTGCGTGTTATGTAAAAAGAAACTGCGCGTCTGTGTGGCCAATCGGAGTCTTCTGTCTCTGCTTGTCCAGTAGCAGCGATTGGCATGTTCCAGTAAGGAAACACTGGTCCATTACTGCATGCTTTGCGCCTCCCCAGGTTCTCTCCCGAGCAGCGTCACAATGAGCGCCAGCGTCAACGACCCGCCTGTATAGAAAAGTTATTGGCCGTGAGATCAAGTGGAGTCACCGCCTGGCGGCAACTGGCTTAAGCACGCAAGCGTGAATTGCTCAGTGCGTCGTCTGCTAGCCACGTCGTGTTTATATGTGCGCATACGTGATGCACGTTCTTAAAGAGTTATTTCTCCGGTTGTGTCAGTGTGAGTATAACTGCTTTTACGTATGCCTGAAACGACGAACGAAAGCATTTGGTTCTTCCTCGGCTGCAAATGCATTGTAATAAGATCAGCGAGTGCAACTTTCATGAAGCGTGGAAACTTGGGCAAGTTGGTAGGACATAACTGATTGTAAGAACGGCGCAACCAAGAAGTAAATACTTCGTAACTACGGAAACAAAAAAAAAACAAGGACAGAAAAGAGCGCTCTTTTCTTTCCTTGTTTTTTCGCTTCCGTAGTTAGGAAGTAACTACTTCTAGGTTGCGCTGTTCCTACATTCAGCAACTTTCTTGAGTGCTGTTGGTTGTCATCGTATCCTCCAGTCAATGGAATAATTTCACAGTGCACTTTCCGCTTCAAGCCCATGTAAAATTTTCTTGGCATCCTTCCAGACATGAGGACTACGAAGTGGTGTAGGAATACACCGTTTGAGTGACTCGGTAGTAAACAAAAACGAGGTTCTTGGCCATGCCCTTGTGTGTTATTGGTAAGTGTACGACCACGGCACGTTAGTTTGTCGATTGTGCGAGGAGCCTTGATTGCGTTTATCCGGCCTTGGTACCACTACATAGCAACATTATTATCACATATCGTGTGACACTTCGGCCCTTACGCTGTACCTAAAGTTAAATTGCCGTGCGCCACCTTGTGCTTGGATTTAGGAATGCTTTAGAAAGCCCAGACGTTCAAAATATTTCTGACGACATACACTACATACAGCATTCTATTTGTTTATGCAAATCTCATCATTCTTACAATCTTGAGCATTTGTGTGGCATTTTTATTGACCGACGAAAGGCAGCGGTCTTTATTCTTGTGAAAAAAAAACACGCTTGGCCCATAAAATAACCAGACCTTTGTTGTAGCACTTTCATGCACGTAATCTATCGATCAAAGCTTGCTGCTGTACGCTTACAAGGTTTCCTATACTTCTACGGATGCAAGGACACATGCGCGTCCGTGGTCAACGTATTCTAGCGCGAAGCCCTGTCAGCAACGAACCTCTCCTGACTAGACCTATCGATTGTCCAACATTTCATGGTAAACAGAATGGTCCAACATTTCATGGTAAACAGAATGAGAGGAAAGGTGCTTGTGCGTATAGGTGCGAATAGTGGGGCTGAACCTATCGCACAAATATGCGGACTTTCTACATTTTTTCTCTTTTGCTGTTGTTGTATTCAAAGGAGAAAGAACTAAAGAAGCATTTCCGTCATGCTACAGGAAAGTTTATCTAGCAGAACACAAGCTAAGCACGCACAAAAAACACAGCAAAAGCGTGATTCAGTGCCAAAGCGCGTAACTGTCAGCCAGGGCGAGCAGCCCTTTAAAAGGCAGAATGCGCTTTACTCGCTCGTGATGGTAACATTGCAGAGGCTTCTTGCATCGATTCAGTAGAGATGACAATAAACTGCAGTCAACGCATCTTACTTGGCGACAATCTGCTCAGACCGCACGCAACGAAGCGCTGCGGCGTGCATTGATATACGCGCTGCCTACCGCCTATCCACACTTCCGCGGAGATGGTGCTGCCACCTATTCACGTCGAGATAAAGTTATATGGGGCGGCAGCGTCCCGGCGAAAGTGGGGATCAGCGGTCGGCGGTGCATACACACATACACGCAACGGCGCTACGTCGCGTGCCGTCGAGCCGATTGTCGGCGGATAAAATGCGTTGAATACAGTTTACTGTAAATATCTATGCTCTTCTCTACTGAATTGGTTGTACGACGCCTATGCAACGTTAACATTGCCCACAAGTTAGGCGCATTCTGTGTTTCTTAGGAATGCTCGCCCTGGGTAATTCTATTCACGCTTTCGCACTAAATCACGCCTTTACTGTGTTGTTTGTACGTGGTGAGTTTGTGTTCTACCCGTTACTCACTGCTGCAGCGTGACTGAACTACATATTTGCATTATTGTCATCTGCATACTGCAAAAAAGAGAGAAAAAAAAGATCTTGGATAGCCCGCATATCTGTGCGATTAGTTCAGTACCACCATTCGCACCTTATCCGCATATAATTTTTTTTCTCTCTGTTGATCATAAAAGGTGAGATAGTCGATATGTCTTGTCAGCAAAGCTTAGTGGATGACGGCGCTTTGCGCTGCACTGCGTTTACCACGTGTACGCTCATGTTAACCAATAAAAATATATGACTATATTGTACACACGTGCAGCGGAAAGCTTTCATCGATGGATTACGTGCATGACAGTGCTGCGACAAAAGCGTGATCAATGGGACAAGCAATTTTTTTTCAGACAAAAAATGACCACTGCTTTCCATCAGTTACAAACAATGCCATATATATGCTGAGGACAATGCAAAAAAGATAGGTTTTAATGAAAAATACAACATTATATGTAAGGAATGCCATCTGAATTAACCTAAGCACACGGTTGCGCACGGTTACTCTGCTTTAAGTACAGTTTAGGTGCGGATGTGTCAAAGTTTATGTGATAGTAATATTATTATGTAATGGTACCACGCCCTTGTAAACACAACCAAGGCTCGTCGTATGATCGATAAACTACAGTCACTACAGTGCCATAGTTGTACACCTACCAACAGCGTGCATGTGCATGATGTTCTTTTTTTTTTTCAACCGAGTCACTAAAAAACGCTTCAGTCACCGAGAATTTATGAGTCCTTGTGTTTGGAAGGGTGCCCAAAGCATTTTGCGATGTGCTACGCTCTAAAAAAATATCGAGTAAAAAGGGTGTCTTTTTGTCCGACAACAATAATCGTCATCAGGCTTGCGTGCGCTTCCTTTCTTGAAAACTCGACGCTCGCTACTTTCCTATCAAGAATTCAATGTAACCCTGATAATAGGCATGTCAATCGTGACCGGAATATACCCGGCATGGGGCGATGGCGCAAGCATGGAATACAATATAGATGACGATTATTGTTGTGAGGCAAAAAGACACCCTTTTTACTCGCTCTTTCTTTAGAGTGTAAAAACAGAAAGTGGAACCTACTTTGAAGTTATTCTCGCGAATGGAAGGTACGGCGACAATAAACAGCTCTCTGAAAAATTGCACTCGCCGATCATACTACAATGCATTAGCAGCCGAGCAAGACCAAACGCTTTCGCACGTGTTTCTACGTATAGCATACGTAGAAACAGTTACGCTCGTGCTGGAATGACCGAACAAACCACACAATGAGAACGTGAATGACATGCACGCACATAGAAACACGACGTGGCTATAGCAGACGACGCATGGAGCAATCCACACTTCACCACTTCGCCAGTTGGCGTGAGGCGGCGACTCTGCTCGATCTCGTGGCCAATAGCCCGATCTCGCAGTGAATACATAGATCCCTTTAGCGGAAGATTGTGTAAATTTTAAACTGTGGCACGAGAAAAGACCTTCTGCGTCTACTGCCACGCGGTGGCATGTGGCCCCAAATGCACCCATGTTTTTTTTTCTTCTACATCTTGAGTAGTACAGAAAGGGGCCACTTTTTCCTGCGCGTCTCAAGGGCAGTTCTCAATTCGAAAGAAAGCCTAGAAGTGCTGGTGGTGCAAAACATACTCAAGACCTGCGTATACGGAGGTATTGAGATACTTATATGCGCCGTTTAGCACTCATGGTATACTGTGAGTGGTGCACGGCGCATAGAAGTATCTCGCTGTTATATCAACTGAACAAACATAGACCATGGCTGTGTGGGCTACCGCATCTGCGGAGCTAGGGATCACGTGTTAAAATCCCCTGTACTTGCTTTGGAAACTTTCCTACGGATTTAGTTTTATGCCTTCACACAAACACACACACACACACACGCACAAGCACACGCGGACACACACACACACACACACACACACACACACACACACACACACATATATATATGGAAAGACGTGCACAAGGTATACGCTTCTTTCCTTATTCATTAACGAGGGTCTCGTACTGGCAGACTTGGAGCCTTTGGGTTGTATACAAGGGACTACTAGCTCATAATAAGTTCACGTGCTACGTGACGCCAAACAGGCTCATAAAGAGTGTGCCATACTCACCACCATAGCTACTGACGGCACTTACTGCCACTCCCAAGTTGAATTCACTTATATACCCAATAAAGTGGCTGAGAGGATGGCCGCCGTGGTAGCTGAGGTCGTAGAGCATCGAACGGGTTAGTCGAAGGTCGCAGGTTCGGTTCCTGCCCACGGGAAGTTATCTTTTCACCCACTCTTTTCAAATTTACATTATGATTCGGTCCTATACCTTCCCCTATACCTTCCTTAGCATTATTGTCTGTTAAATCACATTATATATTTATATATATATATATACACACACACACACACATATATATATATATACATATATATATATATATATATATATATATATATATATATATATATATATATATATATATATATATATATTGCCACATGCTCTCGCGTGGTTTTGTGTCATGCGGAAGCTGAGCCGCTTCTTGGCGTAGCTCAACCAGGAAGACAGCACAGTTGCCTTGAGCGTGACAAGATTGGTGGATTTGCTGGGGTACGATGACTCATGACGCACCCCATGCACAAGAGCCCGCCTAGGAGCCAAAAAAAGACCTCTGCCGGTGAACAAGCCAGTTCACAGAGCAAGCCGCCGGCAACGAGGCCTACCACTAGAGACAACGGAACAGGTTATGGACAGAGTGAATATACCTCAGTGCCCTTGGGCGCTCCTACGTCGTCGACGTTGATTTGTCACTGTCCAGAACTCACTGATAACTGGATCTTTCACGGACAGCTGTTTGATAATGTGAACGACTGGCTGAGCGAGTTGGAATGTGTCGCAGTGATCAACTGCTGGGACGATGCCGCCAAACTCCGCAACGTCTACGCCTGTTTAAAAGTTGGTGCCTGAATGTGATTCCTGAACACAGGTAATGACTTGACATCCTGGCGCGAGTTCCAGCATCACCTCTAGCAGGAGCCCCGACCGCCACGAACCTGATGAATGTGCATTGCACTCATGCATTGAGGTGCCTAATGAGACCGTCACTATATACGTGAAGGACATGGAGCGGCGTTTCAGGCAAGCGGATCAAGCAATGCTAGAACAAAAAAGTGGCCCAGTATCTGCATGTTACACTGCAAATGTTGTCGAAAGACGATAGTCTTGCGTATGAAGAGAGCAAACAAAACGTTTATTTGATGTTCTGCGCAAACATTTGGTGAATGTTATACTGGAGGCGCTGCGTTACAATGCCTCGAGCGTACAGCGGAGGCCAACGAGTGCATCAAGTCACGTCACACGTGAGACATGAGCGCTATCTGGCAGTTATCTAGGAAAACTAAGTGAGCGCTTTCAGTGCGCCCGTCTAGGAGGAGATAAAGTGTAGAACGCAAGGCGACGGGTAGGTGCCACCACCGTGTCGTCTCGGCTAAGCGTTAAGAACACTTGCCTTTTCGTGCAAGCGTAGCCTGGTAAACGCAACGGGATAAACGCTACGGCCCTTATATTTACTTATGCATGCCTTTTCTAGCAAGAGACACACATACAGAATATGGACGTGTTGTTACCATGCCTCGGATTTCGGAATAATTGCTTGTTTAATTGGCAATCGCACAAGTATGAATGCTGATTGTTGACCAATATTGATGGGTGCTGCGGATGGGGTTGGTCATTTGGAGCATCGTTGGGCCACTTTAGTGCCATTTAGGGTATTGTTAAATGTGGACAAACAAACAAATGTATAGATAGAGACAGGAAGACCAACAGTTTTGCGTCAAAAGTTCCCAAAAAAGACTATCATCTTTAAAAAGTTTGCGCTACTTGATGCGAGGCGTGAAGGAGCAGCTCTTTGATGCTCTAGTGTGGAGTCCTCCGAAGAGTGTAGCGGAGTTTCTGACTGAAGCCACTGCGATGGAGAAGGTACTTTATGAATGGTCTGCCCTACTTGACCGGCAAGTGAATGTTGCATCATCTCCCGCATTTTCCGCCACCTTCTGGAGCAACAGCCCTTAATGGATTCGCGAAATCGTTCACTCTGTTGTCCCCGAGGAAATGGTGAAACTATACGGGGCGAGACAGCCGGAGGTAAACGGCCTTACCAGTACTATCCGAGAGGAGGACCAGCAAATGCTGTACAACCGTCGCAATCAACCGATGGCTGGCAATCTAGAACCACCTCCTGTGTCTACTGATCTTGAGAACCGTGCATATGCCGAAGCTTTGCGCACTTCCATGCCGGTCTCTAACCCTGCAGTCCCGAACCAGACGTTGATGCCACTTGCAATTCAATCAGTGCACGCTGGTTTGAACATCGATGGTCGCCGTGCTCCTACACGGAAGTCCAATATCTGGTGTACGTCGGATAGAAGATCCCTTTAGTACCATTTCGTTGAAGCCTGTCACATCTACCGGGAATGCCCGTACCAACAACTTGAACTGCGTGGTTTCTCCATTGATTCACCTCGTCCCCAAGTTGGTCACAGGCCAAGAGATATTGAGGACTACCTCGCGCAGCAACTTCTACTATTGTCACGGCGTAAACACGGTCACCATCTCCACGGCGGCCCACAGTCAATAGGCCACGTTTCGGTACGAGGGCACGGGAACACTCCCCAAGCCCCCGGTGGGAAAACTGAAGGCAGCGGTCATTGGGAGTAAGGTCGTTTGGACTTGAAGTGCTGAAGAACTTTAATCGACGCTGGCATCAAACGCGGTTGACATTGAATGCACATCTGAGTGCAGTGCGAGAGAAATGCCGGATTCTTCGCCTGAACGCAGTGACGGAGCCTCGCTCGACATCACCATGCTTATAGGTGGTCTTCAGGTAAGCGCATTGGTGGATAGACGTGCAGGTTATTCTATCATTATCAAAAAACTGGTAACTAGTCTTCAGAAAGTGGTGACACACTGGAGTGGTACGTGTATTCGCATGGCTGGAGGTCACGTTGTTACTTCATCAGGTGGCGGTACTGCAAGAGGGAAAATACGCGAGTAGGAATATGCAGTCACCTTCCCTCGTACTACACGATCGTTCCTGTCAGATCATCCTCGGTATGAAGTTACGTTGAGAGAATGGCGCAATATCAAATCTCCACGAGCGAATGTCGACCTTCTCGACTGCAACGTGCAACCGATTGAGGCACCGATAGCCGTTGTGGACTTGCGCGGTGTGTTGCTGACAAACGCGTGACACTGACTCCCCGAGCTACTGCTTTCGTAGATGTCACCTGTGAAGACATTCCAAGACGGTGACGCGGTCATCGAGAGCAACGTGTTCCTACTGCTTCAAGGTGTGTGCGCAGTGCGAAGCATTGTGCGTGTTTTGACGAACGGTCGCAGATATTCGTCACAATTTTCAACTTCGAGCACCGACATCTTTTCCGCAACACCACCATGGCCTTTGAAGACCCTGTAGCCGATGTCACCAAGTGCTTCACTTCCGAGGGAATGGTTGATAAATACAAGTTTCTGGACCACGTCGGTGTCGGCTCACACAGTTTGTACCATTCTATAATTGAGTGAGTATAGCATGAATGCCATGGTCATTTGCGTCGGCGCGCTGTCCGTGCAGCTAGATCAAATTGAACCAACACAGGTTGTGATGTGAGGGACGAAATCAATGATGCGAAAGAATGCTCTTGGCCCTCACCTCAGGAAAAGGCCACATTCTTTTTGAGCAGATCCGTCAGGGGCCAAGCAATATCCGCGAAGTTGACGGCAAAGTGGTGGAAGTATAAGCAGAATCCAACAAAGCTGCGAACGCCTCATGTGGAGCGCGGAACTGGGAATTTGCCTACAGCGTGGACCTTGTCAGGATCAGGTTGATCACCAATGGCGTCAACAAGGTGGCCGGGTGGTTTAATCGGCCGGCGTTCAAATGCGCAAGTCAACGAACTGAGTTGGTGGCCAGCACAAGAAAAAAACGTCAAGAATGGCTGAGAGACGAGGCAGATGGCTTTCAAATGTGGGCGCGAAAACGATGACATTGTCCTGGCACCCAAATGATCGATGACATTGACCATTTGAAACTGAGGAGGAGAGAGTCCACCATGCGTTTAAAGAAAGCCAGAACATTGAACAACCCAAAAAGCATGACCTTACAGTGGTAAAGGCCGTCGCGCATGATGAATGCTGTCTTCTAGCGGTCGCGGTCGCCGAATAAAATTTGCCAGTATCCGTATCGATGTTTATAGGACGAGAAATACTCGGCATCGTGGAGGTAGTCAAATTGCATCATTGATTCTTTGTAGATAATAGACGTCCTCCTTGGTATTTCGATTTAGGTGGCACTAGTTGATGCAAAAGCGCCCGCTGTTATCTTTCATTTTAAATAAGAACAAGTGAGGTACCCAAGGACTAGGTGAAGGCTCTATGAAGTCCTTTCTGAGCTTTTTCTTGAACTTCTACTGTATAACTTGGCGCTCAACTTGAGAAACGCGGCAAGGGTGTTTGGGAATTGCACTGGCATGGCCGGTGCCAGTACGGTCGGCTACGACACTTGTGCAAAACAGTGGAAAGTCGTCAATGTCGAATTATATCTAGGCAAGAAAGTATAACACCATGGAGCGCTTCAACTTCGGCATGTAACAGATCGCTGGATATCATTTTGTTCAGGAATGCCTTATTTTGAAGGGGCATGAAAGGTTCCGCTACAGTCTTGGTGTCAGGTACAGAGAGGAAAGTTTGGTGAAACTAATGCCTAGAGGAACAACTTGAGTTGACATAGATAAGTTGAGAACAGGAAGTAGAGTAGTGTTAGAAACAAACAATATAATATGTGTAAGTGTGATAGTGCGATGTTCTGCGTATGGGTCAAATCAATGAAGCGAGACACCAGACAGTCTTCATCAGGAATAAACGGAAAGGGTTACATGAGAACCTACACAGCAGCAAGGTGTGTTAGCCATAAAGACTACACGAATTGTAGCCGAGTGTGATCCAATGATGACTTCATGTGGGCACGCATCGAGGACTGCAAAAAGGACGGAAGTGTGGTGGCCGGCAACAGAAACGCGGTCAGTGGACATGCCAAGCACTGATGTTTGGCTTTCGTTGGCCACTCGCACAGTAGAGAACGTAGCAGGTGTGAGAACTTTCTTTCGACAAGATAAAAGCATAGAGCCCATGACAGAAACTTGAGCAACAGTGTCAAATAGAGCAGTTATGACGTATGATCTAGGTGCAGAAATGAAACCGAAACTTCGCAATCACCATAGAAAAATACAAAGAACAGCAGCACGCATTGGGAGCGAAAGAGCGCGTGCCAGCGTTCGCCAGTGGTCGAGGCAGTTCTGGGCTAGACTTTCTATCCGGGGAACTCGTGGACGTCTTCGGCATACTGTTTATTTCTGGAATCCGGCTAGGTGACTGGCCCAGAAACCAGGTGGCGTGCTGCTGATCTGGCTGTCGTCCCTAGAGCTGGGCAACTGACGGATGAGGCCCGCAGTCACGTTGGGTGACTGGCCAAGAGTTCAGGCAAGGTGCCGCGGCCACCCAGAGTCACTGCCACTTCTAGTCGGCTGTGGGCCACTGCTCCGGCTGCCGTTCCAGGTGGCTGGCACACCCTGGTGTGCTGCCGGAACGAGCGTGGTGGCTAGGGAGCTACCGCTACCGTACTACCACAGGTGAGGAAAAGACAGCCGTACCATGGCGTGGACCGACTCACGCTTAGGGCAGCAGCGAGCCTGAGGCGCAACGTCTCGAGTGAGCGGCGACCAAGAAGCCACAGGAAAACAATGGCGAGAGACTTTTAATCCTTACGCGCGTTTAGAAAAGGATTGCATGGGACAGCTTTACCTCAACTTTAGCTGAGAGTTATTACCATTTCCATATTTTCCTGTAAATATATTTGTGTTTGTGTGCGTGTGTGCACTCGTGAATTGATCAAATTCCTTGGCTGGCGGTCCCAGGCCACACAATAACCCTGATATTACATCCCAATCTGGCGAGCCTTCCAGGATACCACTACTAAAATCTTTGTAAGAAAACGTTGTACCTCGAGTGCACCCTCACAGTAGTCGGTCCGATTATGGATGCAGGGAAGTTAGCCACTGTTGGTATACAGCTAGGTCTGTCAGGCGCAAAGCTAACAGAATGAATTGAGAGCGAACAGGGCAGGCAAAGAGACGAACGTGCTGCAGAAAGACAAGCAAGCAAAGAAGCAGAAGGAAGAGCTCAGAAAATTCTTGAGCTGAAGCTAAAGCTTCAAGAAGGCGCAAGTGCAGGTGCAGTAACAAACTCTGAGCCTAAGCATCTCGTGAATCATGCTTCCTCAGTTGTCAACCCGCCAAGGACTGCTGCCGCTGTTTGACGAATGACCCGATGATCAGCATGCATATTCGCAAAGGTTCGAGCGCGTGGCAACAGGGCTGCAATGGCCACAAGATAAACGGGCCCTTGCAGTTAGCGTGTGTCTGACGGGCGAAGCATTGACAGTGATCGGTGGCATGACTTCTGCTGATTCGCTGCACTGCTATAGAGTGAAGAAAGCATTGCTGCAAAGATTCCGGTTCACTGCGCAAAGCTATCGTGAGAAATTCTGAAAAGTATGACTGGAGGAAGAAAATTGAAATGGTGGCAAGACTAACAGGGTACTTTGACCACTGGATAGGCATGGCCAATGTACAGAGAACCTTTGACGCCTTCGATATCTTATTATTTCAGAGCAGTTTTTTCAGTGCTGCAATCCGAAGCTGACTATTTTCCTAAAAGAACGGGAACGCAAATCGCTTTAGGAACTCACTGCAGCTACTCACCGACTTCTCGAAGCACAGAATCTTTGTAACCTTTGGAAAGTGCCAGACCTAAACAAAGGGCTAGCGCGAGTACTTCTGAAGCCCCAAAGAAGCAACTTCCATGGTGTATGCTGTGCAACCATACGGTTGCAACCGTACCGCCATCAAGCTCATGAGTGTCGCCACCTAGCAAAATGAGTGACAAAGTGCAACATCTGTGGAAAAAGTGGCCATCACTGCTATAATTGCTGGAGTACGAGTGTGCAAGGCGCACAGACTTCTGCATGCATTCACGAGGCTGCAACAATTCAGCATTGTCAACGTCAAACCAGCAATCGACGTGGAGTGGCATGTGGAAAACCTCTTTTCCTCCTAAAGGACATGCCAGTCGTCGAAGAACATGTCTTTGGTCGGACAGTCAAGGTGCTTAGAGACACCAGTAGCAATATTGTAATTATAAGACGAGATTTGGTTCCAGACCACTGCTTGACAAGAACACAAAGCCCCGTTGTGCTCGCCGATGGGCCTGGTAAAAATGTAGCGGAGGATAGAGTGCCTACACACACACCGTACTTAACGGTGAGGTAAAAGTCTGTATGATCGGCCCCTCTATGATGTTTCATACATCATCCCAAGTATCAGAGAACCCAACAAGCCAGACATCAATCGGAGACGCACTGCGGTCGATGAAGGCGATGCCATAAGGACAAACTCTCACATACAAGTTTCGACTTGCGGCGTTGCGCCATGAGAAAACCCGAACGAAAGAAAACTCCCGTGCGTGTATCGACTATACCGCTGATAGACATAACTAAAGAAAAAACTGGCAGAAGAACAACAGAACGACAAGACACTCAAGTCTCTGTTCGCTAAAGTGGCGGGAACTTCAAGGCACAGAGAAGTCGCACCTACTCATTCTTGAAAAAAAAACTGCGCTTCTGTACCGCCAATAGGAACTTTCTTCACGCACAATTTCCAATCCGCTCGTCGTACCGGCTGCTTTTTGAAGATCAGTCCTGCAAGGAGCACATGAAGATCTTATCACCGGACATCACGGCATACTATTGCTGCATCAAGTGCGACTGTACCAAACGCTTCCGTTGACGCTACCTACTAATAAGAACTTGCTGGAAGTGCATGTGGACGGTCTTTCTTTGACGGCTTTAGTTGACACTGGAGCTCAGGTGTCTATAATGAGTGCTCGTCTGTGTCACCGCCTCAAAAAAGTGCTCACGCCTGCCGCAACACAAGCCGTCCGTGTCGCCGATGGTGGAACTGTAGCCATCATTAGAATGTGTACCGCTCGTATTAGCCTTGCCGGCCGCCGTGTTCCTGTTTTATTTACCGTGCTCGGCAGTTGCCCTCATGGCGTCATCTTTGGGATAAACTTCCTATCGACGCATTCTGCCCTGATTGACTGTTCCGCCGGCACTCTATGTTTAGAACTTCCTCTTCTCCCGAATTCTCACCCTGAACTCCCGAACAGCCTGTGCACCACTGACGTCTTCCAGATACCACCCAAAGCTCTCACATTCGTTGAATTGGCAACACCCTCTTCCGTGCCCGACGGTGATTATATCGTGACGCCTATTCCTGATGTTCTCCTGGCGCGTGACATTACTGTCCCACACTCCGTCGTAACCATGGCCTCTAACCTTCCGTCGTAACCATGACCTGTTATCAATTTCGGTTTTGTAAAACAAGTGCTACCTCAAGGAACATCCGTCGCCACGCTAAGACCCTTAATTCACGACCACGTCACCTGTTTTGCGGCCGACGTATGTGCCGATCACCCACGTCATTCGCAGAATATCACGTTCCTCGATGCAACCTTACGCTCCATGATCGCTCCGGACCTCGAACCTGAGAAATCAGCCACGCTCTGCCGCCTTCTGGCTTCATACCGCGACATATTCGACATAGACATCCGCCCACTCAGCCACATTTCACTCGTCAAGCACCCCATTAACACAGGTGATTCTCATCCCATTCATCGGCGACCATACCAGGTGTATGCCACCGAGCGTAAAGTAATTCAACAAGGAGTTACCAAGATGTTAGCTAAGGAAATCATTGAACCCTCTTCGAGCCCTTCGGCGTCCCCTGTTGTGCTCGTGAAAAAGAAAGATGGCACGTGGCGCTTCTGCGTGGATTACTGCCATCTGAATAGAATCACGAAAAAGGACGTTTACCCTTCACCCCGCATCGATGACGCTCTCGATTGTCTCCACGGCGCTCGATACTTTTCTTCAATAGACCTACGTTCCGGCTACTGGCAGATTGCTGTTGACGAAAAAGACCAGGAGAAGACTGCATTTGTAACTTCAGACGGCCTTTATCAGCTCAAGGTTGTGCCGTTTGGGCGATGCAACGCCCCAGTCACGTTCGAACGCATGATAGACTCTCTGCTACAAGGGTTTAAATGGCCAGCATGTCTCTGTTATCTTCACGATGTTGTTGTATATTGCCAAACATTTGAGACCCTCCTTCAGCGTTTGTCAGCTATTCTCGGCATAATCCCTGCTGCAGGCCTTCAATTAAACTCGTCAACTTCGGACGCCGGCAAATTACAGTGTTGGGTCACCTTGTCGACGCATCTGGTGTTCAGCCAGACCCGGAAAAAGTTCCTGAAGTCACAGGTTTTCCTGTACCCCGGTCAGTTAAAGACATTCGGAGTTTTGTAGGGCTTTGTTACTACTTTAGAAGCTTTGTGAAAGGTTTCGCAACCATCGCTTGACCTCTCACTAAGCTTCTGAAGAAAGACGTCACGTTTACGTGGGGTACCGACCACGCTGCTACTTTTTCTCATCTAATAACGCTTCTGATGACTCCACCTATATTGACCCACTTTGACCCATCTGCTCCGACAGAAGTCCAAACCGATGCTAGTTGTCACGGGATCAGAGCCGTCTTAGCCCAACGCCAACGGGGACACGACCGAGTTGTCACCTACGCTAGCCGCCTCCTCACAGCTGCTGAGCGCAACTATTTCATTACAGAGCGTGAGTGTCTCGCTCTTGTTTGGGCAGTCTCAAAGTTCTGCCCATATTTATATGGCACAAATTTGTCTGTAATAACTGACCATCATGCGCTATGTTGGCTTACGTCACTGAAGGATCCCACTGGCCAGCTCGGGCGCTGGGCTCTGCGACTTCAAGAGTATACCTACACGGTGACGTACAAGTCCGGGCACCTACATCATGACGCAGACTGTCTGTCCCGCTACCCGATTGCTGAGTCGAGCACTTTACCTGACACCGACACCGGCCCTTGCGTTTTTTTTTTCTTTCGCAAATGACATTTACGGTGACGAGCAGCGCCGTGATGCGTCCTTGCGTGTTATCATTGAGCGCTTTGAATCACCATCTTCCAATCAGTCCCATCGCTCATTCGTGCTCCACGATGATGTATTATACCACCAAAACGTCGAGCCGAATTGACCGGTCCTGCTGCTTGTCATTCCGAAACACCTTCGCTCGGAAGTTCTAAATGAACTTCACCACCTTCCGACTGCCGGTCACCTTGGTGTCTCACGCACTTACGCCCGAATGTGCCGACGCTTCTTCTGGCCAGGGCTTGCACGCAGAAGATACGTCGCGCCTTGTGAGAAATGTCAGCGCCGCAAAACGCCATCGACACTTTCCGCCGGACGCCTTCAACCGCTTGACATTCCGTCGGAACCGTTCTTCTGCGTTGGCTTGAGCCTACTTGGCCCTTTCCCCTTGTCTTCCTCGGGTAGCAAGTGGATAGCTGGCCATCGACTACGCCACGCGTTATGCCATCACACGAGCTTCTCCAACAAGCGCGCTCAAGACGTCGCCGACTTCCTCCTCAAGGACGTGATTTTGCAACACGGAGCCCCACGGCAGCTGCTTACCGACCATGGCCACACCTTTTTGTCGAAGGTGATAGCCGACACCTTGCAGTCCTGTCATACTAAACACAAGCTGACTACATCATACCATCCGCAAACCAATGAACTTATTGAGCGTCTAATTCGAACTCTTAAAGACATGCTCGCTAACTATGTTTCTACTAACCACACCGACTGGGATCTTGCATTGCCGTACGTCACATTTGCCTATAATTCTTCGCGCCAGGACACTGCCGGTTACTCTCCCTTTTTTCTGTTGTTTGGCCGAGAACCAACATTGCCTCTAAACACCGTCATACCGTCCCCTGCGGTACCGACCAGTGAATATGCCATAGACGCTATAACACTATAACTCGGGCCGCTCACGCACGCGAAATCACCCGTACTCGCCTTCTGGCCTCTCAAGAGAAGCAACGGCGTCTGTATGACCAATGACACCGCGACGTACACTTTCGCCCGGTGCTTTGGTCCTGCTTTGGTCTCTGACCCGTCAAGTTGGCTTGTCAGAAAAACTGCTTACTCGCTACACAGGTCCTATACCGAGTCCTTCGTGTGGTTACTCCTGTGACATATGAAATTGGTCCTATCGCCCCATCTCCTTCGTGCGTCCAACAGGCTACCAATATTGTACATGTTGCGTGCTTGAAGCCCTACCACTCTCCTAGTGACGTTGACCCTTAGATACGCCGAGACGGCGCCTCTGCCGCCGGGGATTATGCTACATGCATGCAAATGGAGATTCTAGGGGACGAGCCACGTGTGTGCCTGACGAGGAAGACGAAGGGTGGTCTCCGCTCGGTGTCTAGTCTACCGGTCACGCCGCTGCTGCTGCTGGTTTGAAATATACACAGCCTCGTCGATACGGCGTCTCTCTTCTGTAACACTATGAATAACACATCGCCTGTCTGAAGACTTTTATTTGTTGACGTCAAACGGTTCTTCACATCCTGCGATCTGTGCCAACGAACAGCACCAAAAGGTAAAGTTCGTGTGGCTGCTTGGGCTAGGCTGTATGGCATGACAATAGTTATAGCGCGAGAACAAACCGATCACACAGAGACACGAAGGACAAGAAGGACACGAGCGCTAGTGTCCTTCATGTCCTTCTTGTCTCTGTGTCGTTGGTTTGTTCTCGCGCTATAACTTTTGTAAAGTTGGTGTTGCGGTATTAGGTAGTAAGCCTTTATTACGCACAACCTTTCAGTGTGTGGTGGCCGACGTCATCGAATAACTATCACCAAACGGTGGAGTGTCAACCAGTTCTTACGCAGCAGGCCTCTGTCGTCACAGAGACCCAAAATGGTGATGTGACACTAATGAGCAGCCATGCAGTGACGATGTTCAGCACGGCATTCATTTTCTGAATCTCTTTTGTAAACAGACGGCCACTGACGCAAAGTTGACAAGGAGTTGACAGATGAACAGCGTTCCGAAGTGCGGACATTGTTAAAAGGTTATCTTCAGAGCATCGTTCAAAGAATCTGTGACGATGTCAGAGACGAATATTTGTGCAGCATATAACACCCATGCACAAGTGAGTGTTGTGTAGTCATTAGGTGTTCTGTTATACGTGGGCACTTATTGTTGCTTTGTGTTGTGCGGTGGTTGCGCGGACGAACGAATGGACCCGCATTGACTTCTGTTTATTGCTCTGACAATAATTTGCGTTTCTTCTGCCCAACAAAAAAAGTTGTAACCAACTTTTATAAAACCAAGGGTATCGTGATATAGGTACAGAAAGGAAACCGAAACTGCGCGATATCCGTAGAAGACAAAAAAGGGCCGCACGCACTGTGGGCAAAAGAGCGCGTGCCAGCATTCGCCAGCGTTCGAGGCAGAGCAGCGATCGAGGCAGTTCTCGGCTGGTCTTCATATCCGAGAAACTGATGGATGTCCTCTGCATGCTGTTCTGTTCCTGGAATTCAGTTTAGTGCAGTCCAGCTGGGTGACTGGCCCTGCAGCCTGCAGTCCAGCTGCGTGACTGGCCCATGTGTCAGGCAATGTGCCGCAGCTCCCGCCGCCTGACAGAGTGGCTGCCACTTTCTGTCTGCTGTGGGCTGCTGCTCCGGCTGTCGTTCCAGGTGGCTGGCATGACCCTGGTGTGCTACCGGGACGAGCGTGGTGGTTAGTGAGCTTCCGCTACTGTACTACCACGGGTGATGAAAAGACAGCCGTGCCGTGGCGTGGACCGACTGACGCTGAGAACACCAGCGATCCTGAGGCGCACCGTCCGGAGTTAGCGTCGACCATGAAGTCGCGGAAAAACACGGCGAGATACCTTTAACCTACACGCGCGTTCACGAAAGGACTGCACAGTACAACTTTACCTTAACTTTATCTAAGCGTTATTACCACTTCCATATTTTGCTGTAAACATATTTGTGTGTGTGTGTGTGTGTGTGTGTGTGTGTGTGTGTGTGTGTGTGTGTGCAGTCGTGAATTGATCAAGTTCTCTGGCTGGCGGTCCTGGGCACAACAACAACCTGATATCACATCACATCGCGGAACCATCAAGGAGCACCAGAACTGAATTGCGTCTCGAATTCGTAGTTGGGCGAAGCTTTGCGGTCCTAGTCGACAACGCAGCGCCACCTCCAGGAGCTGCCGTTGTGAGTTTCCAGGAGGATGCCCAGAATACGCTGGTGACAGAGCAGTTGCGTCGAGGTGAGCTTGACGGGTGACCATGAGTTGAAAGCGAGTGGCTAGGCCAGTTTCTTTAAGCGACGACGTGAGCACAGGACAGTTCGAAGCATGGAAGTCATCGGCGAGGCAAACGATCTTGAGAGTGGTCTTCCGAGAAAGTGGGTTGTCAATACTGCCCACGATCTTGACGGCGGTAAAATCGAAAGCCTAGCCGGGAAGACCTTCTGTTGCGGCAACGAAGGGAGATGTGCCCAACGTGAGAGCAAGAGAATCAGATAGGTCGATCTTCTTGCGTGCGTCCGTCAGAAGGATTTCGAAAGCGTGGTAAAAACCGAGGAACCGAAGTTGCCACAGAAACAAGAGGAGGGGTGTAGTGGTAGCGTTGTGGATGGAAGCTCACATATTCTCACATACTGGAAGATTTATTCCTTGACAGCAAGACTACCTGACGCTGCGCAGAGCACACAGTATTGGAGACCAACCGGGCAGCTTCAGAGTTGAAACCACAACAACGTTGAGTTTCTCATTTGTGTGCCCTTTTAGCGCCTGTGCCAGAGTCGCAGTTCTATACACTTATCCCTATTGTCCGCCCATGGATTCATAGTTTTTAATGGTGTCATTTGTTGGCCTATTCGGAGCACTCAGAAAATACATTTTTCTGCGCTATGCAGAGAAAGTCTATTGCACTGGCAGATGGAGAGTGCTCCCTTTATGTTCCATTGGCAAATATGGACCAGCTCTTTCGTGAGGTCCACTTCACGGGGAACTTTTTCTACTGCCTGAAAATTGTCGGATTCGAACGGAAGTTGTCAGTGCACCGTGCCTCGAAACGGTTCCACATTTAGGTGCACCAATGAACGTCAGTCACGTCGGTTGCGCCTTGCGTTCGAGCTCACGTATTGTGGGCATATCGTAGCTGTGCGCAGCGTGTACACTTTTGCTAGAAGAGAGACGCACGCATCGCGTTCCTTTCTGACCCTGCCATTCGCTCCAGAGGGAGTGCGTGTGTTCATTCCACCGGTAGATTCCCTTGTGTTGCCCTCTGCCAGAGTGGAGTGCTCCAGTGCAGAGTTTATCGACTACTCTGAACTTGACAATTGATGACACCATAAGTCTAAAGGCTTGCTATACAGGCTTAGATGTTCTAAGTATAGTAAATTTCAACACTTAACGCAGTTTAACGGTAGCCACTAGCATTCTGCCTAAAGCCAAGTCTTGCTATTATTCAAAGTTGTTTTAACTTCCTTTGAACAAAGAAAATGGCATTTGTAGAGACCATGTCTAAATTTAAAAAAATATTGTGCAGGTTAGATAATTTATAGTTTTTATGTCCAATTTACTGAAATATGTATTACATACCATTCCTATTATATTCGAAATTATTCGTTTGAAATCGAGATTCCCTTCAAACTTACTTGAATCCTAAAATTACATTTTCTGAGAAAAGTAAGAATAATTAGTATATAGCATCATAATTAGTAATAATAATGACAGTGACTATATATAAACAAATGTATCATTCTCACGTAATGATGTCGTTTCTGTTTAGTTTATTGAACTCTGCCTTAGCGATCGGCCGGTAGCTTGACCAATAACTCAAATCAACGGATAATCCGTATGAACGAGCATTGACGTCGAGCAGCGCATAGCAGAGACATACCCACGATAACACAGGAGATGACTCTAAATTCAGAAGCTTCAGATGACCCACCTGCGGTTTCAAAGCCTGCCATGTAGCTTTGTCTACTCGATGACTGAATTCAGCTTGTCACTTCTGCTCAAGCGCATGAAGAGATCAACGTATACATAGACTAGTAGCGAAGGTTCCATAAAAGCCCATACGTTCAAAAAATGGCAGCTGATTAGATGGATGGATGGATTAATATGACTGTGCCTTTTAGATCAGGTGGTCGCTAAGACACCAAGCCGTGATACATAGTGAACCAAAAACTATATATTTTTTCTTTAAATAGTGAGGTTGAGTACTCGTACTTTGGAGTGAAAGGTTTAATTTTCACTCGTGCTTTAACTTTAGCCACCAATCAGGTAATCTCCTTCTTGTTAATTCTACCCGCTCAAAGTCTATTTTGCCCTCCAAGTCCCTAAACCCCAGTACTTTGAAAAACTCTGCGCCATCAACCTGAACTATAGGGTGAAGCTCTTTACAGAACATTGTCAAGTGTTCGCAGTTTCCTCTTCCTCTCCACACGCACTGCGTACCATGACTACTCCTTCGTATATGGCCCGATATGTCTTTGTTCGCAATACTCTCGTCCTGGCCTCAAACAGTAGAGTAATACCCCGAGTATTATCATACATCCTTTCCTCGGCAATTTCCTGCTTAAAAATTCGATAGATCTCTATTGCGGACTTCTTAATCATGCCGATTCCCCACATAACGCTCTCAGCTTCAATCACCTTCTTAACCGATAATTCTTTTTTCTTTGGCCCCCTGCTGTTTTCTAGGTATTTATCAGTCAATTTTCTGGTTCGCTTCCTCCATTTTGTATCGACATTCTTCATGTACAAGTAGCTGAATACCTTCCTAGCCCAACGCTCCTCTCCTATTTGTCTCAATTGCTTCTTAAATTTTATCTTGCTGCTAGCTTCCCTGCCCTTACATGATGTCCATCCATATAATCTAGTACTTCCTCATTTGGTGTATTCCCGTGAGCTCCTAAGGCAAGCCTACCTATCCCACGTTGCTTAATTTCTAATCTTGCTTGAACTTTTGATCTCATGCACAAGATCGCAATGCCGAACGTCAGACCAGGCATCATGACCCCTTTACATACTCTTCTCACGACATCATACGTATTGTAATACCACAGTGCCCTGTTTTTCATCACCGCTGCATTCCTGTTACCTTTAGTCGTCGCGCATATTTTGTGTTTCCTTAGGTACTCGGTCCC
Source organism: Rhipicephalus microplus (assembly GCF_013339725.1). Lineage (NCBI taxonomy): Eukaryota > Metazoa > Arthropoda > Arachnida > Ixodida > Ixodidae > Rhipicephalus > Rhipicephalus microplus. The sequence continues at coordinate 185,092,263 of NC_051168.1, forward strand.
ATTGCTTATCCATACGCCCAGATATTTGTATTTATCTGCTAACTCTAGCGTGAACTCCTGTATTCTAAGCTCACTACCTTCATTATCCTTAAAAATCATGACTACTGATTTTCCTTCCTGAATCTGAGACCTAACCTATCTCCCTCATTACCGCAGATGTCCATCAATCATTGCAAATCTTCTTTGTTGTCAGCCATTATTACTATATCATATGCGTACATCAATGCTGGCAGTGCCTGTTCAATGAGGTTTCCTTGTTTGACGAAAGAGAGGTTGAAGTGCAGTCCACTTCCCTCTACTTTGGTCTCTACTCCTTGTAAGTACATCATGAATAATAAGGGTGAAAAAGGACACCCCTGCCTAATCCTCCGTTTTATCTCAGTAAGCTTGGATACCTCCTTTCCCCTTTTTTTAACTGCCTTGTTACCTTAGATATCCTTTAAAAGATTAGTGACTGCATCTTACACACCTAGAGTGTCCAGTATTCCCCACAAGTCCTCTTGATCCACGCTATCATACGCTCCCTTGATATCCAAAAATGCTAACCCCAGGGTCTTTGTTCTTTTTTTACTATTTCGATGCACTGCTTCAGCGAGAACAGATTGTCTTCCAACCTTCTGTGTTTCCTAAACCCATTCTGCATTTCTCCCAGCACCCCGTCATCCTCCATCGATGCCTGCAGTCTTTACTTTATAATCTGCATCGCTCCTGTAGACAACTGATGTCACTGTTATAGGACGGTAGTTGTTTATGTCCGCTTTGTCCGCCTTTCCTTTATAGAACATGCTCATCCTGCTAAGTTTCCATTCATCGGGGACTTCACCATCGATTATTATTTTGCTCGCTGCCTCTCTCAAAGCCTGCTTAGACATCGGACCTAATGTCTTGATCAGCAGAATAGGAAAGCCATTTGGGCCTGTTGATGTACTACTAGGAACCCTCATCTCAGCTTTTTCCAACTCTCGTTGTGAAAATGGAGCCATTGCGCCACTTTATTCATCCTTGTCTATTGTGGTGCATAAGGCACTTCTTTGTTAATATTTTTCTGTCACGCTTCTTCTTATATATTCAATAGCTTCGTCAGGTCTAGCCTAGCACCTTGAACTGTAGTTATAAACCTCTGCTCTTGTTAATCGATGTAGCGCGTTTTTAAACTTAGGACAAGAGAAGGGACAGAAGGGAGCGCTTACTTCCATCAAAACTTTATTTCGAGGAGCGTACATTATATGCTCATGAAATTCGAAAACAACAGACAAACAGATGAAAAACCCTCTATTGCCATGCGCTAAAAACTTATGATCTCAAAAACGACAATTCTTTTTCAGAAAGACCGAGAGAAGGATTGCTGACGCAATTCATCCCTAATCTACTGATCCTTTCTGCTTCAAATTTCTGCTCTCGGTCTTTGTGCTATTGTGTGTAACCCGAGTATTCATGTTCCACGCAAACCTGTTATGTGGTGATTTTATTTCTGCGCCGTGAAGTGTAGTGTTATAAGTGGCTGCAAGTATGAAAGTTTGTATCACTCCTGCCTTGGCCACCAAGAGGTGGCTGGCAGTATGCAGTAAATAAATAAATAAAAACATACACACACACGCACAAACTAGTAAATACCTGGTGACTGACCACCGGAAAAGCCGTACAAATAATAAGCGCCACAAAGATTTTACAGCTGCCTTATAATTTTAAAGGCAAGCTCAAAACATGCAACACCACTTATCTGCGCTGTCGATCGAGAGCGCTGAAAAAACACGTCCTTATACCGTGCCGATCTCAACTCTGTGAGGAGCGCCATCTCTGTGAGGAAGGATCACTTCTGGCGACACAAAAATGAAAGCATATGTGACGCCATAGCTGGTAAACAGGTGACGTCATTATTTTTGTGTGCAAAATTTTTACTCCAATTACTTTTCATGGGCCCCTGATCGCTAAGGACTCGCGCTAAGGCGATCGCTGATATGTCATCCGCGAGTGCACTTCAAGCCAACGCCAGCTAGTCCAATACGGACTCATGACTAAATAGTGATATTTTAGGGGGGCACGCCACCGCAACGACAGTGGTCACGAAAATGCCCTTCTTAATGCAGGTTTTCGTCCTGTTGTTCGCACCATTGCTCCGCCTTGGCTTCCTGGGTAACCACCCGTTCCTGGACTATTGCCAAAGCGCGCCCGTCACGATTCAGTCGCTGGCCTGGAATGCCTCTTCACAAGAAACCCCGAGGATGCCGTTTCCGTCGGCCGCTCGCTTCTGCGTCTGGCAACACCGGGCTACTACAAGTGAGGGGCGTCAACATCGCCTACAAATAGCGGCACCAGACTTTAGCGCCTTGGAGCACGCCACCGCAACGACAGTGGTCACGAAAATGCCCTTCTTAATGCAGGTCAGTTACCTTCCAAACGCGGCCTGCGTGCGTTGTGGAAATCACTGTCTTCTTGCGGTGTCGTGCCCCACTTGTGTTATTGGTACATGTAGGTTACTGTGTGAAATGCTGTGGTCTCTTTGTAACAATGCTCAGGCGGTAAATATGCTCCTATTGTTGTCGGGTGACGTCGAACTAAACCCAGGACCTGTTTCACCACTGTCAATGGAAACCATTGCAAATGCCATATCCCGCATAGAAGCATCTCAAACCTCGGTCCTGACAGAACTTTCACTAATCCGAACATCCCAGTCTAGCATTGAGGCGCTCGTGACCACCCTCTCGACTCGTGTTGACACCCTAGAAAAATTGTGCAGTCGGCTCAGTCTAACGAAACAGGTCTAAAGGCAGACGTGAAGGACAGTTTTGCCAAACTTTCTGCGGAAATCAGGGTTCTTACAGATAAGTGTGATGATGCTGAAAATCGCCTACGTCGTTCTAACCTGCTTTTTTGTGGTATCGCAGACACAAAAGGCGAGTCTTGGATTCAGTCCCAGGCAAAAGTGATAAAATTTTGCTCTGAAAGTCTCGGTATCTCCATACCAGAAGACGACTTGGAGCGTGCACATCGGCTTGGTCGATATCAGCAAAACAAACGTAGACCTATCATAGTAAAATATGCAAGATTTAAAGTTAAATCAAAAATTCTTGCAGTTAGCGTCCAAGCTCAAGGGCACGACTTTTTCAATTCGCGAAGACTACTCAGCTAGAGTTCGACAGGCACGAAGGAAACTATATGACCATGGCATGCTGAGCGGCAAACCCTTCAAGCTACGCTTTGACAAGTTACTACTTGAAAACAAGCAATTTTCGTACCATGCAGAATCTGATAGCGTTGTCGAATTGCAGTCGTAGCAGTCATTTCTATATCTCAGGCATGCGCATCGCCCACTTCCCCCCCAACCTTGCCTCGCCCCTATGAATGATCCCGTTTGTCGATGTATGGCAGTCTTAATCGCTAATGTGCGTAGTTACCTGCCTAAGAAAGACGCTGTTGAATCCCATCTGAATGACAACAACACTGACGTTGCAATATTTACGGAATCTTGGCTTCAGCCGCACATTGCTGACCACGAGCTATTACAAGACGGCCAAGCGTACGCTGTTCACCGGCTTGGCAGGGTGGGGCGGAGGGGGGGAGGAATATTGATTTTTGTTAAAGAAAGTGTTCCTTCTTATGTCATCAAAATGAACTGTCAACCCGAAATTTTCTGTGTGAACATCTCACTTGCTTCGAAAATGACTGTGATTATTGCTTGTTACCGCGCTCCTGATTGTGATGCCTCCTTCATTTATGAACTAAATACAGTCCTAGTACATCTTTACTCTCGTTTTCCTTTTGCTTATGTCATGCTCTTTGGTGATTTTAATTTTCCAGATTAACTGGACAAATTTTGAGTCAGATAACCGCCAGTCCAAAGATTTTCTTGAAATGACCCTGACGTTTAACCTTACTCAGATGGTTAATACACCAACCCGTGGGGCAAATATCTTAGACCTCGTACTTGTTTCCAACCCTGATACAGTTAAATCGGTATCATCCGTTGAAGGTCTAAGTGTCCGCAATTTAGTGCTATTTAACCTAAGCATCCCACGTCCTGTACGACAGCGCTTAATAAAACACATCAGGGATTACAACAAAGCCAGTTTCACAAAAATAAACTCAGAATAAACTGAGTTTCTTGATTACTTCCGTCGGTCTGCTTCACTTCGTTCAGTAGACCATAATTGGCTGTTATTTAAGACTAAGTTAACATCGCTTGTAGAGTTACATGTACCCCTTGTACGCATTCGCGGTGACCTGGGAAAACCCTGGTTTACGAACACACTAAAGAGGTTGTTAGAGAAAAAAAAGCGTCTTTTCCGCGATGCGAAGCAATCGGTAATTTCCTCAAAGTGGGAAAAGTATTTTACGAGTCTGCGTCAATATACTTCTGCTTTGAGGCAATCCAAAAAGAAGTTCTTCCACCACGACTTGCAGACCATTATGCGTGTCAACACTAAAAAATTCTGGAAAATCTTCACACCTAGTAAAAGCTCCAATAACATTTCTTTGAGTTACCCTGATGGTTCCAATGTGCGAATTGATGAGCGATCAGATGTAATCAACTCGTACTTTTCATCTGTTTTCACTAATGAACCCACGCTAAACGACTTTGATCCGCCCAAACTTTCTCTTTCCGATATGCCTCCTATAATCATTACTTCTCAAGGAATCTTGAAGCTCATTGAAAAAATGAAGATTTCCAGTGCCCCAGGACATGATGGTATTACAGCCAAGATACTAAAAGGCACGACAGTGTTCTCTAGTTCTATATTAGAAATAATTTTCACGCAGTCAATCACTGACAGTTCACTTCCGAGGACTGGAAAATTAATAAAGTAGTACCTGTATACAAGTCTGGCAGCCGCTCGGATCCCTCCAACTATCGTCCCATTTCGCATAAAAGCATTGCCTGCAAACTCCTAGAACATATAATATACTCACAAATAAATAGCATGTCATCTAGGTAATCATTCCTTCTTTTTCCCCAATCAACATGGTTTTCGGCCTAACCTATCATGTGATACTCAGCTCTTTGAGTTTGTTACTGAGTTTCACTTAAACTTAGACTCGTCCTTTCAAACTGACGTCATTTATCTTGATTTTGCGAAAGCTTTTGACTGTGTCCCCCACCAGCGACTTCTGGCCAAGCTCTCATGCCTACAGCTGGACCCCCTAGCGTTGTCATGGATCCGATGCTTCCTGACCAATCGTCTCCAATACACGGTTGTCGGTAATCACTGTTCAGCCACTACTAACGGGATTTCTGGAGTACCACAGGGATCCGTTCTTGGTCCTCTGCTCTTTCTCATCTTCATAAACGACCTTCCTAATGGCATTTCATCCTCTATTCGACTTTTTGCAGATGACTGCGTTCTTTATCGTCGCATCGCACACCGAACTGACCATGAAATCATTCAAAGCGACTTACATCAAATCGGATCCTGGTGTTCCAATTCATTAATGAAACTCAATATTTCGAAATGTAAAGTTATGCAGATATCCTGTAAGCGCTCCAACAGTAATTACACGTATTCCTTAAACTCGATAGCTTTGTCTCTCGTCGAATCTTATCGTTATCTTGGTGTCACAATAAACAAAAAATTGACATGGTTCGATCATATCACCAAATTAGCAGCCGGCACTACTAAATCACTTGGTTACATCAGACGTTCCCTTTCCTTGTGTCCCTCCTCCACGCGAAAACTGGCTTACGAAACATTTATACGAAGTAAGCTTGAATATGCCTCAGCTATTTGGAGCCCTCATCAAGCATACCTCATTAACACTTTAGAATCTATACAGCACCGTGCGGCCAGATTCATCTCTTCTAGGTACGGCCGTGATGAAAGCATCAGTGCCATAAAGTCATCATTGGGACTCGAGTCATTGTCGTTCCGTCGGAAGATTGCAAGGCTGTGCTTGTTCCATAGGCTTTACTATAACTTCCCACATCTTCACGGTAAACTCTTTATCCCGCCAAGCCGTACATCTCGTCGCCTTTTAAACTCGTGCAGCGTCCAGCGTTTGCACGGTTCTACGTCTTCTTTTAATCAATCTTTTTTGCCAACAGCCATTGCAGAATGGAACACTTTGCCAGACTGTGTTGTCGTTGAGTGAAACCCTATTGCGTTTAAGCAGTTGCTCACTGATCATCTGACGCTGTAAAATTCTTTTACACTGTTCTTTCTTTTCGCCTTTATACGCCTGATTCAAATTGTAACATTTTTTTGTGCTTTTAAGTAAGTCTGCATTTCTATGTGTTATGTTTCAGTATTGTGATCCCGATATATTTTGTAACTCTTTATGTAACCTCACCCCCCATTATGTAATACCCCGAGAGGGGCCTTTAAGAGAAAAATAAATGATGATGATGATGATTTAGGTGTAGTACCATTCACTTTGCCTAAATTCTACATGGAAACTTATTCTTCGAACTGCTATTCACCGTTCTTTACATCTTCCACAGATGCATTGAGGCAACCAACATCATGGCAGCGTATACATGTGATATCTGCAGCGAGGCTTATTTGTTTCACACATGCACAGCTTCTTTAGCATGCACAATGCTTATGATCATCTGTTTTACCAAGAAGAAAGGACGCAAAGTCACGCGAAAATGACAAAATTTTAGTTTTATTCAATGCTCACAATAGTTCAATTTTTTACGCTGCACAAAATGGTAATAAGAACAAAAAGTTTGCGGACGTTCCCTGCGTTATATTTCTCTTTTTTCTCAATTTTCTAAATTACAACTACGTATGCGAATGAAAACATGCAAATTGTACCGCGATAGATAACTTGGTGGTCTGCTCAACGATAATACGAATAGTAGGCACTGCATCATAGAGAAACACGCATAAAGAGCGGACACTCCCGTAGGGCCCTGCGGCCAGCTACTTAGCTACCTTCCGCACAACGAGTGGTTGGTCAGACCCGAGAATGTCTTCAGCATATATAAAATAAAATTTCATTTTGTCCGACGCCGGGATTTGAACCCGTACCCTCATGCTTCGAAAGTGAGTGTCTTTACCACTAGGCTAAACATACACTCTTCCGCGAAGGTAATACATTTGCAGCACATCTAATCCACATGAATGTGCCTCTGCGCAAAACAAATGCAGAAAGACAACACTTCCTAGTCATATTTTACTGTTTTCTGTTTTAAGGCAATAAATGTCCTCTGTGCGAGATGATGTAGAGCAGATATAGAAAATTGCACATATTAATAAATTTTTTTGAAAAAAAGTTGCTGTCAAACTTAGGTATTCATTGTTTTCTTGAAGAGGCTATTACATCTCTTAAAAGAGAATAAAAGCGAGGATGGGTACGCCATTTAGCGGCTGGCCAAACCCTTTCTTGATGGGCCGCGAAAAGGATCCAGTGGCCACTCTATATATAGTATTTTTCTCTAAGACTGCATGCTCAAGAAAAAAACCGGGCTGCAAGAATAATGATGGATGAAAGTCCAGAGAGTAGTGCATTCTGAACCTATATTTTTGTTTCTTATTTAGAAGACATCGATCACCAGGCATACGTTTTTTTTTGCTACTGCATCTTTGCACAGCTCATCGTTTCCGCAGCCGCCGGCTGAAGCACTCGGCGTTCAATGTGATTCGCATCATATTTGCAAGATATTTCAGCGCGCGAACAACAGAAAAAGGACAGGGTAGACAAAAAGAGCACTGACTTCCAACAAACTTTATTGCACAGAGTGGCAAGAATATATACTGCTAAAAAGGATGATAACAGAGCATGAAGGTAAAATGCAAGCCTAATCTACACATCAGTAACAAAACACGTGTGACGGGTCCTGTATTGCCTGAAAGCCCAGCCAGGTAACCATGTTCAGCCTGTGATAAAGCAATCGATGATGTGCTTACACATTTATCTGCTAGCAAGTGTATTTTTCTGGCTTCGATAATTTCTCGGGTAAGCTGGTCCCTGTGCCTTGCCAATATTGAGCACTGATCAAAGAGAGGGGTGCACCCACAATCTCGGCAATGAATGCCAAGATGCCCTTGTACCACATTGTGCACATTGTTTCGGTGTTCTTGGAGGCGGTCATTTATGCACCGGCCGGTTTGCCCGACATAGATGTACCCACACGTCAGTGGACTCAGGTATACGACTCCACTGCGCATGGGATGTAGCGTGTCCTGTGCGCGACAGAGCACGAGGCAGAATTTGCACGAGGTGCGTTGACCCGTTTGCAAAGCATCTCCAATTTTTCCGGTGCAGAAAAAACCACGAAAACGTTGGTGTCTCGAGCAATCTTTTTTAGCCTGTATGATACGTCGTGCACGTAAGGCAGTACGACAGGCCGGCTCTTTCTGACACTGTTTCGCTTATCCGTTTTGTCGCCTCGCTTCAAGACAGTGACCAGCTTTTCCGCCACCAAAACTAGAACATGCGCGGGGTAACCAGCTTTGGTGAGCCGCTCTACTTGTAGAGCAAAGCTGTGGTGTACCATGCGGGGGCAGGACTTCTTTAAGGCATTGACAAGGCAGAGGTTAGCAATGCCCCGCTTGACCAATTTAGAGTGAGCTGAGCTGAAAGGCAGAAGTGGCTTGCCACTTCTTGGTTCATACATCCAGCAAAATTGTCGAGATTCTAGCAAAAGCTTCAAATTTAGAAACTTCAGGTTGTTATCAGTGGGTGATTCATGGGTTAGAACTAGTGGTTTCAGGCACTCTCGGAAAACAGTCAGCACGTCAGAGGAACTGGTCTGAAAATTTTGACTATCGCTTTTCAACAATACTAAGTAATCATCAACAAAACGGCAAACTTTAAAAACTACAGAGTCGTCAAGCTTGTTTGACAAGACATGAACATGATGTGCTAGAAATATGTCACTGAGAATGGGTTCGAAACATGAACCAACACATATTCCACTTTTTTGTAAGTAGTTTTTGTCTTCCCACGATACAAAAGTGGCCATGAAATAAAAACTGAGTAATTCTAATAAGCTGCTGTTATGAATTCCAGTACGCGTTTGGAACGCTGATGATCCTAACCTGTCTATGGGACTCCTCTACACATTTAAGTAGGGGTTCATGCGGCAAAGAGTAATACAAGTCCTTAATAATCACAGACATTGCCTGGAGTCCTGTGTTAGTTCGCCCAATAATGTCAATAACAGCGTCAGAGTTCTTGACCAAAAAAGGATCGTCTATTGTTAAATGTTTTAGCTTTTCCTGCAAGAAAAGTGCTACAAACTTTTGCCAGGTCCCCCTTTCTGTTACAATGACCCGCAATGGGCAGTGAATTTTGTGCGTTTTCGCAGAAAAAGAACAGATTGTAGTGCCATCATCATCATCATCATCATCATTTTTTCCATCACCGCGCCGCGTCTCTCGCGCAGCTGGCGCGAGCTCGAGCTGCGCGAGGATTAGAACGAGCTTCTGGCCTGGCGGTTTGGACGCTGGTAGTCGACGTGGCTCCGCTTCAGGCCTGCAATAAAGTGGCGAGATCGGCACGGCCCCATCAGCCGCCTTCGACGTCATCTCACGTCTCTCTTCTCTCGCCGCTACATTGGTGACCCGGAGAACACGCCCTTCGCCGAACGGCCCGCTGCCATGTTCCCGCAACTCTGCCCGCCAGTGCCGCCGTTCCAATCGACCTACCCAAAAGTATGGTTTATGCAACTCGACGCCGTTCTTGCGGTGAATGGCGTCACGGACCAGCTGCTGATGCACGCCATTCTTCTCGACGCCCTACCGGTAGAGTTGCGCCATCTCGCTGCCACTTAAAGCACCAGCCCGCAGCCTTACGATGCCCTCTGCACTGCGGTGCTCGCTCGCAGCGGCAACACATACCGTCCGCTTCCGTTTACCCGCACCAGGCAGGTTTCCCCGGCGTCGCAGAGCAAGGTATGCACGCAAGTGCACGCAGAGCAAGCGACGGCACGTGACACCGTCGCCCTCGCCGTTTCCGCGACCACCAGCTCAGACGTCTCGGCCTCCTCCTCGCCGCAGCTGCTGGTCAGCTCCTCGACGGTGCCCCCTGCCGCTCCGCCACCTGCCACTGGTGCCAGCAATGGCCTACCGGGTGCCTCGCCACATTTCACTCGCACCTCCCCGGCCAGCAGCCGACCACCCTCGGCGTCCCCGCTCCCCGCCCCTGTCCCTGTCTCTGTTTCGTGGTCTACGACGGGCCCCAGCGCCGTGCCTTCGCGGAGCCAGAGCCTGCCCTCATCGTCGGCGTCGACACCGGCAACCACCAAAGCAACTGCCACCGTCGCCCCTCTGCCCGTGGCGCCGCAGCAGTCACCTACGTCGAGACCCGGCGTCGCACAGGTTGTTTCGGCTAGCCCCAGTCCTCGCACCTCTGGTGCCCCCCGGCTCATCCAGCTGAAACAGCCACAGATCCTGCCCAAGCTGTCGAGCAGCAGCGCGAACATGACGACGCTTTAGGCAGCGGCGACCACCCGGTCCCAGTCTCCTCGGGCGGCCCAGCACAAGGCCACACCGCGGCCCGCGCCTGTACCGGCGCCGCAGCCTGCGACCACGGTGCAGCGCGGAGCCGCGATGGGGCTCAACACGGGGAGTCCGCTGCTCATCGGGAACCCCGCGGCAGCGCAGCCGGGCATGTTTCCGGCTGGACCTGCGCACGGCACTTTCCTGCTGAACTAGTACATTCCGGGCCTGGGCCACAGCCCGATTCTGATACAAGGCACACTGGGGCAGACCCAGAGCTCTCTGGGACAGATACAGGGGGTCCAGCTGGTCCTGCGGCCACCCCATGCCACGGGCCTGACCCTGGGACCTCAGACGGGGCCCAGGCCCCATGGGGAACATCCAGGACCGCCTGGCACCCCAACGCTTGTCATTCCACAGAACCTGGGGCCAAGGCCCAACATCTTTCTGGCACCGCCACTCATGATGTCGCCCCCCTCATTTGCCATAGTCCCGGGACAGCCACTGACGCTGCAACAGCTGCAGGCCATGCTGCCCACGCAGACCATGCTGGCCCAGCCCACACTGGGTGCGTTCCAGACAGACCATCACCAATCCCTGGTGCAGATACCGACGTTCACCCAGCCGCAGATACTGGCGCATGCCCGCCATCACCACCACCACCACCATCATCATGGGGCCCTGTCGGGACCTCTAATCTCGACAGGCGTCAGTATAGTGTCCTCTGCACCCAGCGCCAACATTGTCACCCACCATCCTGTCAAGACCTCGCGACACATGGTCCACTCTCGGCCTGTCCGACCAGGTCACCGTGAGACCCGCTTGTCGGCTACCACAGCGACCCGGCACTTCCTCCGGCGTCCTCTGCGCAACTCCCAGTGTCGCCCGCCAGAGACCGCTGCCTACTGATGGCCCATAAACGTTGACAACCTGGACTGGCCAAAGAACACTTTATGGACTGCCGTTCATGTACATAGCATTTGTCGCCCTCTTTCTTTTTTTCATATGCGTTCAAATCGCGCAAAGCGCTAGGGGGGGAGCCCTGTAGTGCCATCATCATCATCATCATTTTTTTCCATCACCGCGCCGCGTCTCTCGCGCAGCTGGCGCGAGCTCGAGCTGCGCGAGGATTAGAACGAGCTTCTGGCCTGGCGGTTTGGACGCTGGTAGTCGACGTGGCTCCGCTTCAGGCCTGCAATAAAGTGGCGAGATCGGCACGGCCCTATCGGCCGCCTTCCACGTCATCTCACGTCTCTCTTCTCTCGCCGCTACAAGATCAAGGCTAAGCTGTTTGCCACTATCTATCGCCTTTAAAAGCTTTTGAAACCCCAGGGCCTCGGTAAGAGTTTTCGCACGCTTCTTAAGCTTATTCAGACCAATCTCATCATTCTCGTTGAAAAGAGACTGCATTGCCTGCATAGCTTTCACCTTAAACATTGAACGAGGAAGAACCGCAAAACCACCTTCCTTGTCAGCCGGCAGAAGTGACAAGGAATGTGCCTTTAGGTACGCGACAGTGCTTCCTGTATTGACAACTTTGTTCGAAGGCTTACATCTCGAGAGCACCTGCACGCCTTGGGCAACTCATCTATCACATTCAGAGTCAGGAGCACGACGGGCGACTTGCCTGACCAGAGTGAGGAGCTCATGCAGTGGTCTTGAAGGTGCCGCCGCACTAATTCTTACTTAGAATGTAGCTGTATTGGTTATCTGCAACGTGTGCGACCTATCCGAAAGCTATTTCCTCATAAACGGAGGTGTGCCACAGAATTTGAGTAACCCACTACTCGCGACTGGTCCAACAAGGCAACAGTTACCCCAACAAATGCCTTCGAAGTTACGGCGGCAATTCGAAGACCACAAATGCATATGAGAGAATTTTCAATAACAGGAAGGCAACGGTGGCTGCGAGAAGACCACGAGCCTATAGGTGGCTTAAGCCAGCGACAAAGTGCCCGTAGATCTGTAAGAGGTGCGAACGCTTTCTTCCGGCGCGAGGTTCCGCCTTTGATGTTTGAACATTCGGAACATATTTGCAATTGTGAATACTAACTCGGATCTTTCTACCCTAGCAACCAAGGTAGATGGAATCTAGTATCACTTAGCTATAGCCGCATTGACCTAGATGCAACCAGACAAGCCTTCAGAATCGTCCAGTGTTGCTGTTTTAAACTTTCCACGGGTCAGTGCAAGCTTCGATTGCCATTTGTGTACTTGCACCGAATTACTAATTGCCCATATCTATCTGAGAATTACTTACTTTTCTAAATCATGGTTACTAGAAAGCTTTCACTTCGGCACATGCGGGTTCTGCATGATATCTATATTAAAAGTATATTTAGCTTCGTTATGTAATTGTTCTGATTCATACCAACCTATAAAATCCTATAAAATTTTCTGATATCTATTGCTTGTTACTGTTGACTGGCAGCATTCACCTCTAAACTTAAATTATGTGTAATTGACTGTAGCCATTCATTTGAAATGCCCTGTATATACGTTCAAATGTTCTCAACATTTATGAGGGAACTATGCTTCACAATAAGAAGCAACGTTCACCGTAAAAATAAGTATTCTTGCTGTGAACTCTATAAACAATTATCATTTTTTAAATGTGACTAGCTTGCATTGGGGGCGTTAGCCTTGAGCCAAAAGCGAGGCTTGTGGTCACCTAGCTTCCACGTTTCATGCTGTTGAGCGAAACTGTGTTACTAGTAACACTTTGACTTGGGCGAGTAGGTACACGCTCAGATAGGTATAGCACGATTTAGACGAAGACAGGAGACCCACTGAACACAGACGAGCGCTGACTTTCAATTGAGTTTATTTGCACTTCAAAAAGCTTTCTAACACGCTAAAGCCTGCCTGCATTAACCTATACACAGAATAGCAAGATAAAAACCAATAGCAAGATGAGAACAGAACCCAAGAGCCATAAGCAAAGGAAAAAAGAAAAGAAAAAAAAGAAAATACACGTGCTTATAGCGCGACAAAATGTCAAAAATAATACACACCTCTATCCCACAAAGCGAACTAATTTTGAATACAAAATTGCACTATGATTTTCACTTCAAAAAATGGTGCCTTCAAAATAAAATGCCCAACTAAACTAGCCAAAGGTGTGAAATGTCTAAATAGTCTCATGTCTGAAATGTCTAACCCTTAGTTACTCACTTTACCTTTCACCTAGACAAGTTATAGTCTTTTTGATTCCATACATCACAATGATGTTGTAGAGTTGTTTATTTTCTATCAACCCGCACTTGGTCAGCGCCAACAACAATAAATAATAGACTGTAATGGTCATCTCTTCTTCGATAACTTTCAGTTTGTTCCTTTAATCAATATATTGAAAAGACATTTCATCACTTTTCATTCCTCATTGCTAATCATCAATAACCATTACAGAGAACACTTACTTACTAATACTCTCTAATCGCGGTTGAATGTTTTGAAGGACTGATATAGTTCATGAACGTGTCGTTGTTTAGAACATGTTATCTATTTCCTGCTTGAAACGAATATATTGACTATTAAAATTGGTTAGTTAAGCCATCACTGTTAAAAAAACTATACATGTATTTCAGGAAATCTTGCTCATGAAGTTCTGGAAGCAATCGTCTCGTTTTATATTAAAACATACAAATTAAATCGGACACAACTAAAACTAATTATCAACTTAAAACTTTTGTATCAATCATCCGTTCTACGTGTCCACTTTCATATGGTACATTAAACTCGATCCTCAGTTTATTATTTGCCCCGTTCTTACGAAAGCGTAATTGTAGTTATTATCATTTCCAGAGTGCAAATAAATTTTTTCTACCTTTCATTTCTAATTAGCCATTACAATCGCTACTGTTTTTCACATATATGCGGCAATAATTAGATATCAATAGTGTGTATAGCTTATATACATATAAGTAAAGCTCTTTTTTAACAATGACGAAAGCTTTACCACAAGTTTTAAATTAATTCTTATACTTGAACAGTACCATTTAATTAGCACTACCTAATAGAAGGGAAGTCATATGTATATCAACGTGTTTTGTCGACTTCTACTTTTTAGTTTGAATGAAGAAAAGATACTAATTTTATCTTTGATTGTTTGTTCTAAATAACCTGAGACGTGCGACTGCTAATTACCAACGTAAGAT